>JACEFZ010005445.1:0-162500 GCA_014155875.1 Cepaea nemoralis
GAGAACACATATCGGAGAGAAGACCTTACATGTGTGATTAGTGTGTGCATCTTAACTGTATAATCTGAAGTGCACATAAGAGAACACATATCGGAGAGAAACCTCCACATATGTGATTAGTGTTAATTGTTCTTCCTGTATAAGTCTGAAGTTGCCATAAGAGAACACAGATAGGAGAGAGAGAAACCTCACATATGTGAGTAGTGTGTGTGCATCTTACTGTATAAGTCTGAAGTCGCATAGAGAAACACTATAGGAGTGGAGAGAGAAACGTATACATCGTTTATTAGTGTTGTGCATCTTAACTGTATGGTTTAAGTCTGAGTGCTGCATGGGAACACCGAGGCTTGATAACCTTATAGGGTGACGAATGTCATGTAGTATATCGTCTACTGCAAAATTCACACTATCATCTGAACTCAATAGTGAATACAGCTTTGGTGCGAAATCCTTCACACAGTATGGGACTATTGTTGTGTGCATCTTTTGTCTAAAAATTACATACGTCTGAAGTACCATAGTGAGAAACTAGTTAGTGTCTTAGCTTTCGGTTCCTCTTGAGCTAAGAGCGCTCGCATAGTGGCACAGCACGGTTTGCCTGTCTCTCATGCTGTGGCGGTTCGCTGCTAACCCTTAAGTTGTAGATCTTGTAATATTTCGTACGTGCCATTGAATGAGCCTTCTCTAATGACGGTTCTACGCAGGGTCTCTCTTGGTCTTCCCCGTTTTCTTTTTCCTACTGGTGACCATATGAGGGCTTGGTAGGGGAGTCTTGACTTGTCCATTCTGAGTACATGGCCGATGTAGTTCCAACGGCGTCTTCTTATGAAATTGGATACTGTATCTTGCTTAGTCTCTTGTCTTATTTGCGAATTGGTTCTGAAGTCTGTCCAGTGGATGTTTAGAAGTCTTCTAAGACATTTGTTCTCAAAATTGTCTAATTTTTATCTAAAGCTACCGTTGATTTCCAACTTCACATCCATACGTTAACACTGGAATCACACAAGAGTTGAAGATTTTAAGTTTTGTGTGGTTTGCTGAGTGTCTTGACTTCCAGATGTTTGACAGTTTATTGAAGGCACTAGATGCCAGTGCGATTCTGGATGATATTTCTGGTGTTGAGTCCCCTGTAGATGTCATTTTGCTTCCTAGGTATGTAAAGCTGTTGACTTTTTCAAGAACGTAGCTGTTCAATTTGGTGTCATCTGAACTGTTGGTAAGAGAGAAACTGCCAGTGTGATTAATCTGGTGCATCTTTTATTCAATGTATTAATGGTAAATGACATAAGAGAAAACATAAATAGCAGCGAATGTGATGCATAATTGATTACCACTCACCATATGCAGTGCTACATACCTTTATATGTGATTGTTTTGCATCTTTAGCTCAAGTAAAAACTCCTAACAAATAGGATAATTGTTGTACATTATTTATTCAAGATTGCCAGCTGATATTTCACAATTAAACATGCAGAATCATCATTATCATTGAGTACTTGAATCCCTGGGCTCATCATAAAGTTTCCTGTTTACACACATTCTATATGTGTCTGACTTATGTCAGATTGGCTGATCTGCACTGTTGGGTGCTGTATTAGTGCATGATCAGAAATACATGGTCAGGGCCCTTTGGTATCATGTATATAGCTTTTTTCTTTTTTTTGCATATCCTATTTACAGGACATTGAAGTCAACACCAGCATTTTTCAGCTGCTGTTGATGTCTTGGCAAGTTTTATGTTCAGTAGTCAGTAGTTTGCCATTGCTTTCTGAACAACCGGCTCACATACCTCCGTAAGAAACCAACGTGACGCGATCCGCTGCTGAATCTCATGCAGCTGTGTTTCGTACGTGAGTATACAGGATTACGAACAGCGTCCTTAACTCCTTCGCTATGGAGACTGGCGTGAGAGACCTGTGAGCCATATAGCATGGGTGAACAGATAAATCATCATAGCTTAGTGTGGTGTGATTGGCCCTTCTTGGAATTATACAAAAGTGCAACCTACAGAAGCCCTTAGTTTAGAAAACAATATATGTGTATTAAACAACAATACATATGTTTTAATCTGAATTCCACATTCCCAGGTATAGCACAAGAAAAGTACTGTTGCTTGAAGCAGGCACTTTGCAACATCGCACATGTTTACCTGAGGTGATTAAAGATATCACGTGACGCATTGGCTGACCCAGAGAGGTGTCACTCCCAGATGGTCAGACAAGCAAGATGCATGAATGCCAAAGATTACCATCCAGGCAAGTACGCCTGACACGATTACAACATAATCTAATTGGATGGGACTAAACGTTAAAACAGTTCTGTCACTTGCTGTGGTCAAGATATGACTGCCTGGCCATGGACAGGCATGAAATGACTTTTTACCAAACTGAATGGTAGATGGGAATGGCAGTTGATTATCAAATTGGCAAACATTGCTCGTTGCATCTGTGAACTTATGCGGTCAATGAAGTAAGTTAGGTGTCCCAGGGGATGCCACCAAGAACCAGATGGATAATCCAACATGAAAATGCGGTAATAAGACAATAAACCCAGCCTAGCCTTATATATACTATCATCATCATCATCAAGTACTGTGCCGGCTGGGGTAGACGTTCATGGCTCTCCATAGATCTCGGTCTTTGGTTTTCTGGATCAACTCTGCTGCTGATATTCCTCCATGCGACCGTCTCAATCCATCCAGCATCATTTCTCTTGGTCTGCCTCTGCCTCTCTTCCCCTCGATCTTTCCAGTTGTTACAATGTTCTCCAATGCCTCTCTTCTCATCACGTGACCGAAGAAAGATGTTTGTCTCTGTCTTATTGTTGTATATAATGTTCTAGTTTCATTAGCCTGGTTTCAGGCAATTGTCGTTAGTTACTCTGGCAGTCCAAGGAATTCGCAACCTTCGTCTCAAGACCACATCGCTGTTGCTATCGCATTTCTTCTTTATTTGTTCATTAATGTATGGCTCATGGCATATATCGAAGTGCTTTGTATTCACATATTAGAATCTCTGATACTCAGCTCTCAATGATGCACTAAGTTACATTCACCCATTTCAATATAAAATGAGGAGTTAACCTTTGGGGACAGGTGCTCCGCATTCGCTAAGAAGACTATCCCAGCTTACCCAAGTGAACCCTATGCTGAATGCCTGGCGTACTGTTATACAAGTACATTTAAGTTACGAGTGCATATATTGCTTTCATTTATATGTTGATGTATAGTCATATTATATGTTTACATAATTCATACAACCATCCTTTCACAACAGTATCTAGTATATGGATGATGAACATTGTTACTTTTCACCACCTCACTATCATCATAGCTACCTAAACATAATCATATGTTTGGTCTGATGATAGTCGAGTGCTGATTAGTGTTATGATATCTAGAAAAATCACACGTGATAGTTTTTGTAGCTCATATTTCTATCTTACTATTTTCCATTGTAATGTAATTGTGTACGTGTTTTACTTACAGTGTCTGGCTCCGTGCAAGGAGCTACCGATGACAGTTTGTGATCTCCGTATACCCATGTTAAAAACACAACGTGGCGGTATGGCACCAGACTGCCTGCATTGGTTTTATGACTTGTATGTTTGCCAGTCATTCAGAAAGCAATGGCAAACTACTGCACATAAACTTTCAAGAGGTCACAACAGTAAAACAAACAAAAAAAACAAAAACGCTGCTGATTGTCTTGTAAGGATATGCAACTAACTTTATACTTTACTTACAGACTTAGGCCGTTTGGCATGTTAAAAGAGACGCCAGATGCGGTTATCGTCGAAGTACAGTTTAGGCCGTTCTAATGTGGCGCTTCAGTGAATGTAGTGCATGGGACGTGATATGGTACCTACATGTCACTATGTGACCGTGTTCCACATCCATTGACGCTTCACCACTGCCATTCTGCCTATGGTGTGCTCCGTCAGCGGTAGCCTAGGAGGGGTACTGCCAGAATCGGATGCGCGGGGGTCGAGTAAGCTGAACGTCATGCGTTATGGAGCAGGTTTGCTAGAGTAGAATGAGATTTGCTGTGATACAGAGAGTAGAGTGTCATAGTTGCGGTTGAGAAATTTGACACTGGGAAGACATGCGCGTTCGAGTCTTGGTGAGGCTGTAGGTGACAACGAAGGCGGACTAGTCCAGGGCTATGGCTGAAGGTCGCCAGATGGTTTTGAAGCCTGACGTAATGGCGGACTGCACGTCGCTGGAAGGGAATGCGGGAGAGTAGGGAGGGGAGGAGGGATCAGATAATGTAAGTTGTTTCCTGAGGTGATGAGGGTTGTGCGTTGGAAGGAGTGGCGTGCATCATCGAGGAGGGATGTAGAGGATAAAGAAACTTCAGGGCGAGGAGAGAGCACGGACACGTGGAAGTGCAACTTGGGTGAGTGCACAGCGTCTACTCTGGCCAGTGACGACGGGCTAGATACCAGTGGCAGGAATGTGCGATCGGAAGAAGAACGGCAATACAAAGAAAGAAGTCGCATGACAGAAAGGGTGTATAGTAGAGAGCAGTGTCACGTGGGGAGAAAAATCGGGGGGGTGATATGAGCCAAGTGAGGGGGAGCGAGCAGACTATATAGAGGTCGAGCTATAAAATAGCGCACGCAGGGCATTGGGAATGTGGCACAAGTTACGTTAGACACACACGAAGATACATCGAGGAGTGAGGAGGCTAGATAGCCAAAAGAGGGACAATGTGGAGAGCACGGAACGTTGTGGGAAGTCGGATATGTGTCGAACATGTAAACAGGTAGGAAAGTGGGGAGAAGGAGGGGGTAGTGACCGCAGAAAAAGACATTTGTCCGACCGGGTCATTTGAGTTGGGATGCGTCGGGGGTTGAACTCGCACGCAGTTAGAATGCCAGTGTGAGCCCTAATTGGGTTAGCTTGGCCTGTATATAATCCAGATCAAACTCCATTGACTGACAAGCGTGATTGGTATCACATCATGAAGCTGTTCTCCCTGTCAGAGTCTTACTTAGATATACTTCTGGTTCGCATTTCAAGACAGAGGTAGTTACACGCATTCAATAATTACACTCTTTATTCACAAAACGCTTCACATGGGAAAACTCCCAGAAGTTGCGCTCTTGGCAACTCGCAACTTGTACAACATCATTATCACAGGGTAATAATCATTCATGAGAAATAATACAATAGGAATAACATAGCTCTCACACTGTCTCAGCTCAAACACGCTCCTTCACAGCTAAGCCACGTCATCAATATTACAATCATATCTCAACGCTCACGAAACACTATCACTGCCCTACGTCTCGCTGTCCAGCACCGTCTGGCCAACACAGGTTGTTTGGCCAGTTCACGGCTGCTCACAGTTCGTGAGACCCATGCGGTTGTGGTGTGGTGCGGTGACCACGGGCCTTAGCCTTGTTGTATGTTGACTCGTACTCGGTGATCCTGCTGCAAGATGTCAGGCTATCTGCCCTGTTCTCCTGTTTGTCACTGTCATACAGGGTATTGGGCCCCTGACAGAAGCGTAGCAGGAGGGGAGGGGGAGGGTTACAAGAAGGGCCAAATAGAGATGACTCTAAAGTTGCCTACCAACTGAAACAATCACAAACCTTTAGGAGAAGTACAGTCAACCTGCAGAAAGCTCACGATGGCCTGGTGGTCACAGCTAGGCAGTTTTTTGGTTCTGGCTTTGAACTCAAACATTGTCCATATATGTGATGCTACTTCTAGAAGCACTGGACTGATTCTTGTGTGTGTGTGTGTGTGCGTGTGTGCGTGCGTGTGTGTGTGTGTTAGCTTTCCTTATTACTAGTGTCCTTCACCATCAGACGAACTCACATCGACTTCAGGGGTACTTGTAATTAATGTCCCCAAGTCAAGGACGGGAAGTCAACATTTTAGTCCAACTGACTGGTGTAAGCATTGGACTCTCTACCTCAGCACACCGGGTGTTTAAGAAACAGTGATCTTATCCATTCGGTCATGCTGACTTCCACAGTCAGCATGGTAGAGCGCTGGCAGACAGTGGCAAGCACGATAGGAAGCTGCAGCTGCCAGACAACATCACCATCGAAGCCACCGTATGCGACACTGAAATAAAACTGGTGGTCAGACATTCCTCATCAACAAGCAAATAAAGAAACGTCTGCAGCGCGAAAATCCTCACAGTCAAGACAATAAGGTTGAGCAGTTGCTGACACACGCGACCAGAAGACGTGAGTCTACAATCATGGCCAGACTGCGAGAACAGCAAATTAAAAGAGGGGTGGCCAAACAAGAACACTACGCAGGAAGCCAAAGAAGATTGATAAACCAACACAGAACTGGTGTCGTTAGTCGCTACACGCTGCGGGATTTGCTGAGGAGGGGATCCGAGAGCTTATGGACTGAGTGGTTCGATGTGCAATGAGGATGATTTGTCGACTAACTAACTAACTAGAAGACGTGAGTCTCAGTGGTAATAGCTGATGGAAATTGTGAGGCCGGCACCACGGTGATATTCAAGAGACCTCAATAGCAGGTATATTAGTATTACTGTTACATCTCAAAGGCCCTTCAATGTTCGTTATACCAGAAATCCGGACACACCTGAGCCAGCTATCTTAGGAGATTGAAAACATGCCGGTACTGTTTGGAAACACATTTCTTTGACGAGTGCCCTATGATCAAACATGGCAGCGACTTCCGCAAGTTGAAGGCAAACATAAAATGCGCCAGTTGTTTCAGCAGAGCCAGATATCTGGGCTGCCCTTACCTCTCTAGCAATGCAGACATTATGAAGATCGCTATCATAGAAAACACCATACAATGAGGCACGAAGGAGAAGCGAGGTATCCCGTGGGATAACATCTCGAGGAAAGTACAGCTTCACGGCCTATAACCCAGCTGACGGAACAGATAAACAGAAACGACAATGTTCCTGGAACATTGGGCGACCAACGAAAGGACGACATCCAGACACCTGCGTTGAAAAGAGAGCAGAACAATTGCAAATACCCCATCCCACACCCCACCCCCCCCCGCCCTTTTAAAAAAAAAATGAGCAAGACGTAGCCAGGATGACGCAAATAAAGACTAAAATTGAAGAATGAATAAAAACTATTTTTTTAAAAAAAAAGAAGAAGAAGAAGAACGATAATACTACAGAAAGAGATGGGGAATCTCAAACCAAAGATAGAAAACAACATTATACAACATTAGCTCATAAGGTACATTGCTCTCCCACAGAATAGGTCCCTTGCCCCCCCCCCCCCCCCCCCCCATCCCCCAATCATATGTATCCTATGATATTACACGTCTTACTGATCTCTCGGGTAGTGAGAAAAGATGCTTAGCCTTCTCAATGCTCTCCCCCAGAATAGGTCCCTTGCCCCCCCCCCCCCCCCCCCCCAATCATATGTATCCTATGATATTACACGTCTTACTGATCTCTCGGGTAGTGAGAAAAGATGCTTAGCCTTCTCGGATAAGGGCGAAACATAGAAGATTCCATGTGCAAGTTGCGCATGTTAAAACGTGCCATGAGGAGTAAGCGTGAGCAGTCATGTTTTGCCTTTTACATGTTCACCAGAGTCGTGGATCCGCTCTGTGTTCTTGTCCCGACCATACCATGGAGTCAAGCCATCCCTATAATTACTTCTCTGCCTTCCCTTTGTTTTTTCTTCTCAATCTTGCCAGTTGTCACTACGTTCTCTATTTTATTTCCTCTCATAACGTGCCCAAAAAATGCGACTGTCTACGTCTAATTTATTTAATTAGTTTGCGGCTTTCATTTGCCTTTTGTAGACCTTGCTCATTGGTTTTTCTGCCTGCCCATGGTATTCATTGCATGTTCCTCGGAAACCACATTTCCACTGCATTAATTAAATGTTTTTCAGATTGTCTGCTCATTGTCCACGCTTTACATCCATACAAAAGTACAGGTTCTATGAAGCACTTCAACACTCTTTTTCTCGTTGCAATTGACATATATTTTATTCGTTAGTATGTTTTCCTTTTTGCAAAAGATATCTTTGCCATAATGAAGATCGTAAACTGAATAGAGTCATTAGACGTAGACAGGCACAATTTTTTGGACATATTATGAAAAGAAATGACTTGGAGAACTTGGTGACAACTGGCAAGATCGAAGGGAAGAGACCAAGGGGAAGTCCGAGAAGTAAATACCTGGGTGGCTTGGTCGCATGGCATGGTCGAGACAGGAACACAGAACTGATCCACGACTCTGGTGATTGGGTGAGATGGCAGAACATTACCGCCCACGCTTATCGGCATGGCACATGATGGATGGATGGATCTTTGCCATAGCGATTCTTCTCTTCAAGGCACCTCCCATCAGATGTTATGAGTATTCCTAGATAGTTGTGCCTATTCGCTTGTTTAAGAATATTCAAATTTATCATTATATTACATTGTGGTATTTCTTTCTTCCTAGAGACCATCGTAATCTTTGCCTCCTTACAATTTAATAATAACCCTAGTTGTTCACAGTGTAAAATAACCGTATCTACTAAATGTTGAAGATCCTGTTCATTGTCTGCAATCAATACTGTATCATCCACATCTAAGGTTATTTATGTTGTGCCCTCCAATGGTGGTTCCTCTCATATCATAAAATAAAAATAAAAACATTCACCGAGTATGTAAAAAAGACCTGGAGACATTATTTATCCCTGTCGCACACCTCTCTTAATATATAGGGTTTATACCGAGATATCTCGGAATAGACAGAGTAGTTTATTCCGCGATAGCTCGGAAGGAAACCCCGGTTGGCGATAATTTCCATACCGCGATATCTCGGAATAGACAGAGTAGTTTATACCGCGATATCTCGGAATAGACAGAGTAGTTTATTCCGCGATAGCTCGGAAGGAAACCCCGGTTGGCGATAATTTCCTTCATATCAAGAATAATTTTCCAGATTGGTATCCCCAATAAAAATAATTGTGTCCCCATGCAAGAATTCGTAACTTGCGTTTCTGTACTCTTACTGTTTACAGGCATCCATCTTTGTTTACATTACCGACCTACTATTTCCTGATATTTATGTCATCATAATTCCGGTCCAAGCTGACAGTAATATGCGTTGCTTCAGAAAGACATGATTAGCCAATTCAAACACCAGGCTTCCGACTTACTGGCCTGATGAATTAACAAATAAACAAGGAAATGCTACGCAAATAAAGTGCAGGAAAACCTGGTATATGTGAAGCAGGTTGAAAAGAGAGAGGGGGGAGATAGATAACGAAGATAGTGTGAGAGACAGAGATACGAGAAAGATGTGTTGAAAGAGATAACAAAGTGATATAGACAAGTGAGAGAGAGGGAGGGATATATATATATATATATATATATATATATATATATATATATATATATAGAGAGAGAGAGAGAGAGAGAGAGAGAGAGAGAGAGAGAGAGAGTGAGAACTCGTGTTCGGTTGGCTAAGCGCCTTTCCCAAGACAACAAAAGTAGAGGACAGATAAGAACAGAAAGACAAGTGTGCAGGTTCTTGTGCAGCCAGATAAAGACCAACACAAAACACAAAAATCCTAGGAAACACTCTTGCTGCCAAAAGCGCGATCATCAGACCTGTACTGGTTGATACCAACACATTTTTTCTTCATTTACCAGGTATCTGTTATGTGGCAACTTCAATTGGCGAATGGGACAGGTCGGGAGAGAACATACCGGGCACTGCTCTTGCTGAGGCCTCGCTTGATACGGATGTTCTGTCTAAATCAGGGGTCACCAAACTTTTTTCACGGCGGGCTGGATAATGACGAGCGCGGGCCGCTTACTCATTCTGTACAATACTTGCGCCGGCCTCCGTGGCGAAGGTTCATAATCCCGTATACCCGCGTTCAAAACACAGCTGAGCGCGATTTGGCAGCTGATATTTGGCTTTCAAGATATCATCAATGTTTGGGTTGGAATTGCTGCATCCAATCAAGAGAATTGCTTTCAAATGTTCATCAGTCAATCTCGTTGGATGTGTTGACTTCATATACTTCATTTTTTAAAAAATGTTTGCTCACAGACATAAGTTGTTCCAAACACTGGTGACATACAAGCGGCAAATTTCTTCCGTTTCGGAAACTCAACATTAGGTAAGTAGCGGTAAAATTCAACAAGTTGTCCTCTAGTTATTGATCCATGCAAGCTGCAAACGGATGCCAACTCTTCCGTTATCTGAAAGTCCAAATTGACGCAACGAATGAACACGAGAAGTTGTGACACACTCGAGAGATCAGTCGACTCATCCAGCGCCAGAGAAGTTGTGACACACTCGAGAGATCAGTCGACTCATCCAGCGCCAGAGAATACAACAAGTTCCTAGTTTGCCGGCCTATCGGTAGCACTGTGTTCTCTCCATGTTGTTCTATTCTCCCCACAACTGAGCTTGTCGAAAGGCTGATAGTTCCAAACAAATCGGTTTACTCAGGACACAAGTCATTTGCTGCTTCCATCATACGAACGAAAGAAGAAGAAGAAGAAGAAGAAGAAGAAGAAGAAGAAGAAGAAGAAGAAGAAGAAGAAGAAGAAGAACGTACCTTTCCAGAAAACTTATAGATGTTTTGTTTCGTAGTGTCGCAGAAGATTGTACTTTTTCAAAACGGCAATACTTTTCGCTGCATATTACACAAATGGTTTACTGGTCCTTTGTTTCCACAAAGAAGTACTTTACTCCCCATTTTTCATTGAAAACGCGACACTCGGTGTCCTTGGGGATTATAGAAGCAACCACCTGCCCCGCTCTGTACTGGTACCTAAGCCCAGTACAGTCAGGGCTAATAGACCAAGCCATGTGAGAAAACCCGGGTCAAGGAGGTCTTTCTGGTGACTTTCTGGTAACTTTGACGTTTATGATGGCTTCCAGAGTAGACAGGAAACGATGGCGGCAGCGCTTGATCTCGAGGATGCGTACAATAGAGTTCGCTATGATATTTTGATGACTGCACTTATGGAGAAGGGGGTCAATCCCTGGTTGGTGAACTGGATAGCAGTAGTCCTGCATTCTCGTCAGGTTGCTCTCCGTCTGGGCGCATGGACCTGAGAGTCACATATTTTAACCCCGGGACTGCCACAGGGATCTGCAATCTCACCGGTGCTATTTAATGTGTATACGAGCAAGATTGCATACCTAGAAGCACCAGGGGTTGGAAGGATTATAACATTTGCAGATGATATTCTTGTCAGCTTGTGAAATTAGAGCGCATACAGAATGAAGCTATGCGGGCCATTCTGGGATATGGGATTATTTGTGCATGAATGCTCCAAATAGACAGACAGAAAAACCAATGACCAAAGTGTGTATGCGTTACATACTACATCTGCCTACTGTTGCTGGTAGGCACAAGGTGATGCAAGCGAAGGCATACCTCAGAGTATCTGCAGAGGACAGATTGGCTGGCTCGGCAAAACTTGGTGGAGTATTGATGCATGACAAGGCAGACGTGGTTGCGGCCTTGTGGGAGCACATGTACACCTCGGAGGAGCAAATGGATTACCATGGTCTGGCAAGAATGAAACAGCGAGGAGTGACGAGGTGATCTGGCCGACGCTCAACGCTCAGTTACTAACTAACAGTCAGGGCTATAGGAGACCGCGAAGCATTCAGTTATGATTACTCTTCGCTCTTGATTAAGGATGGTTGAGAGGGAGAAGAGGTATGTGTAATGGTAGGATCTTCCAGTAGGGCATCTGCTGGGTTTCTACCCGTTCCTTTATTCTTTCCTGGTGTTGCCATGTATAAGACCATTGTGATGCGCGTATGACAGAGATCGGATCTCTGTTATAGATCTGAGTGCTGTTATTGGCCTACAATCACCTAATTACGGTCAGGACTGAGTTGCCCTCACCATGATGTTATCTACTCTACAGGTTCCATTTCCAGTTCCCCTTGAGTGTTCCACGTCAGTGTGAGATGATTTATTACGAAGAAGCAGTTCCAAGTTTTATACAATGATGACTCATGGAAAGAAGACAGAGGTTGCTGAGAGGTTTTACACGGGGCTCAGAACCTAGTTGTTCCACAGAAACCTGGCTTCTGCTGAGTAGAATTGTATGAACAGAAGTGTTGTGTTTAATGAGTGATAAGCTTCATCACCGAAGATTAATAACTCGCATACTAAGGACATATATATATATATATATATATATATATATATATATATATATATATATATATATATATATATATATATATATATATATCTATATACACATCTACCTAACAAACATTAAAAGGTTGTGTTCTAAAGAGGGGACATGTTATAATCAGAGACTTATGAACATTAAAACTTTCCCCAAGTGACATTTCAGTTAATTGGAAGATTATCCGTTCAAAAAAAAAAACATTAGGAAACAGAGTAACTTCACCGTGTGGTATTCTCCTCACTCCAGGGACGACACTAAAGTGGTAAAGAAGAACAAGGAACTACTACGACATTCATTCTTTACACACACGACGGCCGCCTTGGGCTCAAGAGGACAGACTAACTAACTAACACTAACTTTAAACACAACACATATCAAACCCAACACACAATCACTCAATCATGTGCCATGCCGGAAAGCGTGGGGCGGTCATGACTCGCCATTTCATTCGATCACCAATGTCATGGATCAGCTCAGTGTTCCTGCCTCGTCCATGCCATCCAGGTATTTTCCTCTTGGTCTGTTCCCTTCAATCTTGCCAGTTGTCACCAAGTTCTCCAATCCATTTCTTCTCATAACATCTCCAAAAAATTTTGACTGTCTACGTCTAATGACTGATGTTCATTTGTCTCTTGTAGTACTTGGTCATTGGTTTTTCTGTCTGTCCATGGTATTCTTTGCATTTTCCTCAGAAACCACATTTCTGCAGCCATCAGATGTTTTGCAGCTTTACTGCTCATAGTCCAAGTTTCACATCCATACACACAAGAACAGACATTCAAATAAAAGCTGTCAGATTAATTGTGGGAGGACCACAGTCAGGGATCCAGCACAAAGTTGGACAAGGCAGATTGTTGCAAAATGGTTGTTAACATTATCATAGAATCAGCAATGTCTATAAGCAGTAACATAGAATCAGCAATGGTTGTCAACAATAATATAGAAGCAGCCAATGACTGTGGACATTAATGAAGAAGCAACAATGGGTGTGAACACCGGTGAGATATTTTTTAAGTGCAATGATTGTGGAGCTGCATTCAGATTGGCATTTTGAAATATCACATGACAACACACACAGGAGATACCTCTCCGCTACCAACAAAATAATTAATCAAGTGTTGTTAATTAAAACAATTTTACTACAACAAGAAAACTCTCAAACAGAAAATACCCTTATTTTCAAAATTTATTATACATAAATGATGATATTGGTTATACATGTACATGTCATAAAATAACAATCCACTTTACAACAAAGGACATATACATATTACATTATAACTATCTATGACCTTGATGCTTTGACCTTTCAGTTATTTACATCACTGATAGACCAGTTCCATTTGTAGTGACTATCCATCTTCCCTTGGGGTAGGACTTTGCTGACCAGCAATCCGGAGCATTACTGTCTCCCATTACCAAGGGTGTTTGCGGATTTTAAAAAAAATGACTAGTTTTTAAATTAAATTCACTAAAAATTTAAAAACGAACGTAGGGTGTTGAAATTTTCAGAGCACTGTTATGAATGGTTGTTATGCATAAATATATGTTTTATGGTCGACACCACCCACACATTTGTTGTATTTTTTTGCAAGCACCAGCTTGTTTATTATTCTGCCCCCAAGAATTCCCCTTTTCCTGTCTTGTCCATAACTTCATTGGAGTGAACAGTAGATATAAAGTTAACTCTTTTTCCTGTGTACTGAGAGAGGTGATTTTCACCATACATGTTGACTTCACACATGATCAGATCTATAGCAGTGTCAGTGAAACAAATCTTGAAAAAATCAATGGGCATAAACCCAGTTATGTCTGATGTGGACACCCTGTTGTTCTTTGTATGGAAGAAGATTGTCAAGCTCAATAATTTCGTTTTGAAGAGCCTTTCTCCATTTCCAAACAGAATTTTCAGCTGTAGAAATTTTCTGGTCTCTTGTGCCACGCCCACTACTTTATTCAGAGGTACCTTCATGACCCCCAATCATCAACTACAACATCGTTAACGCTACTTTCATTTACACTAATATTAGCAATTTTGGTCAATATTTAAGAATTGGGTTTTTACTTATGAAATCATACCAGTTAGATAGAGCTTGACAAGACGAATCCAACGGTATCTCAACGAAGAATATGCGTTAATTCCAAGCGGAGTTATGAATTTTCTGGTGACGTAATTTAATACCAGGAAGTGCAATGATAAATTAACTGATAAATCAGGATTGTACTCAGATACATCAGTGCAGGCCTTCTGATCTGCAAACAGTTCAAGCAGACAAGTAACTTGAGAGGAGGGCAGCTTTCTCTGCTGAAGAGCTTTTCTGACAGCTGTGAATGTGTGGAAAGCACAGAGACGAATTGCAACAGAGGGAAGAGATGTCTCAATAGCAGAGATTTCTGCCATGTCCTTGTCGACAAATATAGTCTGAGGGAGGGTTGATGAAAAAGCACTAGAAAAAAAAGAAAGACAAGAAGAGATGACAATAGCGTCTTCTGCACCCAGAAATGCATGAAATACTGGCCTACCTTGACCGTTGCTGTCCACGACAAGAATGTTTAGGAGGGGGTAATTATTTTTGTTCACCTTATAGGTAGTGTCCATAATAAGAACCTCAGGAAATTGAGCCAGATAATGAAGCATTTCTTTAGTCATAAATGCTAAATACTTAAACTCACCACCCTCATTTGTTCCATACTTAACCATCCCCCCCTCAGCTTGCAACGTTTCTAATACCTTGCCACATTCTCAGACTCCTCCGGGCTTCCCTTGTCACACAGCTTGTATTTTAAATTCCACACATCAAGTCGAAGTAGTATTTGCCCATCATTCTGCCTCACGATGTTTTGAATGTCACGAACAGGCACAGACTTTAAAGAAGTAGCGTTGTTAGCTCACTTGACATTTTGGTTTTCGATTTTCTGGATAGAGTTGCGAAAACTGAAACACAAAAAAAAAACATACTTTAAAATTATTTTATATAATTACGAAATAATTATAGGAAGTAAACAAGCATTTTGGTCTCCCCGTTAATGTAAACAGTGACAAAAAAACTTTTTTTTAGCAATTTTAATTTTTTCTTACAATAAGGTGTACAATACAATACCCCATAGATTGTGGGGCAACATTGGCACCATGCCATTTTGACAGAAGATAGATTGTTAAATTGTGTTTCAGAAAACCATAATTACAACCCCTGGCGGTAGCGAATGTGGCTGATAAGGCCTATTTGCGCTGTAAATGTTCATCCACATTGGCTGCATGTGAGCACATGGTCATTTCCAACAGACTGGATGTCCAGACTACACTGTACCAAGTATTTTTCGTAGACACCACATATGAAAGCTGCTTAAACGTATATTTCAGTAAAGTGACAAGTATATTCCAAAGAGGGTGGGGGATAGTACACAATCTTGCTGAACACCCACTCTTGATTTGTGGGGTATCACATAAGAAAAAATACCAGAGAATTAAAAAAAAAAACACCTCTTTTCCAGTAGGGTGGTTCTCATGTACCAAGTGGCATCTGGAGACTTTCAGTTTACATGTAGCCCGATCCTCCACCAGACGTATAAAAGCAGGGCATCCGGTCTTTAATGTTCTGAAATAATTTGTGGATGTCTTTCATCAATCATATAAATCTTATAAATAATAATCATCTTTATATATACAACACGATGTATGTATTTCCGTCCGTTCTTTATGCGTTCGCAAAAACGGTCCATCCGATTGAGATGAAATGCAACCCAAAAACAAAATAGTCATGGCAGGGCAGACCAGGCCCTAAGCCTTGGTTGGCAGCTGGTCTAGGATTGAAACTCCGACAGGCGGACAGTTAGAGCATTGCTTTGCTGATCCGGCAGCTTCTGCAGCTTGTCTTATTCCAGATGTTTAGTTGTTAACTTTCCTCTGGAGTGAACTAGGCAGGCCGAGAGAGGGATCATCAGGCCGAGAGAGGGATCATGCTGCATGGGCATTTCTTTATTTTAGCCCAGGCGTTGTACTATGGAGAGGTAAGATGGTGCAAAATTATGGACAGGACCATGTTTTCACATGCATCTACTGTGGGCAAACATTTGCAGCAAGAATTGATGGTATGACAAGCAATGTATAGAAATTTCAGATTATCCCCTCTGCCTTGTGTTCACCGTGACGAGGTAGAGAGGCTTGTGTGTTCTAATGACCCAATGACGACGGTAGCATATTGCGCCATGAAGCAAATTAAAACTATCTAGGAGTCACCTTTGATCGCCGCCTGACATGGAAGACACAGGTTGAGACATGGTGTCAGGCATAGACGTTCTTTTACCTGCAGCCTTCCACACTTTAGTCTGGTTTGTACCTTCAATAAAATGGCGCTCAGTAAGTAGAATTTATAGAGGGAACAATATATAAAGCTTACCTTTGGTTTGGTCTGATGCCTTGGCTAGTGCTCTGATCTTTACGGTGCCCTTGTTTGCAAGCAAACAAGATGTATTCATATTGGAGCCTTTCCGAATCTGGTAATTCATTCCTCAACTGAAAGAAAATAAACACTATTGTATTATTCACAACAAACAATTGATTTATAACTTTTACTTTTTATTGCACTTTTTTGTCCACCCATTCATACTGTGTCATGGCTAAAAGCATGAAATTGATGAAAAAAATTAAATTACTATTAGTTTTCTCGGTTTTATTCCAGTTCAGGAGGCTACATGAGTGAATATATCTAATTTGATTTTTAAAAATTAAATTACTATTAGTTTTGGGTACTATTAGTTTTCTCGGTTTTATTCCAGTTCAGGAGGCTACATGAGTGAATATATCTAATTTGATTTTTAAAAGTTAAATTACTATTAGTTTTCTCGGTTTTATTCCAGTTCAGGAGGCTACAGTAGAGAATATAGAAAAAAAATTAATTACTATTAGTTTTGGGTTTTGGTAAAAAGTTTTCTCAATTAACAAAAAGAAGACACAGATTATGTCACAAGGTGCACATGGTGTACCATCAATCTTTATTGACGACGCCGAATTGGAGATAAATAGTAGACCATTTGCAAACATTTGCAGCAAGAATTGGCCTTACCAGCCACACTCGCCACCGCCATGGATCGTAGTTATTGCCATATGACAGTTATATAATCTATAAATATTTCTAATTTGATTAAAGGAATTAAAGGTGAATTATATAATCGAACATTTAAAAATTGCATTGGTTTTGTATCAGAAATACATAAAGCCATATATAATGTAGCGGAATCTTACCTTCTTTGCGCTCGACTTGATGTACAGCACACCACACTCGTCTTCGTGCTTCTTAAGAATAACCTGAAACTCCTGGTAACTTTCAAATGAGGCTCCTTTTTCCATTTTTTTTTTAAGTACCGCGCGCTCAGTATCGTTCGCAAAAAGCAGGACCGGAAAGTGCGCTCTCGCAGGAAGAAGGAAGGAAATTATCGCCAACCGGGGTTTCCTTCCGAGCTATCGCGGAATAAACTACTCCGTCTATTCCGAGCTATCGCGGAATAAACTACTCTGTCTATTCCGAGATATCTCGGTATAGACACTTCCTAATATATATTGACCTACTTCATCATCAATCTTTATGGCAGCTTGTTGTTTCCTTTCCTTTATGTGTTTTACAAATCTAAGGTCTTTCTCATCAATTTGTAGATCTGTAAGCATCTTCGTCGTGTCGAAATGTCTTACCTTATCGAAAGCCGTTGTGTAATCAATGAAGCAAAGATGTAGGTCTTTGTTTACCTCTATCGAACGCTCATTTAATTTTCTCAGCAAGTACTCTTTGACTTTGCATGATGATTCTTAGCAAAATTTTCGTGGTGTAGCTCATTATGCTAATTGTTCGATATTGATCTCATTCCAAAGCCCTTGATTTCTATGGGATTGCTATTAATATAGATTTACATAATTCAGGAGGTATATCTCCAGTATCATCATATATTATCCGGCCGTTCAGAAAGCAATGGCAAACTACTGAGCGTAATCTTGCCAAGAAATCAACAGACAGCTGAAAGATACTGCTGTTGACAGCGATGTCCTGTAAAAAGGATATGCGAATTTAAAAAAAAATAATCATATATTATATTGTGATCGTCAGTCTGGTGACTTGGTCTATTCCATATTCTTCTAAGGCATTGATAGTTTTTGTTGTGATTATGTCTGACCCCGGGGTCTTGCCAGTTTTCAGACGGTTAAGGGAATTCTGAACCTCCATGCTCAGAACTGATGGTCCTTCATTATTATTCAGAATATCATACCGGTCTTCTCTTGTGTCAAAGACTCAGGGAAGACCACCCTGAATGAGTGGTCTACCTCAAGTAGATTAGAGGTAACCCAGTGCCCCTACATGAGGGCAGGGTAGGTGTAGGGAGTAGATAAGAAGGGGAACTATTAAATAGTTCTCTCATGAGACACGGAGGTGTCAACCAGAGAGTAAGCACTCTGGTCACGGCATGATCACGCCAACGTGATAGACACGGAGAACTAAACTGTAACTCAAGAGAGGCCACTACTCTAGCGTGCTGAGTGATGGCGCACGCAAAAGCCGTAGTGCGCCCCAAGTCCCTCCGCGTACTGTGTAAACAGCACGGGAGGAATGATCAGACGGGACACAGACTTCGTAGTGAGAGCATCGCTTAGCGTCGATGCTTATTTCGTTAGCCAAGTAGATAGATTAGCAATAGGGTTAGGAAACGACTAGTGATAGGCAATTCTGTGCATTTAGTCTTGTGTGATTTGTTAGCGACTGTTTGTTGTACATTGATGTGATGCAAAGAGCCAGTGGCAATAAAATGTGTAATCAATTCCTCTCGTACGACTAACAACTCTTTTTGTGTGGTGCGAGAGAAGTATCCCGGAATGCCTGTGCCATCGGTTGATGACAGGCTAGGATAAAGTGGTGTCAGAAGTGTAGCTTGGACAATTGTTCAAGCTAAAACACTCACCCACGGCTCTAAAATAGTATTACGGCTAGATAATCATAGGGTTTAGTTTATGTTAGTGATAATGGCGTGTGCAGACAGAACAAAGTGCGAGCTGTGCCCATCGTGACCAAGTTATATTTACTTATGCTTATTGAATTATTTTGTGCTTATGAACATGTTTTCTTCTGATTTGTAAGTATTATTATTATAGTTTTGTATCATTTATTTCTATAATTACTTATTTATTTACTACTATTTGTCAAATATGATTCACGGCGGAGCGATACATAAAAATGAGCGGAGAACAATATTGATTTTTCCAATCTAAAAATAGCGCTGCGCCGGTGACGTTTCGCGACTGACAAACAGCTGCGTTACGCCATTTGCAATCAGCGACTGATTGTTGACAAATCGCAAAGCGGCTGCTCGCCTGAATCGTTGACTTATATCGAATATTATTTGGTTATATAAGTTATTTAATGAATATATTTATTTATTTGAACATTATTATTACCTTTATATTTATTTCAAAGCATTTATTTAATTATTTATATATTTTTTCTATTTCTTACCGTCGCGATGGCACTAGTTTTGCTATGCAAATGAGACGCAGTCTGCGCAACACTTCCATAGATTAAACAGCTAGAGTTAGGGAAGGCAAAGATGTTAGAACGAAGACAGGACAGTGACATTTATTGTTAATTAAACCACATTGTATTGTCATGGGGCATGTAATTGTACAAAATTGTCTAAAATTATATATCGTTTACAAGTGGTTAATTGTTGATGCTCTTGATAACCAGGCATAACAACAGCTGATCATAAGCATAACGCAAGCTGTGTGTGGTATTGCCAGACGATTGGACTTGAGGTGCCAAACGAGTGTACATGATTGATCTGGAATGTTAAGATGAGTATACCCAAATGATTTTGCATGCAATATGATTAATAATGCATCTCTTTTTCAGCGTGTGATGTATTAGCATATTGTTTGTGATCTGTTTTTCAGATTATAATCTATGAATATTTTTTGTACTCAGGGATTTAAAAACCTAATACAAATATACAAACATACCTAATACAAATAAGTGAGTAAATATTTGAGTGCCTATCAACGCTAGCTAATTTCCCCAACAACATGGCAACTTTAGCTGATTTCATAAAAGCAGGCAAAGAATTAGAATACACAGGAAAGGAGTTAGAGCAATATGCTGATAAAAAATTTAAGGAAGGAAAAGATGCTGAGAGAGATGAACGTGCACGAGAAAGAGAACATGATAAAGAGATTAAGCAGAAACAATTAGAGCATGATAAGGAGATTAAACAAAAAGAAATAGAATTAAAACAAAAACAATTAGATCATGATAAGGAAATTAAACAGAAGGAATTAGAGATTAAACAAAGAGAGATAGATGAAATGGCAAGAGTGAAAGAAAAACAAATACAAGTTGAATCAGAGACACAGTTAAAGATGAAAGGTGTGGATGTAGATTCACACTTAGAGATCTCCGCTACAAAACTAAAAAGCCAGCAAGAAGAGAATAAATTTAATAAGTACAAAAATATTATTAAGCCATTCTGTAAAGAAGATTCCATATCAGTATCAGCCTGGACAGAAAATGTCGAGTATCAGCTAAAATACCACCAAGTACCAATCGATATGTGGGCCATGATCTACATGAAGAACCTAAGTGGGGAGCCCCTTAAAGTAATAGAATCAATACCAACTGATCTTAGATCTAACTATCAGTACATCCACGATAGGATAATGCAACATTTCTTACTTGATGCCCCTGGGTATCAAGTACAGTTTTCCAATTTAAAACGTAAGCCAAGCGAGACCTTTATCGATTATGTCTCAAATGTCCAAAGCGTACTAAATAGATGGCTTAGTGCATCAAAAATAGGAAAGGATTTTGAAAAACTAAAAAATTTAATAGCCATGGATAAAGTCATATCCACAATACCATCTCCTTTCGCTAAATTCCTGCAGCAGTCAGACATTGAGACCATAGAACAATTTGAAAAGAAAGGCTCTGCATATTTTTCCTCAAATAGAGATATTTTTAAGACATCAAATAGCGACTCTGAAATTGTCTCTTTTGTTAAGGACCAACCTAAAAACTATCAGAGCAATAAAAAACCATTTCATAGAGTCGACAAGAAAGATAAGAAAGTGTCTAAATGTGTCTATTGCCAACTTTTTCATGATACTTATTCTATGTGTGATAAATCACCAAACTATCCGACACATCTTGAGATGGTCATTAAGAAACAACAAAACAAAAGAACTGCATACAGGCGTGCAGTCAAATGCTTCTTCTGTTCAAGCAATGGGCACTATTCAAATAAGTGCCTAGGCCGCCAAAGAATGAAGGCCAACAATGCAATTTTGATTGATACATCTTCTGATAGTGGGAGTGAGACTGAGTGTGATATCGGAAATGAATTACCTTTTAACCAATCTGAAGATGTTTGTTGTGTAAACGATGTTTTAAGCTTTGACAATTGTGAACGATGTCACCAATTTCATGCAGACGGCAAACTTACATGTGGACATATTGTAACATCCTCCTTGGAGAATGCAAATGCAGCTATAGCCTCCAGAGGCAATCTATTGTTTCACTCTGTAATGGTCAATGAGAAGCCATGCCGATGTTTGCTTGACAGTGGGAGCTCTATTATTGGTGTTAAAAAGGAACTTGTTAATCCAAATGATTATACTGGTGACTCTGTAAAATGCCGTACTTTTTCTGGTAATATAGAAACCTATCCTCTGGCAAGAGCCCGTATACACTCCCCGTTCCTTTCTGGTACCTTTACTTGTGCAATACTAGACAACCCTTGTACTGATTTAATTCTTGGGTATCTACCCCAGCTAAGGCACTGCACAGATGGAGAAATATCCGCCTGGGAGGAGGAAAATGGACTTACTCCAGTGAACAGTGCAGATATCCTCAAACATCACAGCCCCAACAAAGATGCGAGAACTAGTAATCTTGAACCAGATCAAGACATACTGCTTTTACTTCCAGACAAACGGAATTTATTATCGACCTCATGGCAAGGGCCATTCAAAGTGGTACGAAAAATTTCGGATGTCGATTATGAAATATCAATAAACGGACACTTAAAGATATTTCATATCAACATGTTGAAACCCTACGTTTCACGACAAGAGACAGAATTAGAGACAGACGAACAAAATGCACCCACACCTATGGATGAGATGACAGACGTACACAACGCAACTACACTAGTTAGCGAGACTGGCAAATCCGACGAGATGCATACACTTAGTGAGTTTACAGAAAACGCACTTAGCACCACAACCGTACTGAATCAGGTAGACGACGACAGGATGGAACTACCTGTTCCAATTGTAGACAAGACTGCGACATTAGAGTGTATACGATTAGAAACGGGACTGACAGAAGAACAACGACGACAGATTATAGAATTAGTGACTGAATATAAGGACATATTTTCCGACATTCCAGGTAGGACGGACAGGATCGAGCACTCCATCCTTCTTTCGGACTCGAAGCCTATCAAATGCAGGCCCTACTCTATCCCACTAAGCTATAGAGAAAATCTAAATAAGGAAATTCTTAATTTAGAAGCTAGTGGAATCATTCAAAAATCTACATTTGAGTACTCCTTTCCAATCGTCCTGGTCAAGAAAAAAGACTCCACCATTCGTCTTTGTGTGGACTATAGGAAACTCAACAATGTCACTAAGATCGACGCAGAACCAATTCCTTCCTGCGAAGATCTTATTCTGGATATGTCCACCTCCAAAATCTTCTCTAAATTAGACCTTACTAAGGGATATTGGCAGGTCCCTATGCAGACTCAATCTATCCATCTTACTGCATTCTCCACACCTCTAGGTCTTTACGAGTGGCGATTTCTTCCTTTCGGACTTTGTAATGCTCCTGCCACTTTTGTACGCTTAACTAGAGATTTACTACATGGAGTGACGAATACGGTGACATATATAGATGATATTTGTGTCCATACAGATGACTGGACAACACACTTACTGAAACTCAGACATGTCTTTGATAGGTTGCGACTCTTCGGTCTCACTGTCAAACCGAGCAAAGTCGAATTGGACCTACAAGAAATTGATTTTTTGGGTCATGTCATTTCACAAGGACAACTGAAAACTGACAATAGAATTATTACTAAAATTATGAACCTGACCATGCCTACAACAAATAAGCAGGTCAGGAGCCTTTTGGGTTTAGTAAATTATTATAGCAAGTTCATACCGAACTTAGCTGAAATTACAAGTGTATTTTCAAATGTTTTAAAAGCATCAGTAAAATTAGATGTTAAAGATGCATTATTAATTTCTGCATTGTCAAAATTGAAAATCCTATTTAGTAATGTACCAATCCTCCGTTTGCCTAATCCTAGGCTCGTCTATTATCTTAGGACAGATGCCAGCAGGATTTCCATCGCTGCAGTACTAGGCCAGTTCTATGATGGCATCTTCCATCCGATTTGCTACGTGAGTCGCAAGATCACACCGGCTGAGTCCAGATATTCCATATCAGAGTTGGAAGCCCTAAGCGTCATCTATTCGGTGAGGAAGTTGCATCGATTTCTGGCGGGTAATCACTTCGTAGTCCAGACTGACAACTCCTCAATCACGGTCATACAAAGTGGGGTACATCGCAATGACCGGATTTACAGGTGGTCATTAATATTACAGAATTATACTTTTAGTATAGAGCATATTAAGGGTAGAGACAACATTCTTGCTGATACCCTTAGTCGACCATCTGAGGTAGAAATACCTGATATTCCACATGAATAGGTAGTGTAAGAAATGTGTCGAATATACTATTGAATACATAGACATCAGGATCAGAACTGTGTGCTAAGAACAATGAACTACCATGTGTCCGGAGACAGCAGAATAAGAACTGTGCGCCAAGAACAAGGGAATCACCGTGTGTACATAGACAGCTCGTTACTTACTATGCTCCATTTGTGCTCCGGTGAATCACCTGTGTTAATCACATAAGAACAGTGTCAGAACATTGTAAAATAACAGACACGAAAATACTTGTCTACGACACCAGCGGACTCGACGAGTGGAAGAATACCCATAAGACACAAGTATGACTGTGTAGTGTTGTTATCATACCCAGGATAAATGTGTATATATAAACTATGCCAACGAAAGCAATTTCTATACGTTATGGCAACCACTAACCTGAGGTAAATAAATACCATGTATATATATATTTATTGTGATATGTAATATAACGGTTTTAAGATAGTGGTAAATTATAGTTAGGTTACTTAGGTTACTTAGGATACTTTAATATAGAGTTAGAATAGATTTAGGGAATATAATAGATTTTTTTTTGTAGTTTAGATAAATCATTAATTTACCCACTTACTTAGTATAAAAGTAGATTAAGATAGTACTTTAAACTTAATAATAGCGAATTAAAGATTAGTATAAAAAGCTTAAGATAGGAACAACACCATGTAGTCATTTAATTTCATTTTATTTTATTCCATCTTTATGAACACTTTAACAACCTCATCATTTAGGACTAAAATTAGGTTATATTTTATAGGATAAAAGGATTATACACATGAACATACATCATTTATACCATGTAGATTAAAAATATCCATTATATTTTTTCCCCATTTAAACATTAAAAACATTATTTATAATTTTTGTTACATTTCACATTACCCATTTCATAAAGATACATAACTCATCTCACATCATTTCATTTTTGTAGATAGTTAGATTACTTCCCTTAAATTAGATTAATTTTGTACAACAAAATAGAATATAGATATCTTTAGAGAATTAGTATTAGTATTTCAATAGAATATAGTGTTTAATGATATCAGGGTAAAAACTATCAACCCTATTTCATCCATGTAAATATTTTTTAAATACATGACTCGTGCAGTAAGTTACGCACAGTCATGAAGCTCAACTCTTTTCAAAATGAGCTAAACTTGTACAGTGTCACTTCAAGGTTGTTAAATAATTGTGAGAATAAAAGATGTGGGACAGAAGTGTGAAAATGAGAGAGAATGGTAAATATACAATGGAGAGTGAAGGCAGCCAGCGGATTTTTTCTGCCGCTCAGTGCGACTTTTTATTGTTTGTCTGCGTCGAGCGTTTGCTTTCAATGCTGAAATGTGCTGTCTCAGATGTGTTGTGTGTAGTTTAGATTAAACCTTAGAGAAAGTATTTTAAGTCTCATAAGACGGAAACGTAGTCACGAATTAGTGATATACACTTGTTTGTGGCCACATTTAACCAAATTATGGCACTTGAAAACTAACTTAGATACATATTGATAGACAGACACACATGTTAGAAGTTAAATTATATTATTAGGTAGATTCAAACACGCAAACAACCAGAAAAACACATATGTAAAGCACATACATTTTTTGGAACAAGGGGATATAACTCCGGGTCAGGGGACACAATAGACAACGAAACACTAACTTAACAGTGGAAGATAACTTTACACGCGGAAGCGGGATAGATAAAGCCTGTCGCACACAGCTTGTGCAAGGGTTGTTTAATATTATATGGGGGACATGAAGCAATTCATGTGTTGACCCTAAAAAAGTCAACTTTGTATGGGTAGTGAGTTAATTTACTATTTGAGGGCAGGTCTTATAAGACAATGGTCCGGTTCAGACAAACCTCTAATTAATATAATATTGCGATTGAGAAGAGGGCTCACGCCAACCAGACAAGTTTGTGGCGATCACCAGTAGCCAAGTAAAGTGATACTACACTGTGATAATAGTCAGTAGAAGTCTATTGAGGTACCCAGAACCAAGTTATTAGTAGTCTTTGACAAAAATTAGATACACTAATTTTTAGAAACCTCTTGCGTCACAACCATGTGTCAAAGTTTGTAACGCAACACAGGAGGGGAGGGTGTGTGTCAAAGACTCAGGGAAGACCACCCTGAATGAGTGGTCTACCTCAAGTAGATTAGAGGTAACCCAGTGCCCCTACATGAGGGCAGGGTAGGTGTAGGGAGTAGATAAGAAGGGGAACTATTAAATAGTTCTCTCATGAGACACGGAGGTGTCAACCAGAGAGTAAGCACTCTGGTCACGGCATGATCACGCCAACGTGATAGACACGGAGAACTAAACTGTAACTCAAGAGAGGCCACTACTCTAGCGTGCTGAGTGATGGCGCACGCAAAAGCCGTAGTGCGCCCCAAGTCCCTCCGCGTACTGTGTAAACAGCGCGGGAGGAATGATCAGACGGGACACAGACTTCGTAGTGAGAGCATCGCTTAGCGTCGATGCTTATTTCGTTAGCTGAGTAGATAGATTAGCAATAGGGTTAGGAAACGACTAGTGATAGGCAATTCTGTGCATTTAGTCTTGTGTGATTTGTTAGCGACTGTTTGTTGTACATTGATGTGATGCAAAGAGCCAGTGGCAATAAAATGTGTAATCAATTCCTCTCGTACGACTAACAAGTCTTTTTGTGTGGTGCGAGAGAAGTATCCCGGAATGCCTGTGCCATCGGTTGATGACATCTTGTATCAGTATAAAGCCCTTTCGCATAATCTGACCATGCATGTAAATATCTTATCTTTTTCTATTATGATTTTGCCATATTTGGATTTTAGGCAACCCATTGACATGTGCGTTCTTTTCTATGTGATGTCATTAATTCTTTTAGTCATTAGTTAGTTAGTTAGTTAGTCGCAGTTCCAATTTCACAGCAACGGGTCGTTCCCATTATGCTCCGTTCCTGTGCCAGTGAATATCACACAAAATGCTCCCATCTGCCAAATTTGAAAAGTGGAAAAGACAGGAGTCTCGACAAACAACAGACCGCACAGATACACTGTGCATAATGCCGCCGCCAGAATGTCAACACAATAGTCCCCCACAAAACACCCAGTTCATTTCTGATGGAATCGGCAGTCATTTTCCCATCTGGATGTTTCCTTGATGTTCACCCACACAGTCCACGAAATACAGTTCATCGTCGATGGAGTGGCAGTCAACCAGAAGCCCAGCAGCCACGCATTTCTGCATAAGGCAAAAACCGGTCAACTCTGGGACATAGCCATCTGCCATCGCTCCGAACATGCAGTCACGTTCCAAAAAACCTTGGGCAGATTCAAAAGCACTTCACACGAAACTCACAATGTCGCGCCACGCACTTACTCAGTAGCAGGGCGACGGAACCATCAAGCCTCCTTAGTCGCCTCTTACGACATGCATGGTAGGCTACAGTGTTGCTATTCTTTGCTTCCCTTATGGGCCCCGGCAACACACGGGAGTCTTTTAGTCATTAATGTGAATGAAGTTGGCTGCTGTTCGTGTTATATCTGATTACTTCCATTGTTGTAAGTTGGGCTGAATAGTAGAAGTCGAACTGTCGTCTCAGGAGTTGTTTGTCCATCAAGAATGATGATGACCATTCATTTCAACCAGTCGGGTTGAAAGTATGGAGCCGTGAGTTCTAAAATGGCTGATAAGGCCTATTTTGGCTCGAAATGTTCTTTGATAATGCGGCCAAAAATGCTTGACGTTCCAGGAGGAGGATCTCCTGCAGTGGTTTTTCTGTCCAGCCTTTTCTTCACAGCTCTTGCAGTCCTGTTTGCGTCACAAGTGACTGCTCTCTTGCGTAATGATGTACGCCACGAATTTCGGTCTCTGGCAGAGATTGCCAGTGTCTTTAAAGCGTTTCCTCTGGCCGCACTGGGAGCGTTTACGACAACGCAGCTCGCCGTAAAAAATTCGTTTATGGAGCCTGTGATCTGGCATACGAGTATTGCCACATACACATACTCACGTGAGCGCACCACAAAGCCAACTACACCTACAGACATAAGAAGTTGCAACGAATCATTCTTAAATTTGCGATTAGGTTAAATTTCGGCTTGTTGCGTCCTGTTCGCAATTAAAAAGACAAAGAAAGAGTGTGATCAAATCTTATGCTTATGCATATCCCCTTGAATGTCATTTTAAGCTAGAAAAATAATTCGTGTATGTTACTTAGAACCAGTCCTAACATATGGCTGCGAATCCTGAACAATTAGTAAACAATCGAACAAACATCCATGCGTGCTTTGGAGATGTGGTTTTATAGAAGAATGAGAATGCTGACTATTCCAAGGACAGCCAAACTGCACAATCTGGACATCTTCAGGGAAGCTAAATTATAAAGACAGCCTACCACAAACATCAGAAATAGGCAGTCTTCATTGTTTGGTCACACTATTAGAAGACAAACATTGGAACATGTTATGACTATAACATCTGGAAAGATGTGTGGGAAGATAGAGGAAGAGTAAGAAAAAAAATGCTTTGAAGTCTCGTGTGATCGTAAGATAGAAGAGTAGAGAAGCATGATCGCCCAGGCCAGTTGGCAAGATACTTGGTGATGATAATGGCTACATCTTAAATTAAATGTAGATGATAAGCATCATTTTCAAATGGTCAGGATGGTATTTGTTGTATATATAACACTTTGAAGTTGACCATCAAGCAACATTGTTTCAGTTATGCGTTGTTGTTGGTAGAGAACACACCTCTTAGTTTTTGTTTTAACTTCCGGCAACTTTGGCAACATGGCTGTATCTCGAAATGAATCAGACAAAATTCACATTTCAACTAGTAGTACTAGTAGTAGTAGTAGTAGTAATGAACTATTTCAATCAACTAACCTATAAAACAAACCTATCATCACGGAGACAATACTCAGATTCGCAATTCTTTGTGTTAATTGGTCGAGTTGGTTGGTGTTCACTTACTTGTTAGGTGAAAAACAAAAAGAATATATGAATGTGAAATATATTATTATTTGAAATATTTGTTATAAATAATTAATATATATAATAATAAAGAAAAGCCCACACACACAGAGCAATTGATCAGATTTATTATGGATCACACAATTTGTTACCAAGTAGTAACAATAAACCTGGAACCAGCTTCTGAAGTGAGTAGAGAGTAATTTTGTTTTATTAAATTAATGTTATCCACAATATTGAATTATTGACATGTTACTAGAAAATATTGCTGTATTTACATTTTCACATTTATATATACTTTTATATCTTCTTCATTCTTGTGTAGTGGTTCTATTTTCTATAATGTTATCAAAACATATTCAAAAGAAATTCTCTTATACAACTGTGATTTGTGATAGTGATAAACTGATAGTGATAGAACTAGAACTGATAGCACAGCGGAAACCAGGACTCGTTAGGTTAGTTAGTTAGGTAAGTATCCTTTACTTTACAGGATATGGCAGTCAATGCCAGCATTGTTTCAATGTTTGGCTGTGTGTTATTTCTTGGGAAGTTTAAGTACCATTGCTTTCTGAACGACTGGCACTCATAGTACTCATACCACTTTATGAAAAAAAACCCACACGTCAGGCTGCTGCCAAATCACCAGCAGCTGTGTTTCAATGTAACCTCTTCACCACATAGTCGGCTGGTTAGGTAAGCTAGTTAATTCTCTCTTGTTCTGTCTATTATATATTTTATACATAGTTTATTGTTCCGTCTATTATATATTTTATACATAGTTTATTGTTCTGTCTATTATATATTTTATACATAGTTTTAACCCTTTACAAGCCACAGCGGCCAATTCTGGCCGATGCCATAAAACGAGCGTAGCGTCCAATTCCGGCCAATACTATTATGCATTGTAAAAAGGCGATCTCTCGGCTTTCCGACACTTCCAACGGCTACTTTCACTTTCGCCGACAGCTTGACAACGTGGCCGCCATTTGTAAACGCGATAGTATGAATTTGAACGGACTTTTATGGACAATTTTTGATAGTTTTCGGGATTTTTACGCTGTTTTTCAAAACGGATTTCGGCGATTCTTCAAGTGATAGCCGAGATTTCGCTAGGTTCAATTTAAATGACATTAAAGGGCACGAAGTTGACTATTAATCGGAGCTAGATATCAGTGCAAAGCGTTACTTTGCATTAGCAGTCTGAGTCGGACTTTAAAGAAAGTGATTATGATTCTGAAAATGTGTTTGTAAATTGCCGTATAGATGACGGAAAATCACAAGCAACATGCCGTATTTCGTAAATATTTGTGTTCATATATGGATTACCGACAACAATCACGTGAGTAACATATTCTGCATGCTTTTCCCTTCATTGTGTTGTTTATTTAACTAAAATCGGTTGACTAACACCTTATTTGTGATGTTTTTACTAACGCGACCTGAAATTTTACCAAACCTGAAAAAATCTTGCCCGTTCAGGGCTAGAAAACGGACAAGCGTCTGCCCTGTAAAGGGTTAACTTAGATCCTGAACACAAATCCTCAGATAAAGTAGACATAATTCACAAACATGGGTGCAGGATTTCATTTGGTTGAAAATTGGCAACAGTGTAGTCACACATTCTTCTTCTTCTTCAGCTTTCCGAGCCATTGAGGTTCTTTGCTGCAAATACAATCCGTCTCCATTCGTCTCTCTGGTGGACCTTCTCTTGCCAGTCGTTGATTCCAAGTGCTTGTAGGTATGTAACTATGTACATGTATTATCTCTCCACCGTCTTCATGGTCTACCTCGGGGTCTACGGTCATTTATTTCCTGAGTGTATAAGCGAGTTTTGTTTCCCTATTATCTTCCATTCTTTCTATATGCCCCAGCCATTGTAGTCTATTAGCCTTCATGATACCAGTGATTAGCGGGGACTTAAACAGATCATAAATGTCTTTGTTACTTCTTCTTTTCCACTCTCCACTTTGTGTATCCCTAATGGGTCCAAAGATGCGTCTTAAAATTTTGTTCTCAAAGGTTTGTAACAAGGCTTCGTCTCCTTTCGTTGTACTCCAGGTTTCAGAGCCATACAGCACAACTGGTCTGATCAGTGTTTTGTATATTGTGATTTTGGTGTTACGAGATAGCGCCTTTGATTTTAGTAGATGTTGTAGTGCATAGTATATCTTATTTCCAGAGTTGATTCTAGTTTGTATTTCTTCCCTTATGATGTTGGAGCAGTTGAAGATTGTACCCAGGTATTTGTATGTTTCCGTTCTTTTAATGGTCATATTATCTATTTGTATGTGGCCAGAGTTTTTAGCCATTCCGTCTCTTGAAATTACCATATATTCTGTCTTATCTTGGTTGATAACCAGCCCCATCTGTTGGGCTTTTTCCTTTAAGTGAGTCAATATTTCCAATGTCTTTTGTTCACTTTGCCCTATAATATCTATATCATCTGCATAACCAAGCAGCTTGGATGTTCCTCCAATATCACATTCCTCCTTTATCTTCCTTACAACTTTCTCTAGAGCCAGATTGAAGAGTAGCGGCGATAGTGCATCACCCTGTTTCAAGCCAGATGTTATTTGGAAGGGGTCTGATTTCCTGCCTTTATATGTTACTATATTATAAGTATCTTCCATGCATAGTCTGGTCATGTTGATTAACTTCCTTGGTATTCCAAATTCCTGCATAGCATTCCATAGACTATTCCTATGGACACTATCATAAGCCTTTTTAAAATCCACAAAAATGTTATGGAGATCTCTTTTATATTCCCAATGTTTCTCGGCTATTTGTCGTAAGATAAATATCTGATCTATTGTTGATCTGTTTTGTCTAAAACCCGCCTGGTAGTCACCTAATATGTCTTCTGAATATGGTTTTAGTCTATTTAGTAATACTGCGGATAGTATCTTATAGCTTGTGGACAGTAGTGATATTCCTCTATAATTTCCACATTGGAACTTGTCTCCTTTCTTAAAGATAGGTATCAATAATGACTCTTTCCAGTCATGGGGTAATTCTTCTGTCCTCCAGATTTTTATTATTAGTTCGTATAGCTTTAGATGTAATGCATGGCCACCTGCCTTTATAAATTCAGCAGCAATTCCATCAGTCCCAGTTGCCTTATTGTTTTTAAGTCGTGTGATTACATATAGGATTTCTTCAAATGTAGGTTCTTCAATTTGTGGTTCGCATGTTAGAACCTCTTCCTGTGGAAAAATATTACTTGGAGCTTCACAATTTAGTAATTCAATAAAATATTCTTTCCATGTGTTGCACATTTCCTCATTGGTATTTATCATATTCCCATTTTTGTCTTTTAAACCATATGTGTTTTGTTGGTGCCCTCGTTTCATTGACTTCAGTTCTTTAAAAAATTTTCTGGATTCATTTTTCTGGTGATTAGTTTCCATATCTTTGATTATATTACTCATATATTCTCGCTTCTGCTGTCTGACTATTTTTGTAGCCTCTTTACATTCATTTCTATAATGCTCTTCCTTTTGGATGTTATTGATGTCATTTAACCATACATGTCTGGCATTCTTCTTCCTAATGACTGCTTCTTCACATTTTTGATTGAACCATCTGTTCTTTCTATGCGTGGTTAACACACCGAGACATTCTTCTGCGGTAGATTGAATTGTATTCTTGATGTTCAACCAAGTTTGGTCAACGCTTTCCTCCGAAGGGTTTTGCAGAGTTTCAAGTTTACATTTTATTTCATCTGTAAATTTCTCTTTGACTGTAATGTCTTGTAGTTTTTCTCTGTTATATGTTGGGTGTAATCTTTGTAATTTAGTATAGAAAGCTCTCTTAAGTTTTATTTTAAATTTTGCTCCAACGAGGAAGTGGTCACTGTGGCACTCAGCTCCTCTATAACTTCTGACTTGCTGTATGTTTGATGCATTTCTGTTGTTAATTAAAATGTGATCTATTTGATTATAGGTTCTCTTGTCACATGATTTCCAAGTTTGTTTGTGTATATCCTTTCTTTGTAGTCTGGTACTGCTAATCTGCAGTCCTTTGGCTTCTGCCAGGTTGATGACTCTCCATCCATTATCATTTGAAGTTGTATGTAGGCTTTCCATACCGGCCACTTTTTTATTAGTTTGCTCTCTACCTATTTTTGCATTGAAGTCTCCCAGCACAATCAGGATGTCCTGTTTGGGGGTTTCTTCTATGACATCTTCCAGATCATTATAAAAGTCTTCTTTAATATCATCTTCTTTCTCTTCAGTAGGTGCATGTACATTAATCATCGTTATATTTTTCCATTTACCTTTTATTCGTAATTTACTAATCCTGTCATTAAAAGCTTTAAAGTTTAAAACGTTCCCCCATAACTCTTTTTTGATGACAAATCCTGTTCCTAATTCATGTTTATTTTGGGTGTTTCCTCCATATATTATAATCATTCCATTTTGCTCTAAAGTACCCTCTCCTGGCCACCTTATTTCTTGAATTGCTGTTATATCCATTTGATATTCAACCAGCTCCCGGGTTAGTTCTTCGGCCGCTCCAGCTCGATATAGTGTCCGTACATTCCATGTTCCAAATCTCAAAAGTCCTTTAACGTTCCAAGGTCGTTGTCCAGATAAGTTAGTCCGATATCGAGGCTCATGTATTTGTTTCGTAACAAAGAAAGGTTTTTACAAAGGTGGGGATGTTAACCCCACGCTTCAACCCCCAACCTGGAGGACCAGGGTGTTTCTCTTTGTCTGTTCTCTACCCTCTGAACTGTCCGGCTTGGGAGGCCCTGCTGGTAGCTACGCTACCGCCGGCATAGCTCTCAGGGTCATTGAGAAACTCAAGCTCCCCCACCACGACAAGGTGGAAACACCATCGGAGGAGGTATTCAAACACACACACATAATTCACAAATATTGGGGGTTCAGATATGAGTTGTTTGAAGAATGGCAACAGTGTAATTAAACAGAATGCAATCAAGCAAACTAAATTATTGATGAGAAGTCACATATATTGCAAAATAAAGGCTAGATGGTAAAAAAATACGAAGTGTCTATTCATACCCTGGTTATGAATAAATGATCCCTTTATTCATAGCGGAACTTTCCCTGCTGGTCATGTGATTTGCCAAGTCACGTGACTTAACGTATGTGACGTCATCAGGACATGAGCGTGGCTATGTTATATATTTTTCATCTCATCTCATCTCATCATGTTCCTCTTGTACCTTGCGGTGTTGAGGTGAAGTATAAACTTCGTGAGAGTGCCCGGTTATGGGCTTCGTATATCGACATTCCCATGGATTCTGTTATTCCCTCCGTCCAACGTTTACGTGGTCGGCCTCTTCCACTGTTTCCATCTGGTCTGTACATCATTGCTTGTTGTGGCATGCTGTTGACTGCCACAACAAGCAATGATGTACAGACCAGATTGTTGATTCAAAATCGTATCCTCAGTAGCACAGCTGTAAGTGTCTCTGCCTGATAAGCAGGAGCTGTTGGTTTGATTCCCTGCCGGACACGTTTTGTTTTAAAATTCTTCAGGAATTAATTGGGTGAAAGCGACTTTTTAATAAACAAATATTAGGAACTGTGATTATGAACTGATGTTTTAAATATTTGTTTATCAAAGTTATTTCTTTTTTGTCACTTTTAATATCTTATTTATATTATATAAAAGTTATCACTTTTTTATGTCTTTCAACACATCTTTCTCATATCTCTGTCTCTCACACTAGCTTCATTATCTATCTCTCTCCTCTCTCTTTTCAACCTGCTTCACATATACCAGGTTTTCCTGCACTTTATATGAGTAGCATGTCCTTGTTTATTAGTTAATTCATCAGGCCAGTCAGTCGAAAGCCTGATGTTTTAATTGCCTAATCAAGTCTCTCTGAGGCGACGCATATTACTGTCAGCTTGGACCGGAATGATCAGGACATAAATAGTAGGAGATAGTAGGTCGGTAATGTAAACAGAGATGGATGCCTGTAAAAAGCAAGTGAACAATTCTTGAACACGCCTGGGGACACAATTATGTGTATTGGGGATACCAATCTGGAAAATTATTCTTGATATTTAAACAGCCATACTTCAACTATGTATAAAGTATCCCTGTACTCATACTTCAGCTGTGTATAAAGTATCCCTTTACTCATACTTCAGCTATGTATACTCCCAAAAAATATACACTGACCATCATAGTCATCCTACAAACATTGTGTTGTAAGTGTCTGGCGTGGATACAACAATGGACAAGTTAATGTCTTTGATGGATGCTAAATTAATTAGAAGAGTCCCGGGAAGGTTAACCCGGTCAACAAATGCCAGCAGAAGTCGGATGTGTCGGCCTATCGGCACAAGAACGCAGCTCTGCTGTAAACAGGCACAATGCAATCACATCTGAAAAAAAAACTCCGGATGAACGAAGAAGAAGAATTAGAAGAGTCAAGATTATAAATTATTTACATTGATATGATGTTTCATTAGTAAAAGAAAAATTTTACAGTTGACAGCTTTGTGTACCTATATTTAGTCAACCAAAATAACATTTGATACCTCTAGTTGCACAAATGTGACAACAGTTGTTATCGCTATTTAGTCAGTGTGAGAGTATGTCGTACCTCTAGTTAGTAAATTGAAATAAAAAAAGGGGTACCCCTTGTCGTAGAAAACTTGACAGCAAGCTCACTCTAGTACTATGTCTGGAGAAAACTCAACAGCAAGCTCACTCTGGGAGAAGGAGGGCACACAAGTCTTGCCTTCTGGAGGATTTACCACACTATCAAATTCATGTAATACTTTTTTATCTTTGATTAAATATGCCCTACCCAAATCTTTCAGACTGACTGTGTTCACAGTTCTGCCACAGAGATTGTCACTGAGAGTCAAGTCTTTGATCAGATGGACAGTAAAACACCAGCAAGTGTCATGATAGAACAACCTGAAGTATATGTAGATTACCCAGATCAAGGTTAGAATAAGTGAAATGTGACATATTTGGACATATATAAATTACTTTTTCTTCCTGTCCCCCACCTCCATCTCTTCTTTCTTTCTTTTTTTCTTTCTTTCTTTTTTTTCTTTCTTTCTTTCTTTCTTTCTTTCTTTCTTTCTTTCTTTCTTTCTTTCTTTCTTTCTTTCTTTCTTTCTTTCTTTCTTTCTCATACTGCATCTTCCTCTTTGCTTTCATGTTGTTTATTACTGAGACGCCGGTCTCCATGGCCAGAGAGAGGCTTGCGAACCCGGTTCATGAGCCGCTTACCAGGCACTCGAAACACGGCCGTGACTGATTTATGCAGCAGACCGTAAAGCGTTGTGTTATAAAGCGTTGTGTTATAAAGGGTTGTGTTATAAAGGGTTGATATGGGAGCCGGTCATTCAGAGGGCAGTGGCAAACTACTGAATGTAAAAACTTGCCTAGTGTGTCAACAGCAGCTGAAGAGTGCTGGTGTTGACTGCAACGTCCTTCAAGGGATATGCAACATTAACACACACACACACAAAATTATTCAGACAATTTCTCATGATGGACTCAATAATTTAAAAATAAAAATTCCTCTGCTGTTACTTAGTTAGGCAACATACCTTTCTTCACCCAGTGTACAAAGGGCACTTGTGTATAACATGATCAGCAGATTGTTTGATTGTCCCAAGTGTGATGAAGCAGACAAAGTCTATGCATGTGTTTATTCAGTCTATTATGCCCCATCCTGAGGCAAGGAACAGTAATCTATCCCTACCCATGCAGAGCAGTAGTCATCATTTGGTTACTTAAGTACGAGTACCTTTCTGATAGCCTGGATAATTCCCTTTTTCTCAGAGTATGAGTCTTCACTATTTTATTGTTCACAATCCCTTGTTTGCATTTGTATGTCTTCTGCATATTATGTATAATTACACTGTAAATGTTCTGTTTGAATCACATCATATATGTTGCCATCTCCACATTGAAAGTCAGCTCCAATGGATCTCCAGCCTTCTATGCTTCTCACTCAGATGATACAGTCTTCTATTTTCTGTTCATTCCATCGCTGGATATCTTCCAGTTAAAACTGTTGTATTCCTACTAACCAGTCACATTAGCAACGTCTTTTAAAAAAAACATTTATAATCAGGCTTGTAATCATATAGGGAATGATAACCTGTATCACTGTATGGCAGTTGATCATGGAATGTGAATGAACAGATTAAGGTGCTTGGAGATAACCATGATGTGATTTCTGAGATGTTATTTGTGAAAAGCTTGTACTGCCAGTGTAACTTACGATGATTGCTGGGAAAAGACTAATAATCAGGTTTGTAAAATATGGAATGATAGACTGGATCACAAAATGGCAGTGGATCATGGAATTTGAATGAATAGAGTAGCAAATGATTGGAGGCAATGGTGATGTGGTTTTTTGAGATGTATGTTGTGAAAACCTAGGACTGCCAGAGTAACTTACGTTTGCTGGGATAAGACTAATGAAAGTCTACCAATATAGACAAATAAATGTGTTATTTGGTCATGTAATGAGACGAGATACTTTGAATAACATTGTGATGACTGGAAAAATCAGTGGTAGGAGAATGTTGCTGTTGTGTTGCCGGGGGTGCAGAGTTGAGGTGAGCGCCCAATCTTGCATAAATATCTCATGGCTTGTGCATTCACCACCCCTACAGCAAAAGTCCAACTCCTGGCCTTCACACGATGGACCTGTTTTAACTAACAGGAGATGGGGCGGCGGCGCGTGTCTGGCACCGAAAAATAACCAGAACGCTCTAGATGTTTATGCACATACATGCATGCGCAGACATGTGTGTGCATGCCTACAGATCTAAACTCATGTAAAACCAGTCTGCTCTAGCAAAGGAAAGGTGCTGAAGATGGAGGTAACCAGCCAGGAGGCGCACCACAGAAATCAGGATGCCACGCAATTACGCACAATGGAATATGTCAACTACTGCTAAACGTTGTGGTGCTCGCCCTGCTTTGGACCCCCAGGCAGGTGCAGTGCCGGGCCCTATGGCTTGAAAGGGTCCAACCTAAACAACTGGAGGTCCTTCTCAGATATCCTGTGGAGCCAGGGGACCTGAGAATAGAGCGTCTGGCCATACCAAACAAAGACTAAAAATAAAGCACTGGAATGCAGAGGGAGTCAGCAAAAAAAAATAGAACTAGAAAACATCTTGGACCAAGAAAAAGTAAGCGTATGTTGCTTGCAAGAAACTCACCTCAACAAAAATGCCTTCAAAATCAGAGGCTACTAGTGATACCGATCTGACTGAAAGGACAGGCGAAATGATGGAATATTGACCCTTGAAAAAAAATAACATCTCTGCCTCCACAATTGATGTTTACATGGAAGGGGCTGAGTATCAGACACTTAAACTTAAGACAGGCAATACAGACCTACATCTGATCAATTACTACTGTCTAAGTGACCACCCACAGTCACTGGACACACTACCATTAAAAGAAAAAAAATGATTGTGTGGCGATTTCAACAGCCACACGCAGAGCTGGCGCTATGCTCACATGGACTAGAGATGAGAGAGACTGGAAGACTGGCAGGATGAGAATAGATTCATCTTGATTAACAAGCCGTCTGACCCACGTACTTTCTGCTTGAGATCATGGCACAATACAACTAGATTTGATGTATTGGCTGACCTAGAAATCTTATTTCAAGATGTGGATGATCAAAGGGAAATGCTGAAGAATTCAATAAATTTGGCTGCAGAAACAACTATCCCAAAATTAAAGAAAGTATGTCGTATGAAATGGATGGCTGAAGAAATTGTAAGACTAATAGAAACAAGAAGACACAACAAAAATAATCCTGAAAAATATGAAGAAATTCACAGAAAAGTCAGAAAATTATGTAAAGAAGCAAAAGAAGCATGGTTTGAGAATAATTGCATAGAAATTGAAAAAAAAAAAACAACAGTAAAAATACCAAATTAATGCGACAAAAGATGGAAATCATAATAGAAAAACATGAGATTTTATTTACATGGTCAGATTATGTGAAAAACCTTTATGATGATACAAGAGAAGAACATTTTGATATTCGGAGTAAATGAAGGACCGTCAATTCTGAAGATAGAAGTTCAGAATAATCTTAATCATATGAAATCTAGCAAGACCCTGGGTCCAGACAGCATCTCAACAGAAATGATCACTGCCCTAGAAGAATATGGAATAGATCAAGTCACCAGACTGCTGAACACAATATATGATACTGCAGATATACCTCCTGAATTATGTAATTCTGTATTTATTGCAATCCCAAAGAAATTAGGAGCCTTGTAATGTGATCAACATAGAACAATTAGTATAATGAGTTACATCACAAAGATTTTGCTAAGAATTATCATGCAAAGAGTTAGGAAGAAAATACAACCTGAAATAGGGGAAGAGCAATGTGGTTTGTAGAAGGCAAGGATACAGTAAATGCTGTGTATATACTGAGAACATTAATTGAACATTCTATAGAAGTAAACAAAGACTTACACCTTTACTTTATCGACTGCACAAAGGATTTTGATAAAGTAAGACGTGTCAACATGATGGAGATGTTTGCAGATCTGCAAATTGGTGGGAAAGAGCTTAGACTCATAAAAAAGCATATTGGAAATAACAAGTTGCCATAAAGATTGATAATGAAGTAGGTCAGTGTCAGCCTATTAAGATAGGTGTGACAAAGGGTTGTGTAATGTCTCCAGATATGTTTTCCCTGTACAGTGAAAATATTTTCAGAAATGTTGACGATATGAAAGGAATCATCATTGGGGGGACATGTTTAGTTTAGTCGATGATCAACACCACGGCACACATGTGCAACCAATAAGTGCTCCGTTCTTCTCCTTACTCAAACCTAAGTGTGGAGAAACTCAGATCAGTGCACGAACTCCATAGCACCGGCGAGGATCCTGAAATACTTCAGATATATTCAAATACTTCAAATCCCTGGATGAGAGGGCCTGGCTGTTACTCGCTCACTGATGCATAGAGGTAAGGTGCTGAGCTGGTAGCATGTATAGCCTACCTCGTGAGCAGTTACTAAAGGTGGAAAAAGCGCCCTAGTTGCACGAAATGGTTGAGGTACTCATAGAGTGAGCATAGACAAAGGTGGAAGATGTCCCAGGGGGGATATAACATCAATAACATTAGATATGTGGATGATATAGTATTGATTGCAGACAATGAGCAGGATCTGCAGCATCGCACAAGATAACAATATCAAAATTAGTCCAGAGAAAAAACAAAAGATTCGAGAGAAATGGCAACATACAGGACAAAATGAAATAGTACGTGAGACCCCCCCCCCCCCCCCCCCCGATGTGTCTCCACCTTGTCGTGATGGGGGGGGGGGGGACCTTGCGTGTCCCAATGACCCCAAGAACTAAGCAGACGGAAGCACAACTATGTGTCTGGCAGGACTTGGGTTAGGGGTCAGACTAAGAGAGACACAACCTGCTGCTCTGCAGGTAGACTGAGGATAGCAAATCAGGCGCACAAAGGCAGAAATTCTTGCTCCGGACATATACTGTAAGGCTCTCAGCTGAGGGATATGGCTGAACGCCTCTGAGCTATAAGCTCTCGGATGTGAGAACTGGACAGATACTCACTTACTGCAAAATGGAGGTGAGATGCTGAGCCCACATGCTTAGTTTAGATACCTGTTCGAAGGCTCTCAGCTGGGGGATATGAGGCATCCCTGGATGAGAGGGCCTGGCCGTTACTCGCTCACTGATGCATAGAGGTAAGGTGCTGAGCTGGTAGCACGTGTAGCCTACCCCGTGAGTGGTTGCTGAAGGTGGAAAAAGCACCCTAGTCACACGAAATGGTTAAGATACTCATAGAGTGAGCATAGACAAAGGTGGAAGATGTCTCATTTACACAAAATGGAACACTTGGCTAGCGAATCCATTACACGGAAGCCCGAAGCGAAAGCTTTCTGAGTGGATGACGCCCGCAATCTGTCCGTCCCTGGTTTGTGCTTGAGCGACTAGTGGCAAAAGAAATTCCCAATACATGGGAGTGAGGAATTAAAGCAGCCATGAGCAGGACGTGGCAATTCCTCGGGTGAGCCCAGTCTCAGAGCAATATGTGCCGGCTCTGCAACTATGGAAGCCTCCTTGGATAGCGGGGAATGCCCATGGTCTGCCCCTGCCTTCCCTTGAGGATTGACCGTAATGTCTTTGACTGCTCTACCTTGACCAGCTGAGATGTGGGCGACACCACAACAGTAAGAGTCTAACGTCCCTCGAAACGCGAGGAATGCTAACCTCAGTAAAAAATGCTCGCTTAAGTCGGATGTGTTGATCTAAGGGTGGCAAATAAAAACTGCACTACACAATTACGTCAGAGTGAAATGTCGATCGTGCCCGGAACAGCTCTGACTAACTAGTCCTCTGAATGCAATGGAACAGCTCTGACTAGCTAATTTTCTGATTGCCTGTCAGAGCCTAGCTACGCAGCAACATCGTTACGGCACCCGGCGGACAAGAGTTGTCGGCTGGCGAGATTCTTACCTGACACGCGACCAGCGCTGACGACAGACGCACGCAAAGCCACGTGACCCCACCAGAGGCAGTGGGCAGTGTGCGTGATAATCTCAGACCAAGCTGGGACAGGACTCTGAACGGACGTGTGTGACGAGAGCAAGGCGTTTGTGTGAATCTCCGTGGTTGTAAGCTGAACGACTGATATCTTGAGCGCCAGACCTATGAGCTGTAATGTGGTTGTGAGTTAGATGTTGTACATTGCTGTAATTATCATTAGGTATTTAATGTGGCAATAAATCCATAGAACTTGTGTTGCTGTGTCTTACGTCGAATCACGTTGTACTTGTACTGTCTCACATGTGTTAGCCAACGAGCCTAATAGAAGATCCTGACATGTGTGGACGTGGGTTGCTCGTCTTTATTTAAGAACCTAATATATTTAGACGTGTGTTACTCGTTTTTGTTATTTAAAACTATAATGCTTGTACTTGTAAAATTTGTCAAGGTTATAGTGATGTACATGTGATCGGAAAAGTCTCAGTGTGATCCATTACTACATTGTCTAAATATGTTTAATATCATTAATAAATGTACAGTACATATTGTTTGATCCTGTAAACGTGTTAAACATTTGTGATTTGTGAAAATTGTCACCGTTTGACCTTGTCAACATTGTGATTTTGCCGCCATTTTGACCTTGTCGCCATCTTGTAAACTTGATGTCTTTGTCCTTACTGAATGTCATCTTGATGTAAGTGATGTGTCATCAATGTTATTGAGTGTTCAAATACAGATAGATTGTTTTTGTGTATTGAGTTTGTGGAACGCAAAGAGTTTTGGAAAGAGTGTAACTTCTGTTGAAAGAAACACTGTTGACGACAAATTTACGACATACAATTATACTCGACGCCATCCAAACCTAATCAACACTTAGTGACTTGCAGGCACACACCAACAAACACACGCTAACTTATTTCTCTCCAAAAACAAAGCAGGTTTTTTCGTACCATCCATAACCCTGCCGTAGAGGTCATTAGTGGTTCCGAAGTACGACCCTACAGTTTTCTAGCCCGATTGCCCAACCATTCGTCACCATATCCAAGGGCACTTGAGTATATTTTTCTTCACTTTAACTTTACGTATGCATTAGTGGGCACGCATCGTATAGTCAAATCAATTGTAAGTTATTTGTCTACTAACCATTTACAACATATTTTGTGTGGTTGATTTTCATTGACATATTTTCTCCATCATGTCGTCATTATTTGATTTCATCGATATGGGTTTAAAATTAAAGTTAGAAGGTAATGAATTAACACAATGGAGTGAGAAGAAATACGCTGAGTACTGTGAACGCGAAGATAGAGCAGCTGAAAGAGCTGCCAAGCAAGCAGAGGCAGAAACAGCCTTGAAACATGCTGAAGTTGAAAAAGCTGCCAAGCAGATAGAAGCAGAAACAGCCTTGAAACATGCTGAAGTTGAAAAAGCTGCCAAGCAGATAGAAGCAGAAACAGCTTTGAAACAGGCAGAGATTGAAACAGCATTAAAGCAAGCCGAAGTAGAAATGGCTGCAAAGACAAAGCAAGCTGAGATAGACAGTGAACTTAAGAAAGCAGAAATAGCAGCTCAGAGTAAGAGAGAAGAACTTGAATTACAATTGAAAATTAAACAACTCGACACTGAGACTGCAATGAATAAAGAGTCAAAGAAATCTGAAAGACTGGAAAAAGAAAACCAGTATAAGAAGTACCAAGGTATCGTTCGTAACTATACCTCGGGTGACTGCATAGCAGCCTTTACCCAAAATTTTGAGACTTTAATGGAACATTACCAAGTTCCACTTTCGGAATGGAATATTTTATATATGAGGAGTCTATCTGGGGAACCTCTTAAAGTCATTGAAACCATCCCCAAAGACCTCAGAAAAGAGTACCATTACATTAAATCTAAAATAATGGCACATTTCATGTTAGATGAAGCAGGGTACAGAGAACAATTCAGTAAACTGAGTCCAAAATCAACTCAAACGTTCTCTGACTACCTCTGTTTAGTCCGAGACATTTTCAGCAAATGGACGTCATCAGCCAAAATTAACAAAAATTATGATAAATTAGAAGATCTCATTATTCGAGATAAAGTTATTTCTTCTATCCCACCATCTTTTTCTAAGTTCTTGCAAGAGAATGAATGCACAAGTGTGGAAGAAATGGAAAAACGTGGGTCGGCCTATTATACGGCAAATAAACAGTGTTTTGCCACTGAAGCTACTGACAGTAACTGGGTAGCAGCAGCCAACTATGAGAACAACTATAGTAGGCAAAAACCACACAGGCCTACCTCTGATAGAGTTAGACAATGCACTCACTGTAAATTGTCTCACCATTTGAATGAGATGTGCAATAAAAACCCAGGGTACCTAACATACTTGCAAAATATGGTAAACAGACAAGACATAGAACGTAAATCGTTCAAAAATGCACGTAAATGTTTTCTCTGCAAGGCTTACGGTCACTATCGTATGGATTGTAGAGGCAGGCATATGACCAACAAAGCCAATGCCGCCTTGTTCGATAGCTCAACGTCAGAAGACGAAAATCCAGAAAAACATCCTGTACATGCAGCACAGGCTTGTGATGTATTTAGTGCCAACAAATGCACTGTCTGTAATACCTTCAATGAAAATGGTACCTTAACATGCGGGCACGCCGTCCCTATTGCCAATGAGGAAGCTAACTTGGCAATAGACTCAAAATGCAGTTCAGCAAAGAACGTAAGAAAAGTAAACATCACAGACATGAAGACAACACCAGACTTTGTACCATATTGTAATAATGTTGTGAACATCACTCAACCTCATTCTTTATATAAAGAGGTCAATGCTCAAGAAGAAAGTGAGGAATTGAACAAAACCTCAAAACTGTCGTTAGGAAAATTAACATTCCATAAAGGTTACATCAATGACACAGTATGCACATGTGTACGCGACACAGGGTCCTGTCTTATCGGTCTTCGAAAGACCTTAGCTGATCCTAAAGACTACCTAGATGAGTACATCTATTGCAAAACTGTTTCAGGGACAGTAGAGAAATATCCCATGGCATGGGCCAATATAAAATCACCTTTCCTATCAGGCAGAGTAACTTGTGCTTTATTAGACAATCCATGTTGTGATTTATTAATTGGAAATGTATTAAATGTGACAGACTACACAGAGTCCAAAAATCACACAGAGGAAAAGTTAACACCACAACAAATACTGCCTTAACTACCCCACTCATCATACAACAACATGATGAACAGACCAAGGTACCACACCATACCAACGTGATTACCATCTCAGAACAAGAAGAAACAGAAACTGGTGTGTATCAGCACAAAGAAAAAGGTGCAGAAAACAAACAGTTCACAACAGCGAGGAAAGATCAAAAATCATCATGGTATATATTATACCTCCTATACTCTCTGTTAACTACACACATAATCAAGTGCACACAGTGGATAGTTATACTTACACTACTGATTGTAAATACAAAACAAATGTCTTCACAAACAGTTATATTTCCACATCATCATGACACAACACAGATGATATTACTCATGACAAACCAGCAGACTTTGTTATTTATATCATTACTGTTGAACCAAATTTTGTTACTGCCACTCATAATTTCTATGTTAAATCAACTCATACGAATACCTATGCTGAACAATGTAAAACATCAGTCGGTGGAATTACTGACAAAAATCAGCAACAAATTACCCTACATATTTTGGAAAATATACACAAATTGCAAAAGATCATACAAACATGCACGATTACATTTCACAACTATACATGGTGTATTATTATTGTTTGAACTATTGAATGTACACACACATGTACGAGTGCAGGTTTGGAGATAGCACTCAAAATGATCTCAACATGAAATTTGAAAATCCTTTTGGAAGATTGTAACCGTAACCCACTTTATATCTTTAGATCCAGTAACTCCAGACATACCTTGTCTGCTATACGACTCCCCCTATCTGACATTCCTAATATCATTCACTATACTGACGACATCTGTGTCCATACAGAGACAACGACGGAACTATAACATTGACACCTGGACAGGACGTTCTACTACTACTACCTAGTATCAGACAGCACGGACTGACAGTGAAGCCTTCAAAGGTGAGCATGGCTTACCAAGAGATATCATTTTTGGGGTACAGAATATCCAATGGCTTTGTCATGACAGACAACAAAATTGTCTCAAAAATTCTAAAACTGTCACTTCCAACAAATAAGAAACAAGTCCGCAGTTTGTTGGGACTTATTAATTATTACAGAAACTTTATTCCTGATTTTTCAGAGCTAACTGAGATTTTTTCTAACTTACTAACCAAGAATAAACCCGAAAAAGTTGTAAACGATGAATGCCTACGAAATGCATTTGATAAAGTTTTGGCACACTTTTCAGATAAGAATTCGCCTAATCTCATCCTTAAATTGCCCAACATTCGTTTACCTTTCAGATTGAGAACAGATGCTAGCTCCATTGCGATCGGTGCAGTCCTATTGCAGGAATACAACGACATCCTGCATCCCGTTTGTTTTCTATCAAGAAAACTAAGGCCCCGAGAGCGGGCATGGTCCATTCCGCAATTAGAGGCATTGGCCTTAGTAGAAAGTGTAACGAAGCTGTCCAGATATCTTCTAGGACGTCACTTTATCATCGAAACTGACAACAGTCCATTAAGGTATATCAATTCCGCAGTACCATCAAATAATATGATTGCTCGCTGGTCCTTGAAGCTTCAGAATTTCAGTTCGCCATATTCCCGGCAGAATGAATACAATCGCCGACCTTTTGTCCCGTTGTCCGACAGACCCAGTAAGCAATGTCTGAGTGCACTGTGTAATATTACACTCAGCCCAACACAGCCACCAATGAGTGAATTTTTTCCATTCACCTACTGTGTAAGGTCTATAATTAAAAGTGTGATACGGTTAAAAACCGATATGTATAATATACCTATTTTAATCAAGTCATGTAATGAGTGTAGTATAATTGTGTAGTGTGTGTTAGAAAGATAACAATATTAATTGTAAATATACACCAAGAACAATGTCACAGACGCTTAACCACTTACCAGAAGCGAACTTTACCATTGTGACATTTGTGAGTGATTTTCTTCACCGTGATATTTTAACATGTGCAAATGTGGACCGAACATTGACTCCTAAACCACCTCTGCAGCGAATTTAATCCAAATTGTTCGACGTTTGAACATCACAAATAAGAACAGTCGATCTTTATCCAGAATTTGTGAACACATCGGAAATAAGAACATTCCATCAGAATCCGTTGTGATACTATAACATCAGACACGAACTGTGAGAACATTTACTATCCGTTCCGAAATAAAACCGGATCATTTGTGTTCAGACAGTGTAACATCAACCAAATTTTGCGTTTCGTATATATTTCCGGTGTAATTTAAAAAGTCTAGCAAAATTAGCAGACGACATACAAAATTTCAAAAATTTATGACACTTGTAAAATCCTTTTGAATCTATAAAATATAATATACCAATTTGGTACTTATTTATTTTGATTAGTGTAATCTTAGAATCATATCTTGATTAATGTATTCATATTACCGACTTTTTCTCGTTAATATGAAGAAACGTCAAGCAATGACGCTAAGAAATTAAATAATTATTGTAATGTATGGAATTTCTTGAATGTAAAAATTACTTCCCTTGCATTTGTGAATTACATCAAGGGCCATAAGTTGAAACATATTCATTAATGTATATTGTATAGATAGACATTTTGTTGCTCAAATGGTTAGCACAGCAGGTAGGCGTCCACCAAGCATGTCATAGAGCTGCCAACATTGCAAACCAACATAAGAACTCCTGACCAAATGAGGGCAGAGTTTAAGTGTTTAATACGACTAAATACAAAGCCGTATTTCAGTCTGGCTAGATGGTTGTTGCAAAACAATCATATTATTACGTTTTTTTCAAATAGCTGCGAGGTAGATGCGTGAAGCTGGTGCTACTGATCTGACTGGGTATTATTGCAATGAAGGTAACCAGGCATCAGGGGGATGAAACCTGAATTGTGTTAACAGTTGTACTTCATTTGTCATTTCAATGCAACTTACATTTTTTTTGTATATATTTCTATGCCTTATATGTATTTTCATGCATAACACTGGGAAAAAGTAGTCTCTGACATGAAATTAACACTACCCCAGTATATACATACATCATGAATGAAAGATGGCATCTTTCATTGAGGTACCCGGGGAGAATGTCAGAGCCTAGCTACGCAGCAACATCGTTACGGCACCCGGCGGACAAGAGTTGTCGGCTGGCGAGATTCTTACCTGACACGCGACCAGCGCTGACGACAGACGCACGCAAAGCCACGTGACCCCACCAGAGGCAGTGGGCAGTGTGCGTGATAATCTCAGACCAAGCTGGGACAGGACTCTGAACGGACGTGTGTGACGAGAGCAAGGCGTTTGTGTGAATCTCCGTGGTTGTAAGCTGAACGACTGATATCTTGAGCGCCAGACCTATGAGCTGTAATGTGGTTGTGAGTTAGATGTTGTACATTGCTGTAATTATCATTATGTATTTAATGTGGCAATAAATCCATAGAACTTGTGTTGCTGTGTCTTACGTCGAATCACGTTGTACTTGTACTGTCTCACATGTGTTAGCCAACGAGCCTAATAGAAGATCCTGACATTGCCCCTTGTGCTTGGAACAACTCTGACTATCTAGTGAATGACTTTCGTGTCCAGAACAGCTCTGACTATAGTCCATTTATTTTTGTCTGCCCCAAATAAAATTCCATATCTCAGTAACCAGCTGAGAGAAAATGATGAGATTTAGCATATAACCTTATCATGATGTCCATCCAACAAATAATTTTTTTTGTTCTGGAGATTGTACAGCAGATTTCAAAGTTTGTTTATATGCGGTATATAATTTACGGGACAGAGATGAAGTGCACATTATTAGAAGTATTGCATCTTCACGAGGAAACTTGAGCGTTCAATAGTAAATTTTCATGTTTTTCACGGGATTGGCCTTACGAAAAGAGCCCTGAGAAGTGAAACAGGGAGTGTTCAGTGGTGTCACAGTATCTTCAGAGCTGTGTCATTAATGTGGGTCCTTTCATATGAGGCTTCACATTTAGAAAGTAGGGAGGTAGAAATATCATTTGCGAGCAACCGCATTTAGGAGCCATGAGAAGCAGATACCTACGTGAAGTAAGGGAAATGTGCAAATAAAATTATGACATAGTGCATTTGGATGAAACCTGGATCAATGCACACCACACAAGTGAAAAGGAATGGCAAGTCAGTGGACGGAAAGATAACGCGATATGTGCCCAGTAGTAAAGGACAGCGTTTCGTTATATCCCATGCTGGTAGTACTCAAAATGGATTACTACAGAATGCTGGACTCGTGTTCGTATCAAAGCATACAGACAATAGGGATTATCATAATGAGATGAATGGCAATGTATTTAGCAATTGGCTCGAGAATACAGTGCTTCCATCCCTAGATAGACCGTCTTGTCTAATTATGGACAATGCATCACATCACAATGTAGTTGCCCAAGAAGACAAAATACCTACGGCATTGATGCATGATAAGGCAGACGTGGTTGCGGCCTTGTGAGAGCATGTTTACACCTCAGAGGAGCAAATAGATCACCATACTCTGGCAAGAATGAGGCAGCGAGGAGTGATGAGGGGATCTGGCCGAGGCTCGACGCTCAGGAAAGGCGAGACGGACATATAATCAGGTTGCTACTGGAATTATTGGTGTTGGAACTCTTCGCTGGCTGCTGAGGATGGGGACGGAGTGCTTATGGGAATGACCCGAATGCTGTGATGTCAGTTTCTAAATCAATCAATCAATCAAATTGTCTGACGTCAAGATACTAACTCAGACCGCGCTATTAAAAATTGATAAAAGTTGCTGGAAAAAATGTGAGGACCATGTGTTGAAAGAGGAAGATGACTATTGGAGAAAGGATGGATTGAATTTTATGCAACTGATAGCAGTCATCAACCTACTGGAATCGTCCGACACCGATTAAGGTCTGGGCAGATCGCAGACATTAATCCACATGCACACCTACTGGGATAATTTGCTCCACATATTCAGAAGAATTGCAGGTCCTAAACATTACAGCATCAGCACAATGTCAATGGCAACAGTTTGTATTCTACAGTGATGAATTTTCAATTCCACAAGCTCTCAGCGGTGACAAATAACTGTATTGAAACACAAACACACTAAACGCATTGAATACCAACAGAAGAGTAATATTGCGGTGGAAACTGACATATTGTGGCATAACAAGAAACGTGAGAGCAAACACGTTGTCAAATTAGGGGACAACACACGTGCATACGAATCAATCTATAAACTTCAATGAAAAGAGGACCAACATCTTGGTCGTTAAGAAGAAAGCCCACTACAGAGACACTGACAACTATTTTCATAGTGCAAAACAGGTAATCATGTTCCGTCTCTGAACAGTAAACAGCAGAGTAGACAATCTTTCATGGAGACTCAAAGCGGATCTGTCACCCATGTGTACGTGTGAACAAACTATGCAGACAGCTAAACAGATCCTTAAAAATGGAAACATGATGACTAAATTGCGGTATCATTTCTGGTCACTCCATACGCACATTAACGCACAGCTATTTGGAAGCTTTCACGAACTCAATATAAAAGCTAAATGCATTCTAGTAACATGAATACTTGTGTACAATTATTAACCAGCAGCTGAAGAAACAAGAAGGAAATGAAAAATAAGGTAAGAAATATATTCCTTCTACTTTCCTGTCAATTTACACATTATTTACCCCGTGCCTCTGTAAATTCTCTGTCTTTACTAATATTACACATTGCACCCATCTCGGGAGTCTCCGTGGTGAAGTGGTAAAGCCATCTGACTCGGGCTCCGAAGATTGTATGTTTGATTCCTTCATTTCACGAGTGCATTCTTTTGGAGACTCCTGAGGGTCATCACTGGAGCTACGGAGTTCGGGCTTTGTGCGACGCTTTCTGCCCTGTGGAAAGAGACTAGCGTTATGTGCCGGCTCTGCAATTATGGAAGCCACCCAGGATGGCGGAAAATGCTATGGACTGTCCCTGCCTTCACTTGAGGGATGACCGTGTAGTCTTCGACTGTTCCAACTTGACCAGCTGAGATGTGGACGGTACCACAAAAGTGAGAGTCTCCCAGGATTGCTAACCTGGTCAAAAATGCACGCTAAAAGTCGGATGTGTTGGCCTGAGGGTTTCGACCCGAGGGTGCCTAACCAGACACACCGCAATCACATCTGAAAAAATCACTCCGGATGAACGCAAAGAAGAAGGAGAAGAAGAAAGAGACTGAGCCATATGGGATAAAAACCCGGTGCAATGCACCGGCTACTTTTCTATTGCACCCACTCCCATACGAATCTGGCTATGCCTTCTACTTGTGTCGTTACCAGAAATAACGTGGTTTACTGTAAGACTAGTTTGTTAGCGTGAATTCACTACATTTTCCACCAAAACATCAAAGAAATGTCGCCACTTTCAATGATTTAAGTTGCTTTTGGACCTATCAAAGACATATTCCTTGGGTGGGGGTAAATATAAGACGGCAGGAAAAATTTCATAACGATGCAACAGACAGTTTTCAAAATAATTGATCGTGAATGACGGCATTAATTTCTGGGCAGACTATAGCTAATTTTTCGAATGTCCGTCGTGCCCGGAACAGCTCTAACCATTTTGTTTTCCGGGCACAACGACTAAGCACATGTCCGAAACGAAAGCTCATTGAGTGGATACCATCTGCAATCCGACCATCCCTGATTTGTGCGGGGAGTGGCACGTAGCGAATGAAAGGCCCAGTACATTGAAGTGAGGAATTAAAGCAGCCATGAGCAGTTACAGACAAGATGGCAGTGTAAACCGCGCTCACTTCGATTCGGAGATTTAATTATGTGTCTTGTGCGTGTTTCTTAACATCATGCTGTTCAAATAAGGATGAACCTATGACAGGTCCCGCAAACCGGTAGGGAATTTATTCGTTCAAATACTATTGCTCGAGAATTATGGAGGAAATTGAAAGAAAAATGCAAGCTCTATCAGTGTTCACGCTGGAAACACACCAAAGCTGAACAACAACAAGCAACCAACAACAGCTAAATTTCGAAGCAGACAGGAGATATTAGGGATTTGGATGTTACGGGTCTAGGAAATAAGGAACCAGCTCTCGTAGAGTTTATGGAAAAAATCAAATATTCAAATATTAGGACTCGCAGATACTAGGAAAAAGGGGCAGAACACAAAACGAACACATGAAGGTTACGTTCTTATATGGAGTGGCGTCCACCAGCGAGCTACAGCTAAACATGGAGTGGGATTTTTGTTATATCCAGACAAAGCGAAAACCATTATCAACACTAAATTTATATCAGAAAGGATAATACTAGTACAGATCAAAGAAGGAAATAGAACAACAACTTTTATACAAACATACTGCCCCATGTAACGACACTTACCATGGAGCACTAAGACAAAGATGAGTATTTTGATAAACTTGCAGACACGTTAAATAATGTCAGGGAGACAAGATGAACTTATTGTGATGGGTGATTTTAACGGACGAACTAGGCACACGAAGAACACCGTGGGATGAATGCATGGGGCCATTCAGCGACACAGAGAGACTGAATGTAACAGCAGTGGTCAACGTCTACTCAACATATGCTCCAAACACGGACTAATAATAGCAAATAGTTTTTTTCAACATCGTCGTAGCCACACCAAGACCTGGTATAAATGGAATGACATAGATCAAGCATCTCAAATTGACTTTATTCTACTTAGGAAATCAGACAGAGGACTACTATTAGATTCAAGAGCACTCCCAAATACAGACGTTGATACTGATCACAAACCAGTCATAATAAAAAAGATTCCAGCATACAGGAAAATAAGAAACAAAAAGGTACAACACATGCCATCAATTATAGGAGGCTGCAGGAAAATACGGTTAAAGACGAATTCAATCAAGAAATAAAGACTACTCAAGTGTAGATAAGGAATGGGCAAATTCAAGGCTGCCATGCTCGACACACTGGAAAGATAAATGTGGAACAAAGAAAGTAGGGCAGGACAAAAGATTAAGAACATGTTGGTGGAACAAGCAAAGTTAAAGATAGCATATTCAAAAAGAAGGTAGCGTTAAAAAAATGGATCACAACTAAATCTGAACAAGACTATGTTACTTATAGAATAGCATGATGAAATGCCAAACGAGCATCTAAAGATGAATCCTGGAGAATATACGGTGAACAGATGGCGACCCTTAGCAAAGACTACCCAAGAGAATTTTATAAATGTGTCAATACAATGAGAAACAGAGATGCATGCTTACAACCCAACCACTATCATAAACAACAAAAGAGGTATACCAATATTCAATCCACAACAAAGACTAGCAAGGTGGGCAGAATACTTTCAAGAACTACTTAACCCCACACACAACATAGAAAACCTCACTTTTGTGCCTAAAAGTCATGGACAACAAGAACCAAATTTCATACCTGCAGAAGTCAAAACAGTTATACAGAAAAGTCCTAAAAACAAATCACCGGGTCCAGATGGAATAACCACAGAAGCTATTCAGGCCTGTGGGAAAACAGGAGTTAAATGGCTAACAAGACTTTTTAATATAGCATGGGAAGAAAGAAAAGTCCCAGATGATTGGCAACAGGCAATAATAGTACCAATATGGAAAAAGAAAGGCAATATGAGAGAGTGCGAAACATACAGAGGTATATCACTCCTGAGCCATATAGGGAAAATGTACGCAAAACTATTGGAACAAAGAGCTAGACCCATAGTTGAACAACAGTTAAGCAAAGTACAATTCGGTTTTGGAAAGGTAAAAGTTGCACTGATGCACTATTTACACTTAGACAAATATGTGAAAAAACTATCGAAATATAGTGATAGCAGAATATTGTGTTTGTAGATCAGGAAAAGGCTTTCGACAGAGTAGACAGATACAAGTTATAGGACCATCCTTGAAGACTATAGGATACAAGGGCAATTGCTAGAAAACATCATAGCCATGTATCACTCGAAGCCGAAGTGCAGTAAGAACACAAGAAGGTATATCAGATATGTTCACAGTCAATACAGGAATGAGACAGGATGTGTGCTCTCTCCTTTGCTATTTAATATCTACATGGACAGAATATCCAAAGAAGCAAGTTTTGACAGAACAAATTCAGAAAATTTAGAACTCTTTACTCCAGTGAAACTATTTGCAGATGATCAGTGCCTGTTTTACAGCAATGAGGGCAGTCAACAAAATCACTGGAATACTTCAGTTTTGGCTGTGTTTATACTCATATTGTATCTGCTGCAGGTTGAACTCAGATTAGTAATATGATTTTGTTGACTGCCCTCATTGCTGTAAAACAGGCACTGATCATCTGCAAATAGAAGTTCATGTATTTCAACAAAATCATATTACTAATCTGAGTTCAACCTGCAGCAGATACAGTATGAGTATAAACACAGCCAAAACTGAAGTATTGCAAGTTAGCAGATTGCCGGACCCACTAAGTATACAGATAAATAGCACAACTCTGAAACAAGTTAAAGAATTAAAATGTTTTGGAAGTATGATCACAGAAGGTGGCAGATTGGACAGAGAAATCAAAATCAGATGTCAAAAAGCTAGCGCACTTACATATCAACTATCACCCTTACTCAAACATCCAAATATACCCATATCCGCAAAATTCACACCAACTCTGTGCTACCAATTTCAAACTTGGACTTTATCCAAATCACACTTTCACAAAATCAACACCTGTGAGATGAGATGCCTGAGGAGAGCTGCCAACTTAACAACCCGAGACTGAGTAAGAAATGCTGTTATCAGACAGACAGAAGATCAAGTGGTTTGGCCATGTCGTTAGAATGCAACACCAACAACTACCATCACTGGCCTTACATCACAGATCATTTGAGACAAGACCAAGAGGACGTCCAAGAAAAAAATGGATTGACGACATCAAAGACATTGTAAAATCACACAATCCAGTGCCGCCCACTGGGCGTGGAAGCGCAAATTATTCCTCCCCATAACGCTTGATGTCAGAAGTGGAAGATGATGATGATGAGTAGGACGTGACGATTCCCTCGGTGAGCCCAGCAACAGAGTGCTATGGGTCGGCTCTGCAGCTATGGAAGCCACCCTGGATGGCAGAAAATGCCTTGGACTCTCCCTGCCTTCCCTTGAGGGTTGATCATGAATTATTCGACCGTTCTAACTTGACCAGTTGGAATGTGGACAGCACCACAAAAGTGAGAGTCTCCCAGGAATGCTAGCCTGGTCAAAAGTTGGATGTATTGGCCTAAGGGTCTAGGCCCAAAGGTGCATAACAATACACTGTAATTACATCTGAAAAAACACTCCGGATGAACGCAGAAGAAGAAGAAGAAGAAGTACATGAGGTTCTGGGGGCATCCTATCACAATCAGCGAACTGGAGCTAGCCATATCAAAACTGAAAATGAGAAAGTCACCAGGAGCTGATATCTCCAATGAAATGATCAGAAACAGAGGTCAAAGCAAAGCTGTTGCAGATCTTCAATAACAGCTGGACCTTAGGCAGTGTTCCACAAGCCTGGAGAGAAGCAATCATGATATCCCTCCTAAAATCAGGGAAAGATAGTTCCATTGCCTCCAGCTACAGACCAATTAGCCTCACTAGCTGTCTCTGCAAAACAATGCAGCGCATCATTGATCACAGACTGCAGTGGTACATTGAAAGTAAAAACATCCTTGTGCCACAGAAGACTGGCTTTAGGCAGTGCTACTCTACAGGAAGATCAGACAACCTACCTCTCTCAAGAAATTGAGGATCCATTCCAAGAGAAGAAACTGGTGCTTGCAGCATTGATAGATCTGAAGAAAGCCTTTGACAAAGTCTGGAAAGAAGGTCTGATGAAGAAACTGAGAAATTGTAAAGTCAATGGAAGAATGTTCAAATGGGTGAAAGCATACTTGCACAACAGAAGAGCCCAAGTACAGATAGACGGACTCAAGTGCAAGAAAGTACTAATCCATCACGGTCTTGCCCAGGGCGTACTCTTGTCCCCCACACTTTTTCTAATCTTCATCAATAATCTTGTTGCTAATTTATTGCATGGAATTAAAGCAGCAATGCACACTGATGACCTGGTTCTATGGAGCACAAATGAACATGCATCAGTGGCCATCAGATCGCTACAAAGAGCTGTGGATGCATGGGCAAATAGATGGTGTGTCTGCATAAACACTGACAAGTGCAGCACCACTCTATTTACCTCTCTCTCCAAAACAAAAGGCAGGGATCATGCATATAAATAGAATACCCCTAAGAGAAGATAAAGAACCAACATACCTTGGAGTAACATTTGATGACAGGCTGACATGGAGAAAGCACGTCAACAAAGCAGTAGCAAAAGCCGGAAGGAAAATAGCCATCCTGAGAAAACTAAGTGGAACCACATGGGGAGCCAGTGGGGAAATACTTAGCAAAGCTTGTCAACAGAGCATACGACCACACCTGGAATACGGGCCAACTGCGTGGTGTTCAGCATTAAAAGACCACACTACAAGAGCTGGACAAGGTGCAAAATCAAGCACTTAGTCACCACAGGAGGGATAAGATCAACCCCTGTAGTGGAGATAGAGAAGATGGGGAGGACACAAGCACTGAGAGAGCGCAGAGATACGAAAACACTAATACAAGCAGAAAAGTTCCTCATCTTGCCAGGCCACCCTGTGAAGAACACATTTGAAAACTTAGTTATGGGGTGGTTGAAAAGAAGCAGTTTTATCTGTCAGGCCAAAAGACTCTGCAGAGAAACCACCAATCTGCCCATAGTTGGTATCCCCCTGAAAACTATTCCAGAGTGAACTCCATGGAAAGATGAACATAGACTATCACTACAGATCCAGACAAGGAAAAACAGAACAGTGTACAGCACAGAACAGCCAATCTCAGCTTCCTTGACAAAGAATACCCACAGGACCTCTGGATCCGAGTCTACACAGATGGGTCAGCACAGAATGCTGTTCGAAATGGAGGAGCGGGAGTGTACATAGAATACCCAAATAATACTAGAGGCACGGCAAAAGTACCAACAGGAATGTACTGCCATAACTTAAGGCAAACAAGATAGCAACAGAGAAATTACTAAATATCAGCAATGGTACACAACCTGTGGTGCTATTGACAGATGCAAAATCAGTACTCGAGGCGCTCCTATTTGGGAAATTGCCAGTACTAAGGACACTACTTTCTTAACTTAGCAGTTAGCATAAGGTCACCACACAGTGGATACCATCCCACTGTGGAGTACCCGGAAATGAGAGAGCTGATAGATAGCAAAGGAAGGAGCTATTACATACCACCAAAAGAAAAGAATGATCAAATCAATCAGAAAGCCACCAAAACCTGCTCAAGACGACTACCACATTATAACAGACCAGAACAAGTCATTATTCTGCACCTCAGAACAGGACACTGTATATTATAAAACCACATGTATACAAAATTCAAGATTGGTGAATCAGCCATGTGCACATGTGGATTGGCATTGCAAACATCAGAGCACATACTCTAAGACTGCCCAAAATATAACATACCTAGGTAAACTTTCTGGCCTAAAGAGATGACGTGGAAGATAAACTCTATGGACCGCTGAGTGAACTAAAAAAAGACAGTTAAATTCAAACAAGAGACAACATTGCAGTTATAGACATCTTTCAAGCGAATGAAAGAAGAAGAAGATTGACAACACCAGGGACCAAGTTCAGTCTACATGCATGAATGTCTGTGCCAGCTGGCAGGGCACATGGTGATAAGCCTCAATCATGGCATCCAAAACCAACTCAGAATTGTACCAAAGTGCAAAATCTGACCACAGAATAATTATAGAAGGGATGTTGATCACCCCAATAAAAGATGAAGAAAAGGGCACTTGTGCATATTGAGAGGTTTCTTCTCATGTCTCATCATTTGTGTTTTTATTTGTCTATTTATCATTCCACACATGCTAGTTGTAAAAACTAGTTTTAAAAAAAGTTAGATATATACAGCTTTATTCTCATTTATAAACTTTAAAACCAAAGTTGTGAGGATCTCCCCACTCAACCTACACTAAAACACACACTAACTGAGATTTGAAGATTACTTTCATGCAAGCTGTTTTTATTTATATAAAAGGCTCATTGATAACCGTTCCAGATGGAAAAATTGCATGTGTTAGAGAAGTCTGTGGCACTTCAGCATGCACTGAGAATCTTCACCACATTTCTGCAACCATCAACCAAGATTGTGTTCTTCACAAACTAGAGGTTACTCCTGGAGACAGTACTGAACACAGAAATGAACATAATGTGTCAAATAATATTTAGCCTCAACAGTATCCAAGATTTCTTAACAATTACTCTCGATGTCAGTTATCAAATGATGTGGATGTCTGTTATAAAATTATGTGAATGTGCATCAGACGAGAGCATGCTACATATTTGTGATTGTTATGTTACATTGTTATTAAGATACAAGACACCTAACAGCATAATTCTCCAACATTTATGGACAAGAATGTCCCTGAATATAAGTTTCTCACAGAATACAGTCACAGGCAGTTATTCTATACATGTAACATTGCACTTGCAATAACATTTCATCAACACTATCACATCTGTCTGTAGTCTGTAAACTGATGTATCCTGCAATTAACAAAGTGTTTACTTTGGTGTGTTTCAGAAATACATCCATCTTCTGAAAGTTATCAGTCCACCTCCATACAAGAGCATTCACATATGGAAATGTATGGTAACATAGAGGTTGTGAAACAAGAACTGCCAGACACATTGTGTGAGGACCGAAGTCAAAGATTCAGTAAAACAATAATCATGACAGGTTGTAACAATATTCCAGCAGTGACAGGACACAGTAAAACAGAATCAAGATTGTCTGAGAATGGTTATAAGGCATTAGTAGACTATGAAAATTGTCAAATGTCAGAGAATATGTTTCCTGTGATTGAAGGCAATGTGAAACTATCTTTGACTAGTGAGAATTGTCAGTTACAAAATCCAGACAGGCTGGTAAACCATACACAGACCTCTGTGAAACCTCTCAGTGATACTATTGGTTATTCCAGTTGTAGTCCCCTACAAATACAAGCAGATGGTGCACCATACATACCTCCTGTTTTTGATCAAGGTTTTGATATAAACAAACACATGAGAACACATATAGCACTGAAACCTTACAAGTGTGATGTTTGTGGTGCATTCTTTACTCAAGCTAAAGGTCTAATATGCCACAAGAGAACACATACAGAAAAGAAACTTCACAAGTGTGCTGAATGTGATAGATTTTTTACCAAAGCTAGCTATTTGAAGAGCCACATGAGAACACATACAGGAGAAAAACCCTATAAATGTGATGAATGTGGTGCATCTTTTACTTATGATAGCAATTGGAAGCGCCACAGGCGAATACATACAGGAGAAAAATCTGAAAAGTGTGATGAATGTGGTGCATCTTTTACTAGAGCCAGCGGTTTGAAGCAGCACAAGAGAATACATACAGGAGAGAAACCTTACTCATGCAATGAATGTGGTGCATCTTTTACTCAAGCTAGCAATTTGAAGTGCCACAAAAGAACACATACAGGAGAGAAACCTTTCAAGTGTGATGTTTGTGGTACATCATTTACTGACGCTAGGTATTTGAAGTTCCACAAGACAACACATACAGGTGAGAAACCTTACAAGTGTGATGAATGTTGTAAATTTTTTATTAAAGCTAGCCATTTAAAGTGCCACTTGAGAACACATACAGGAGAGAAACCTTATAAATGTGATGAATATGGTGCATCTTTTACTGAAGCTGGCAATATTATACCGAACCTCAAAATTCTTCTTGCCCGTTCAGGGCTACAAAACAGACAAATGTATGCCCGGTAAAGGGTTAAATCTGTTGTGGTTGACCAGGACAAAGGTTGACAAGAGAACACATACAGGAGAGAAACCTTACAAGTGTGATGTATGTGGTAAATCTTTTACAGAAGCTAGGTATTTGAAATGCCACATGAGAAAACATACAGGAGAGAAACCTTACATATGTGATCAATGTAGTGCATCTTTTATGTAATGTGGCCATTGGAAGTGGCACATGAGAACACATACAGGAGATAAATCTTTCAAGTTTGATGTATGTGGTAAATCTTTTACAGAAGCTAGGTATTTTAAATGCCACATGAGAAAACATACAGGAGAGAAACCTTACATGTGTGATCAATGTAGTGCATCTTTTATGCAATGTGGCCATTGGAAGTGGCACATGAGAACACATACAGGAGATAAATCTTTCAAGTTTGATTAATGTGGTAAAACTTTTATTCAAGTGAGCCATTTGAAGAGCCACATAATAACTGTAACAGGATGAAGTAGGGTTCCTTGTAGCTTCAAAATATTTGTGATAAATGCCTCAGTGATTATAAGGTGATGTGCGGCAGAAAAAATAATGAATTTGGGTCACGACGGCTGTTTTTGGAATAGTTCATTTTTACACTTTTTACACGTTGTAATCATTACTACCCCAAAGACACACACACACCCCCCCCCCCCCCCCCCCCCCCCGCATTATTCGGGAAGTTTTGGGGTTGTGGCATGCCAACTTCCGATAAAGAGCTTGTTAATTCAGCAGTTTTCCGGAAACTTCCATATATGGATGCTACTCATTAGGATTACTAATGCACAATTCCCATTGACTGAAACTGATCAAGTGAATATCTGATTTATATTTCAAGATGGTCAGTTTGTTATGTTTATGCTTCATGACTGATTGACACGCCAAATTGAAATAATGCCCTGTTCCAAGAAATTTACCGTCCAGTCAGCTGCTCAACGTAAGAAATCTAGTAGTCTACGACTGGCAGATGCTCTTAAGCACTGAAAAGTCTACCAGAACGTCGTAAACATTACAGAAAATTCTGAATGCGACCCAACTAAACATCACTGACACGTGCCATTTCCTAGTATCATTGGGCTTTTGTCTTTTGACAGTGAATGATTCTGTACCATTGACAGGGAGCAATGTATCGTTGAAATAAGTGAAGATATATATATATATATATAGTTTCACTCCCTGTAGCTGTACGAATTCAAGTGGCGTATCTGTAATGAATGTATGCCCCTCAGACACGGTGAATTATTTTCTCTGAGGGCTGTCCAAATGCTGACTTCCATAGTGCCATGGACAGTTATGGTGATGCCACGCTCTGATACATCATGGGCAGGATCACAACATAGATGAAGCTGCCTTCGAAGAGACTGGTGGGGGCACAGAGCGTTCGTCATGCCATATACACTATCTTCTCTGTGTGAGCACACTTCTGTGCCATTTCATTTATATCTAGAGATGATAACGTGATCTTGTCACTGTAGGCATCTCTACTATTATCTTTGATTATAGCTGAGTTCTTTCACTCAACCCAGTCCATGACAACTTACTGTTTGAACACAACTCAACACTCCTGTAAGAACACAACTCCAACTCAAGTGTTACACACTCTATTCCTCAAAAACATTACAATGTACATTGTCAATTACACAAACATTTGTCCCACAAGGTGACACTATATATACTCAACAATTACTATAGATCAGCTAATAATAGCAGCATAATTTGTAGCCATTACTATAATTCATAATGTGGTGTCCAAACAAGAAGCACCGCTTGACTGCCCTGTCATCTTTGTGAATCTTGCTTATTCGCTCCGGCGACAACTCGGCGTGCCATTCATGGCTCAAGATTCACGCTTGTCACGTATTTCAATGTGACTAAGTTTTACCATGCCATCCATCCATCATGTGCCATGCCGATAAGCACGAGTGGTCATGTTCTGCCATCTCACTTGATCACCACAGTCGTGGATCAGCTCTGTGTTCCTGTCTCGACCATGCCATGTGGCCAAGCCATCCAGGTATTTACTTCTCAGTCTTCTCCTTGGTCTCTTCCCTTCGATCTTGCCAGTCGTCACCAAGTTCTCCAAGTCATTACTTCTCATAGCATGCCCAAAATATTTTGACTGTTTACGTCTAATGAGCCATTTTTACTATGTCATGAGCTATAAATTGATCATGGCATTACACTGGCAGGCCAAGAGAAAACTAAATTTAGCACCAATTCTTTTTCTATTTCATCTACCTCATACTATACAAAATTTTATTATGTTAATATTTTGTCATTTAACAAATCTACTTAAGCTCTAATTTAACTATAGCTTGAATTATCTGTTCCCTAGGAGTAACACTCGCTACTACTTCTTGTAATTCTGAAAAGACAAGAATCTATTATCTTCTTTTAAATATACAATATAAGGTATATACCTTATCTTAATATCCATATATTTAACTTTACCTTATTCAGTCTAACTTTAAGTACTCTATGTAAACATTAAATCAACATTCTAATAAATAAGTTTCATTGTATATCAGTATGAAACATCAGTTTCTCACTATGAAAGCTTTTAGAACAAAGTTAGTTCCACATATATGCTATACTGTTATTCAACAATCTAGTATTTTGTCGATTGGTTGTGTCAGTGGTGACCATAATGAATTGATCAATACTCAACTTCATCTGCCAACATTCCCAATAGATTGCCAAAATCGCTCGTTTCAGATTTGCAAGGATTCTCCCATCTCTGAATGAATGTTCAACACCTGCATCAGAATCCACTTTTATTACAGCTCAACAAAGATATAAAGTTTCAGGCACCACCAGTATATTAACTGTTATCGTGTTCCGCACCTGACCACTTGCATCCAAAGTCCTATCAACACCCACAGTGACCTTCCCTCAGGGCAAACGATATCATTCTCTTCTGGTCAGTCACAACAGATTTAACCCTTTACCGGGCAGACGTTTGTCTGTTTTGTAGCCCTAAACGGGCAAGAAGAATTTTGAGGTTCGGTAAAATGTTGGGTTATGTTAGTAAAAATATCACATATAAGTTGTTAGTCAACAGATTTTAGTCAAATAAACAGCAAAATGAAGGGAAAAGCATGCAGAATATTTTACTCACGTGAATAATGCTGCTAATCCACACATGAACGCAAATATTTACAAAATACAACATATTGTTTGTGATTTTCAGTCATCTAAACGGCAATTTACAAACACATTTTCCAAATCATAATCACTTTCTTTAATTTCAGACTCACGACTGCTAATGCAAAGTAATGCTGATTACTGATATCTAGCTCCGATTAATAGACAACTTCATGCCTTTCGATGTCACTTAAATTGAACCCAGCGAAATCTCCGCTATCACTTGAAGAATCATCGAAATCCATTTTTAAATACAAAGCGTAAAACCCACAAAAACTATTCTAAAAAATCCATCCAAATTCAAAGTATACGCTTGCGAATGGTGGCCACGTTGTCAAGCTATCGGTGAAATTGAAAGTAGACAATCAGAAGTCTCGGAAAGCTGAGAGATCGCTTTTTTACAATGCATAATAGTCATGGGCGTGTTCAGACGGTTTGCCCGTTCAGGGGTAGAAAAGTTCCTGGACGCTTTGCCCGCTAAACTCCCCACCGCCCATGATTGATCAATTTAACGTATGATACTACAAGCCAGCGTTACCTGGTAGCCAGTCTGTTATGCGTTGGTATTCCTATTCAACTCTGGTGTCATTGACTCAGCTCATAATAAATGAAATTAGTTGCAGTGAGCACAGCTTAAGACAACTCCATAGCAATCATCGCTCCTGTCCAACTTGAGCAAAACCTTTATACTCAAAGATGTGGTAGCATTCATTATATCTTCATTACTAAACACTATGTTGTTCTTCTTTTTATATTTTATAACTAGTATACAAAGAAAATTGAAATATTTTGGTCACTTGAAACGTCACGAAAGTTTGGAGAGAACAATAATGGAGGGGTATATGTCCGGGAAGAGAGGAAGAGGAAGGCCAAAGAGAAGATGGGTGCAGGGTGTGGTGGATGATCTCCAGATGGATGTATCAGACGCGGGACATCTTGCTTATGATCGAGAGTTTTTCCGGAAGATTGTTATGGGAGCGAGGTTATGCAAAGGACATGCTACTGAATGAATGGAATGAATGAACTAGTCTCATCATCTCATCATGTTCCTCTTGTACCTTGCGGTGTCGAGGTGAAGTATAAACTTCGTGAGAGTGCCCGGTTATGGGCTTCGTATATCGACATTCCCATGGATTCTATTATTCCCTCAGTCCAACGTTTACGTGGTCGGCCTCTTCCTCTGTTTCCATCTGGTCTGTACATCATTGCTTGTTGTGGCATGCTGTTGACTGGTAGCCTACTTGCATGGCCAAACCATTTGACTTGCTGCTTTCTAATAAAATCTAGAGCAGCTTTAACCCCTACTTTAGTCCTGATTTCTTCATTTCTGATCTTATCTCTTCTTGATACGTTGAGTATTCTTCTCAGAAACCTCATTTCTGTTGTTGTGATTTTTCTTTTCTCTTTTTCTGTCATTGTCCAGGTTTGGCATTGGTAGCACAGAGTTGGTTCTTTGGTTACGGAATGAACTAGTATTTATTCAATATTATCTCCATTATAATTTGTTATATATAAATAATCAAATAATTACATAATCAATCAATCAATAATATATAATCTTTTTTAGGAACTCAATTCCCTTAAACTTAATAAATCACAATTTAATTAAATCAATTCTATTAATGCATTCAGATATAATCAAGAAATGCAAAATGACAGTAATAATTGACACTTATAAACTTAATATTAATCTTTATAATTTATAATATTAAATCAAATATATTTACTTTATCAATCATCTATATTAGTACAGAACAATAATCATCCAGCAGTCCAGCTGCATTCTCTGTAAGCAATCTATTCTCCTCAAGGGATAATTCCAATGCTCAAGGGATAATTCCAATGCTCAAGGGATAATTCCAATGCTCAAGGGATAATTCCAATGCTCAAGGGATAATTCCAATGCTCAAGGGATAATTCCAATGCTCAAGGGATAATTCCAATGCTCAAGGGATAATTCCAATGCTCAAGGGATAATTCCAATGCTCAAGGGATAATTCCAATGCTCAAGGGATAATTCCAATGCTCTTTGTTTCTTTGGTATCTCTTGTAAGCAAACTGTAGAGCTGCTGCTGTCTAAGACACTGCCCAGTGTTTTTTATTTTCTACAGACCTGCATGTGAAGGGACTAGGAGCATCTAGGATGCAGAAGAGAGAAAACAAAAATAAAAAGTCGACAGGGTCGACTTCATTGCACTGGGTTTTATCCCATACGGCTCGGTCTCTTTCCGCAGCACGGAAAGCGTCGCACAAAGCATGAACTCCGTAGCTTTTAGCGATGGACCCACAGGAGTCTCTGAAACATTTAATTCGTAAACCCGAAGGATGCGTCCCGGAATCGAACCCACAACTTTCAGAGCACGAGTCAAACGGCTTGACCACTTCACCACAGAGACTCCCAGAGAGTTATAAATAGCTTGAAGTATAAGAAGGTCAACCAAGCTAAGAGACGTGTCTGCCATGATGTTACTTGGGGTATTGTGGAGGCTCATATTATAGTAACAGGTATGGGAGATGTGCTCACCGAGCTGGCACGCTCTTCTGCTTGCAGACACTCACAATATACTTCACAGAAGGCAGTGCACATCTTTAATTAGAAATACACCACATCAAGTCCTTAACAATCGACCATGTATCCACCACACTTCCTGTGCATCTTACATGTACGTCGTTCCACTGCTAACGAACTGATCCTTGGCTAGTTAGCTGTTAAGTCTACGCTGGCGTTGTCGTTACTGTTTGTTTAGCTCTGAATGAAGTACGTGAGTTAAGCTCTATGTACTATTAAATAGTCAACTTACAGTGTTTTGTTCATCTTTGGGTCAAATAACGTGCTTCATTGCATTGGCACCTTTCCGTCTTGACAGACGATAGTTTGGTACATTGTGCTTCAAAAAGGCTTAATAACTGTCATATGGCAATAACTACGATCCATGGCGGTGGCGACTGTGGCTGGTAAGGCCAATTCTTGCTGCAGCCCACAGTAGGTGCATGTGAAAATAACGTGCTTCAGTATTACTGAAATCACCTGTAGCGGTGTAGCGATGAATCTTTGGTTACGGAATCAGTTAGCGATCAACTGTAACAGATCCGCCATAACTTGGGTTCAAATCTAGAATCTTTGGTTACAGAATCAGTTAGCGATCAGCTGTAACAGCATCCGCAATAACTTAGGTTCAAATCTGGAATCTTTGGTTACACAATCAATTAGCGATCAACTGTAACAGCATCCACAATAACTTGGGTTCAAATCTAGAATCTTTGGTTATGGAATCAATTAGCGATCAACTGTAACAGCATCCACAATAACTTAGGTTTGGGACGCAGCGGTGTTTCCAAAGCACCAGGGTCGGGATCTATACTGGCCAAGACCTGCTGACATGTCCATGTCATGTGTCCTGGGCAACAGGTCCCTTCGGCGACCTGGCTAACATAAGTAGGATCGATGATTCCTCCGAAGCTGGAGAGTACCTGCCTGCATAGCGAGGAACCACCAGTCTGCACACCAATAAGCCAGACATGGGACAATGGATACTCACGCAAACTTCAGGTCCGGTATGACATCACACTGATGTTGGACAACAGGATGCCTTCATCCGACATACAGGACTTCACGCTGGAGTTCACAGCCAGCGAACACAAACAAGCAAGCAACTTGGGTTCAAATCTGGAATATTTGGTTACAGAATCAGTTAACGATCATCTATAACAGCATCCACAATAACTTGGGTTCAAATCTGGAATCATGGTACTGAATAAGAAGCACCCGTAACAGATGATCTAGACAATGTGATCATAGTAGTGTAGTGCGACCGGTGACCTCAGCTCTTCAACTGAATCAACCATGAACAACCCATCTGATTTCTGTCATAGTTTCTGCTGTATAATAATTCGTCAGCAAGCCAAACCATGATGTTGGATGAAACTGGGCCACTTAAAGAGCAAACACTTAGAGCAAACCCATTCCGCCAGCACAAATTTGTTTTCAAACTTGTTAATTCATGATAAAAGGTGCGATGTACAATTTCAGATTCCATTTTGTTCAAAAGGATTAATAAAAAACATTGGCTGCAACCATCAAACTCAAGTGAGCAACTTCCCTATGACCGAACATATACAATTAGGCATCCCGTGATCTTGACTGACTTTTAAGAAATGACTATAAATAGGCTGACTTTTTGATATATTGAATTTCCCTCAGAATCACAAAATGTGTGGACTAACCTTTTGAAAGATTACATTTACTTCAATATATATCCACATACGGAGTCCCATCCGGACATCCTGATCAAATGGACCCATTTTTAAACTATTCTTCTTGCACGGTGTAGTCCTCTCTGATCCGTTGTATAGTTTTCAACGTTCTTACTTTCTATTTGGTTTTACCTCCCTTTCCTGATGGTCTCCCCCCTTTTAGGTTGTCAACTCTATTCATCCTCTCTTCTCAAATGTTGTCATCTGTAGAGACAACACACAAATTTTCTACGTATAAATAATATCTCTGTTTAGTGCATCCTCAAGGAGCAGCTGGCAGAGTGGTTAGAATGCCGGGCTCTCTTTCGGGAGACCTGGGTTTGAATCCTTGGTAAGTGTGTGGAGTTTTTTCTGTCCGCTGCAAAAAGAAAACTCTAACCTGCACAGTTCGCGGCGGCTGCACTAGCCATGTGGCCCTAATTCCTCAGGCTCAAGATCGCCCACCTCCTTCCCTGTCCTACACCGCAAGGTACTATAGGCAGTAAATGACAGTGCACCCTCGTACAACAAGGGGGTTAAGGGTGTTTTCTGTCTAAATGTAAATCGAACTCTCCTTTAACCCATCTCCAGGACAGTGTGCTCTATATAGGTCACTTCTCCATAACAGCCTGTTCTGTTGCACACTTTCCTCACTCTTAAAGTAGATGATTGAAAATCATTCTTGAGTGGAAGTCTACATTGTCTCTATGTCGTAACTCTGCAGGTTAAAATTGTCTTATTTCATAACTGGAAGATCTAGTAGATAGTGTATGTTCTATCTGCTGTCCCCGTGCCTAATGACTAATCTCTTCAGTTGAGGCCACTACCTGCCATCAGTATTTCGTGAACCTGTGAGCTGTTCTAATAGCACTAACCAATCTTTGTTCTCAGTTGACGGTCACTTAACTCTTTCTATACCTGTCTTACCGTTGTCATACGTGATCAATGTTCACCTGGGTTTGTTCTGCTGTAACCCCATTACAGTCCATGACAATGACAGTTTACGAGCAGCCAAACTGAAGAGACAAGGGAAGCTGCATGCCCTTGAGGGAGGTCCTGCATATGCAGCAGGATTGTTTCTAATTGTGATGTAGTGTTAGAAACTGTTTTTATGTGTAAAATAACTTGCATTAGGATTAATATAACTTTCTTAGAGTAAAAAACATTAAATAATTAGTTTTTTCCTGTTTCCTCATTTTGCCAGTTTTGTTTAAATTTGGTGCATTTTTCCTTATAAACTGTTTGTCAGATTCTAATGAAACTGTGTACACTTATTCTTCATTATATTAATTACATTTTGACATGAGCATTTGTGACATTAAGATTGAGTTTTTGTACAGCAGTTAAAAAAAACCCAAAGGAAATGTTATTACATTTTTAAAAATTATGATGAACAAATATGCCAAGAGATATAATGAAAATGTTCTGTCACAATGTAAAAGGTCTATTTGTGTATGTATGTACCAAAAATTGAGCCTGTACACTAAAAAATGACTATTTTAGATAACACTTAAGAAATCCAATATAGCCACAGTTTATCTTGGTTTCCATAGCAACTGTTTAGTGCACAGTGAATTTTACAGTATTTTATCGATCAGCATCCCCATTTATACACAAATTATTACGATGTTCGTGAAAATACACTTCAAGTTTAAATACAGGCTGTGTAGTTGATATTATCCAAGTGATGTAAATTACTTTTAAATATATCAGCTTGCATCTAATATATAATCTCTCTAACTTGTATTCTTCTCAACTTGTGTTACTCCTCAACTCCTCCTCAAGGAAGTGATTATGATTCGGAAAATGTGTTTGTAAATTGCTGTATAGATGACTGACAATCACAAACAATATGTTATATTTTGTAAATATTTGTGTTCATGTTTGGAATAGCATCATTCACATGAGTAAAATATTCTGCATGCTTTTCCCTTCCTTTTGCTGTTTATTTGACTAAAATCTGTTGACTAACAACTTATATGTGATATTTTTACTAATGTAACCCAAAATTTTACCGCACCTCAAAATTCTTCTTGCCCGTTCAGGGCTACAAAACAGACAGTCTGCCCGGTAAAGGGTTAATCTGTTAATTTATACGTAAACAGTCACTTCATCTCTCTTAGATCATACATCAGCCTAGATCATACATCAGCTTAGATTATACATGAGCACATTAATCATTCTTAATTTCCATCTTTCGTTCACTTGAAATTGATTGTCTATCGCTGTAATGTTTGCCTGTTTGATTACATATAGACATCTGTTCAATACCTTGTATATTCATGAGGCTATTAATTATTAACGTTTGTGTTTCAGAAACACACTCATGGTCTCCAAGTAGTTCTCACCTCTCCATACAAGAACATTCTTCACAAAAGTGGACATACGACAGCATAGACATGAAGATTGTGAAACAAGAACTATCGGATGTTCTATATGAGGACAGGAGTCACAGATTCAGCAATATGGTAGGCATAGCTGGTGGTAGCATCATTCAAACAATAACAGAACACAGCAACTCAGAATCAATAATGGTTGAGAACAATTGTAAGGCATCAGTAAAACATGAAAATTGTTATCAAATGTCAGAAAATGTGTCTTCTGTGATTGATACAAACAATAAACTATCTCTGGCTATTGAGAATTGTCAGCAGCAAAATAAGGAAACTCAAGAAAAACATACACAGAGCTTTGCAAAGTCTATTGATGACATCTTTGGTTATGTCAATTATAGCTCTCAAAGAACTCACACAGGGGACTTGTCTGATGTTTCTAGTCCAAATCTTTGTGTAGACAGATATAAGAGAATACATAGTGAAGGGATGTCAAACAAATGTAATGAATTGGTTGGTCTTTTGATTCAAGATGTCCGTCTAGAGTGCCAACAGAACATGAATCACAAGAGAATACATACAGGAGAGAAGCCTTACAAGTGTGATGTTTGTGGTGCTTCTTTTACTCAAGCTTGCAATCTGAAGAGTCACAAGAGAACACACACAGGAGAGAAACCTTACAAGTGTGATGATTGTGGGGCTTGTTTTGCTCAAGCGGGCACTCTGAAGACCCACAAGGAAAACACATACAGGAGAGAAACCTTACAAATGTGAGGTTTGTGGTTCTTCTTTTACTCAAGCTGGCCATCTGAAGATCCATAAAAGGACACATACAAGAGAGAAACCTTACAAGTGTGATGTTTGTGGTTCTTCTTTTACTGAGGCTGGCAGTCTGAAGAATCATATGAGAAACACATACAGGAGAGAGACCTTACACATGTGGTATTTGTGGTGCTTCTTTTACTCTGACTGGCCATCTGAAGAGTCATATGAGAACACATACAGGAGAGAAACCTTACAAGTGTGATAATTGTGGTACTTCTTTTACTCGAGCTGACAATCTTAAGGACCATAAGAGAACACATACAGGAGAGAAACCTTACAAGTGTGATGATTGTGGTGCTTCTTTTGCTCTGGCTCGCTATCTTAAGGGCCATAAGAGAACACATAAAGGAGAGAAACCTTACAAGTGTGATGTTTGTGGTGCTTCTTTTGCTCAAGCAGGCACTCTGAAGACCCACATGAAAACACATACAAGAGAGAAACCTTACAAGTGTGATGTTTGTGGTGCTTCATTTACTCTAGCTGACCATCTGAAGAGTCATATGAGAACACATACAGGAGAGAAACCTTACAAGTGTGATGATTGTGGTTCTTCTTTTACTCGAGCTGACAATTTTAAGGACCATAAGAGAACACATACAGGAGAGAAACCTTACAAGTGTGATATTTGTGGTGCTTCTTTTATTCAAGCTGGCAATCTGAAGCGACATAAGAAAACACATACAGGAGAGAAACCTATACAAGTGTGATGTTTGTGGTGCTTCTTATACTCAGACTTGTAATCTGAAGAAACATATGAGATTGCATCATCATCAAGTGCCCTCCCAACTACCATAGATGTTCATGCATCTCCTCAGATCTCGGTGGCTGTTCAGAATCAACTCTGCTGATAATATTTATCAATGTCACCATACAGTCCATCCAACACCATCTTTCTCGGTCTGCCCATGTCTCTGTTCCCACTGATCTTTCTAGACGTCACAATGCTTTCCCATGCTTCTCTTCTCATCACATACTAAAGAATGCTATTGTCTCTTTCTGTATATAATGTTCTACTTTCATTAGCCCCTTCCAGGCAATCATTGTTAGCTTACTCTGTCAATCAAAGCCATTCACAACAACAATCTCAAGAATCATATCTTTGCTGCTTCCAACAAAGTAGAAGACATTTTATCAAATCCAACCAAATTTTACTTAGATTCTAAAGCCAGCAACCCTGAGGAATTGGATGCAAAAGTGAGGAAAGAGGTTAAGACACTTTTATATAGTAAATTCATCAGTGAGGCGACTGCACAGTTAGTCCATTCCATGGTCTCATGAACCCCCCGACTTTATGGCCTTGCTAAATTGCACCGCAGAGACTGATTTAATCTATGCTCAACACATAATGGTGAAATGGCTTGCAGAAACAGCTAAACTAGTGTGACAATCATTCAACCCTTTTAAACTAAAAGATTAATTTGAACTGGTCAAACTACTGGATACAATTGATCTTAAACTAAAGCACTTGGCGTCAGTGGATATTGCCTCTATTTTCACTGACATTCCCATGGAAGAAACAAGTGATCATCATCTGTGATCGCATAAAAGAAAAGAAACAAAACTCAGCCTACCAACATCCAAATTCAAGAAATTACTACTGCTGTAGACATCTAATTGTAAATTAATTTTTCTTTAAAATATATAAGCAAATTGACAGTTGCCATGAGGAGTCCTCTAGGTCCCATTCTAGTAGACATCTTTATGGTGCTCTCAGAAAAACAAAGAGCCTCAAATTTTAAGGACCTATTTCTATACCTATAACTAAAATAAATAAATTTAGAGTAGGAACATGGAATGTTAGGACATTAAATGAGCTAGGAAAGTTGACCAATGTTCTAAGAGAGATGGATAGCATGAAATGAATATACTAGGCGTTAGTGAGATGAGATGGAAGGGATCGGGCAAAATTATAGCTGACAATCACACAATAATTTATTCTGGAGGGGATACACATGAAAAATGTGTAGGAATAATATTAGATGAAAAAACAGCCATGTCAATTAATGGATACTGGTGTATTTCAGATAGAGTTATTATGGTAAAAATCAAAGGCAAACCAATAGATATAAATATTATACAAGTATATCCACCAACAACAAGCAGTAGTGATGAAGAAATACAACACTTTTATGACGAAATAGAAATGGTGATGGCTCAAATTGGATCACAAGAATAAAAATAATACTTGGTGATTTTAATGCAAAAGTAGGAAAGGGAAAAATGGAGGATGTAGTGGGGAATTATGGTTTAGGTACAAGAAATGAAAGGGGAAAAGCTAATAGAATGGGCAAATCCCCGGGAAGGTTAACCCGGTCAACAAATGCCCGCAGAAGTCGGATGTGTCGGCCTAACGGCGCAAGAACGCAGCTCTGCTGTAAACAGGCACAACGCAATCACATCCGGAAAAAAAAAACTCCGGATGAACGAAGAAGAAGAAGAATGGGCAAATATCAATGATATGATAATTGGAAACACATGGTTTAAACACCATAAAAGACGACTGTACACATGGAAAAGCCCTGATAAGAAAATATGCAACCAAATTGACTACATACTAATTAATAAAAGATTTAGAAATGCTTTAATTAATGTAAAGACAATGCCTGGTGCTGACTGTAATAGTGATCATGTAACACTATGTGGACAAATAAAAGTAAGATTAAAGAGAGGGAAAAAAATGGTTAAGAACATGAGACTTAATAAAGAGGTTCTGAAAATAGATAAAGAAATGCAAGAACAATACAGAGTGACTGAAAAATAGGTACAATGCAATAGCTAAAATACAGAGTATAAATGAACAATGGGAAATGTTAAGGGACTCTATTCATCAAACTAGCAAAGAAGTATTACCGGAGAGAGGCAAAATAGCTAAGAAAAAAATGGATGAATGAAGAAATCTTAAAACTGATGAACAAAAGAAAACAGAGTAAAAATGACAAATAAGAATACGCTAAGATAAATAAAGAAATAAAAGATAAATGTGGGAAGGCTAAAGAAAGTTGGTTAAACGAGCAATGCAAAAGAATTGAATTAAATTCTCCCAGGAATGCTACCTGGTCAAAAAAGCACGCTAAAGTCGATGTGTTGGCCTACAGGTTTCGGCCCAAGGGCGCATAACAGACACACCGCAATCACATCTGGGGAAAAAAACACTCCGGATGATCGCGAAGAAGAAGAAGAAGAATTAATTCCATTAAAGATACAAAAAATATGCACAGGCAAATCAGTGAGCTTACAGGAAGAAAAATAAGAATAAATACAGGGTGTTTGAAATCAAAAACAGGAAAGATATTATTAGAGGAAGGTGCTATAATGAAGAAGTGGAATGAGTATATAAGAGAATTATATGATGGAGAAAGGGAAGAATTAACAGAAGATAGTAACTTAATGTCCACCTATTCTGAAAGAAGAAGTCGCTGACGGTATGAAATGTATGAAGAAAGGAAAAACAGCTGGGCCAGATGAAATCACAATAGAAGAATTAGAAGTATTGGGAGAATTTGGAGTAGATATATTAACCAAAATGTTGAATGATATTTACAGCAGTGGATATTTACCCAGTGATATGCTGAGATCTGTATTTATAGCTATACCAAAAAGACCAGGGCAATTGATTGTGAAGATTTTCGTACAATTAACCTTATAAACCATATCACTAAGCTTCTACTCAGAATCATAATGAGAAGAACCAAAAATAAAATAAAAATGGAAATTAGTGAAGAACAGTATGGATTTGTGGAAGGAAAGGGCACAAACAATGCAATTTATACATTACGGACACTAATAGAAAGGTCAATAGAGAAACAGAGAGACATATATTTGTGCTTCATAGATTATACTAAGGCATTTGATAAAGTAAAACATGATGAACTGATTAAAATGTTGGAAGATATCAACATTGATGGAAAAGATTTAAGAATAATAAAGAATGTTTACTGGAACCAAGTAGCAGCAATTAAAATGGGAAATAAAGAGGGTAGTTACGAAAAGATAAAGCTAGGAGTACGACAAGGGTGTGTCTTGTCACCAGATCTTTTCTCCCTGTATAGCAAAGTAATAATGAGAGAAATCAAAGAGATGCCAGGAATACTAGTTGGAGGTTATAATATAGGCTATGCAGATGACACAGTATTGGTGCAGACAATTCAACAGACCTACAACAATTATTAGACATTGTAGTAACAGAGAGTGCAAGGAAAGGACTCTCCTTGAATATCAAGAAAACAGTAACAATGGTAATATCAAAGAAAATGGTGACACCAAAATGTGACATAGAAATAGAAGGGAAAATCCTTAACCAAGTGGATAATTTTAGATACCTAGGGGCATTTATAACATCAGATGGAAGATGTACAACAGAGATTAGGAGCAGAATAGGGCAGGCAAAAGCCGCATTTCAGAAAATGAAGAGTATCTTATGCAATAAGTCGCTATCACTGAATGTAAGAAAGAGAGTGCTGAAATGCTATGTAGAACCAGTTTTGCTGTATGGCAGTGAATCTTGGAATGTAAATGAACAAATTAAGAAGAAATTAGAAGCAACAGAGATGTGGTTCCTGAGACGAATGTTGCGAATTCCTTGGACTGCCAGAGTAACTAACAACGACTGCCTGAAACAGGCTAATGAAACTAGAACATTATATACAACAATAAGACAGAGACAAACATCTTTCTTCGGTCACGTGATGAGAAGAGAGGCATTGGAGAACATCGTAACAACTGGAAAGATCGAGGGGAAGAGAGGCAGAGGCAGACCAAGAGAAATTATGCTGGATGGATTGAGACGGTGGCATGGAGGAATATCAGCTGCAGAGTTGATCCAGAAAACCAAAGACCGAGATCTATGGGGAGCCATGAACGCCTACGCCAGCCGGCATGGCACTTGATGATGATGATGATTTCTATACCACTAGTATGTAGATGATATATTATTCATTTTAGAGACTAGACAAAAGTCTGAATAATGAGGAGACTCTGTGGTGAAGTGGTCAAGCCGTTTGACTCATGCTCCGAAGGTTGTGGGTTCGATTTCGGGCCGCACCCTTCGGTTTACGAGTTAAATGTTTTGGAGACTCCTGTGGGTCGTCGCTACAAGCTATGGAGTTTGTGTTTTGTGCGACGCTTTCCGTGCTGCAGAAAGAGACCTAGCTATATGGGATAAAACCCGGTGCAATGAAGTCGACCCTGTCGACTTTTAAGCGACTTTTTAAGTCTGAATAATTCCACTCCATCATGAACCAAGCCCACAAGAACATTTCTTTGTCTGTTGACCACAAGCATAATTACACCTTATCATTCTTAGAAATATTAATTCAACATTGACAGGATGGCACCATTCAAAGATCTGTCTCTTGAAAGGTGAGACTCTTGGCCTAATGCCTGAATTTAAATAGGTTTGCAGCTAGTCAGTGTAAGCATGGTCTGGCACTTGTATGGACCCTGTTTAATCAAGCTAGAATGATTTGCTATGATGACACACTGAAAGATGACCAGAAACTCTTAACCATAATCTACAATGAAATGTATATTTGGAGGTCAGCATGGCAGAATGGATAAGAACGCATGTTTATAAACATCTGGTGTATTGATGCTGAGCTAAGGGGCCCAACCCCTACACTGAATAGTTGGACTAAAATGTTGATCTCTCATCCTTGGCTTGGGGATGTAAATTACAAGTACCTCTGATGTCAGAGTGGGTTCACCTGATGGCGAGGTCCACTGTTAATAGGGAAAGCTAATCCAAATCTGCAACATTCAGCCTAGCACTACTGAAGAGTGTGTATGGACTACGCTTGAGTTCAAAGTGAGCGAGTGGCCCTCCTCCCCAATGTTTATTCAACTGATTTCATCAAACGTCTTTACAAGCCACCCAAACATACTCTCACAGAATTATCGGTCTCCAGATTTCAAGTGTTTTTTGTCAAATAACCTTTCAAGGGGCACTAATGAAACAAATATATTATACAGCATAAAACAAACATTCTTTGTTGCTGACCAAGCTGCATTTATCATTTCTGGTGTGAGTGCCAAGCAAATTATGTGCAAACATAAAGACTTGATTTTAAATGTGCAATTACCATTATAATTCATGTATTCACTTCATATGATATGTAACTGCAGTATGTGCCTGACGAGACGCAGCAAAATATGCCAGGCAATAAATTGGGCAATATATTATTTGTGGCTTCTGTGTTTAAAATTTAGAAATATATTAATTTTGATTTCTGTTTAATTCAAACTTATAATTGTGTGCCTTAACAAATCAAACATATCACCCATTGAATGTTGATTGGTTTACAAATATGAGGCTAGCACCATATACCCAGTACAGCTCATGGTGTGAGAGCTGGTCCTTGACTTGACTTTCACGGATGTGATGTTTATGGTTGTTGTGTTCCTCTTTACTCAACACTTGTTGGTCTCTAATGATGGGGTATCACAGTGAACAAGCTATCACAGTGATCTTGACTGGAACAGCCACAAAGCATGTGCCAAAATATCTCTGGTAGATAACTCAATGAAGGCGATGGTGGCCAACTATGTTTGCTTGGCTAATCTTCCCTGCCCTAACAGCCAGTGTAAACCACTTCTGTATTGTTTATATACTACATACTATGTATATATAATTGTGTAGGTGTGCCCATAATTTTATACTGTACATTTACAAATAATGATGAATATCACAACTAATAAAGCAACTGAATAAATTATGGAGTGGGACAGATAGAACTACGAAAATCAGATTTTTAAGAGCATGCATCTTTCCCATTGCAATATTCACCTGTGAGACCTGGACACTTACTAAACAAGCTGAACAGCGATTAAATGCCTATGAATATAAATGTTATAGACGAGTTCTAAGAATATCTTGGGTAAAGAAAAGAACAAATGCATCTATACTCCAAGAGTTGAATATTGAAGAGAGTTGGATTTTAAAGATGATAAAACAAAGAAAATTGATATATTTTGGTCACTTAAAATGTCATGAAAGTTTTGTGGCGGATGATCTCCAGATGTGTATCAGACGCAGGACATCTTGCTTGTGACCAAGAAGTTTTCTGGAAGGTTGTTATGGGAGTGAGGTTCTGCAAAGGACATGCTTCTGAATGAATTAATCACAACTGATTAGAAGCCCACGCAAAATAATATTGCCACACTAGTCTATCACATGCACTTTAGCAACTGTTACAGCCACAGTCTGACAGGGAAACAATGATGCCGACTGAGCTGTTCAGGGTTTTCATGAATAAGTGTAACATTTGTTTGCTTTGTGTTTGTGTTCTTTTCCATTGTAAATCTGAAGCTGTTTTTATAGTTTAGTCTATCACATTTAACAATTCACTGGGTTAACTTATTTAGCTAACTTTGTTTTACTGGTGATGGCATATCCTGAGTTGTGTGCTCTTGTGTAATAAACTAGAAATTGTTATTCTTTGTAACAGACATTAATGTAACACACCGTTATGAATAATAATACAATTGTTGACATTTGCAAAGTAAACAAATACAGTTTGTTGATTATGCTTCTTTTGTTTGCTGTTGATTATGCTACAGTTGAGTGACTCTGTGACCAATGGCTGACTAAAAATGACTCTGGTTCATTTACTGGGGTGGAGATTATTGTAAGGGATTTTCTACTTTGAAGTGGTAATGACAGACAACATAACTTGTAGTATTATTGATGTGTTGCAGGATAATATTCTTTGAATATTTAAATTTCATCTGTTGGGGTTTTCAAAACACTGTTCTCTTGGTGTGTGACTGGCAAAGCTGTTTTAGCAGATGTCTCTTGGCAAAACTGTATTTCATTAGCTTTCTATTACAGGCGTTAACTTACAGTAAAACACATGCTTGTAGGGGTGGTTGGTAGCCATGGCAGTGAAGTGACTAGCATGCTTGCCCGCTGGCACAGTTATCATGTATTTGAATACATTTAAGTGCATTCCTTTAATTTACCTGAGCTCCAAAGCCAACCATCCTAAAACAGGCAGCAGGAAATGTCTTGAAGAAGTAAAAGCAGCACCATAATCCCATTACACCTCCTGGCATCTTAACAAGTCTTTTACTTTAGTGATTTACTTGTAGTGGCTTTTATCTTTGTGACTTGTAAGGGTTTTGATACAACTCTACTTTCTAGAAGCTCATACACTTTTTCAAGATGTTATATATCTTGAAAAATGACAACTGTTGTCGTGGCCTCTGAACTAATTGAATGATAGGAATAAAAATGATATTTATATGTGCTGACAAAATATGTTTATTAATTTTCCGAAGCCCAATGTCACAATTGTGAATCTATATTTTTTTTTCTGAGAACTTTTCGCAGAATCTGATGATATGTCTTGACAGACAAGAACAGTCTGAATTGCTTATAATAATTGGTCATGTAAATGTTCAGTGTTGGATAATGTAGCCACTTTAGTAACATTTTCTAAATTACTTTTTAATTATGAAACCTGCATAGTTGGATACCTCTTGGAAAAACAAATTCAACGGTACCTTGTTCAAGTCTGTAGGTCAATTCTAAGCAGAGATAGTAATGTTTGTGTGTCAGTTTATCACTTAATATGAACAAAGAACAAAATATGATTATGACATTTTTGCAAAGTGTGACCTACCTACACTCACAACTGTTGGTAAACACAGACACCAAGGGAGATTAAAACTGCCAATGTCTAACTAAAGGAAAGATAACTGCTGTCAGTTTATATACACACATACATACATACACACAAACACACACATATATATATATATATGCCGGTCTCTCTGGCTGTGGGGTTACAACACTTTCTCTCTGTAATCCCGTTTATCACGCAGAGTCTCGTAACGGAGCGAGAGCTGAGGCGGTTCGACCCCCGCTCGTGACTTGCGGGATACTGAGCCGGCCGCTCAGAAAGCAATGGCAAACTACTGAGCGTAATCTTGCCAAGAAATCAACATACAGCTGAAAGATACTGGTGTTGACAGCTAAGTCCTGTAAAGGATATGCTAAAAAAAATTATATATATATATATATATATATATATATATATATATATATATATATATATATATATATATATATATATATACCTCCACATCATGCTGTAATGACACCAGACCTCACGCACTGTCTCCTCACACGCTCTGTCAGCAAGAGGCTGCCAGCATGGATCCATTTTGACTACAGAAGTCCCGTTAGAACGTTGCAAAATTATCAGTGATGTGGTCCTTGTAGAGTGATCAAATATTACAAATAAATACTATAATGGGTGTTGAATGCAAACATGCAATCATAGGCATTGCAATTGCTATGAATATTCCATAACAATATTAAATCTTCATCACTGGAGTATGACAATGAAAGCTGCTATGTCCCGCCTGTCAGAAGTGGGGGTGCGCCACCACATAGTTGAATGTACTATCGCTGGCAGGTAACCCCAAATAATCAGAAATTGAATATGACGCCCCTGAATATCCCAGAATACAGCTGCAAGTGGCTTGTTAAATTAGCTGGTCTGGATATTCTCCAAGGAGTGGGAAAAGAGAAAGTTAGATGACTAGGTTTACATCTCCGGAAGGATTACTAGCAGGGCAAATTATCCCCTCTGACTGCTTTCCCCTCCCTGGTACTTAAGTAATCCCCCACCAATGTACACACATATGCACAATGGAAAATAACATAACTATAAGTTTAAAATAAACTACAAATCCTTTAATTACTATCAATCAGTTACACATGATGGTTTACTATAGGATGATGGTGAACTATGCAATATAAACAATGTAGTTATGACATGATGAAAAATATTACATAACTTTCATATTACTTGTATCCTGTCTGGATCTATTGTCGAGTTACAAATGATATAACCAACCAGCAGGGTTCTGCTTAGGTCCTGTAAACACCTATGCTCTAGTAGGATTCAGCTTGCCGGTCTTCTTGAAGCCTGCCAGTCCTGGAGCTACCTTGGCATCCCTCGGTCTTGAGATCTATACCTAGGCGCAGTGGCGTCACTGGGGTTGGTGTCACCCAGTGCGGTAAACTCTTGGTGTCACCCCTGTAGACTTTCACCATGGTCTTCTTCCGAGTGTTCCTGTACCATATATAATCGCATATAGTAATGTTTGTAAAATAAGTCAAAAAGTTAATGACATAAGAAAGAAAACAAATTGAACAATATAACTTCAATACTTCAGGTAAAACATAAATAAAGAACTTCGACAAACTCGGACAAAGTTAAATTTTTGTTATTTTGCTATGTCTACTTTGTCAAATTTGCAATTTTTTTATTTTGGTGTCACCCCTTGATGGTGTCACCCGGTGCGGCCCGCAACCCCCTAGTGACGCCCCTGCCTAGGCGCTCCTGTTGAGAGCTTGGAAGAGAATCAAGAATGTGTATTATCTGGTTCTACATCAGTACAATCCTAGGTAATACAAACAATCTATCATCTCTTCCCCCCCCCCCCCCCCACGTCATATACACACAAACACTGACAATTCTGGCAGTTTCTCTCTTCTAGCTTTACTGCATTTACTCTCCTACTGTCTAATCTGGGAAGGACTTTTCCAGCCAAACATGCTGGTAGTTATTACAATTCCTGCCATCCCTTATAACGTCCCATCATGAGAAATGAATTTATCCCAAGTTCATGCCACTAATTCAGACACTTGATTCTTTACCACCGCTCCGTTCAAAGTTGGTTTAGAGTTTAGAAAATCAAAGGGTAGGTGGTGGTATCATAAAAGTATCTGATCTCCGGGCTTAAGTGCTGTGATAAGTCTCTGTGAAAGACCTCAGTGAGTTATGATGGTCGCTCATTCAATTCCTGGAAGGGCTAAGCACAATATACCCTATTCCAATTGTGGGTAAGGTCCACACCACTACACCTCTGCTTCACACGCAATTCATAGACAATATGTCTAAGTTCACTGCTCGTGTTATTAAATGGGCCAGGCCGTTCATTCCATGGCCAGTTTGACACGGGAGAACCATTTGGCTATTTCTAGCGGAAAGTGACCAGATGGGAATTCCCCGGTCTAGACTGTTCTAGCGTGTTCTCGAAGGGCTATTCTGGAAAGTGTTTTCTTAGCCAGCCTGAGAGCAGTTCACGTTATTGCGTCGCAGGGAATACCGCACGCATGGACCAAGACAAATCGCTGCCTATGGCAAGCGATAGTCGCAGTCTCGCTAATACTCCAAGGTGGACTGTCCCCAGGGACTAGTTACAATTGTGCTGTAATTCAAGATAGACGTCTGGTTGGCGGTTCTCATTGTGTCTAAATAGGCAGTAATGTGCCCCGACATGTACTGCGACAAGTTCCAAGAGGTCGTTCTTTAGCGAGGTAACTAGATTTTCATTCACATTATAGTGGTGTCGAAGTGTGTGTGTATTTCCGGCGACCAGAGTGTACAGTAGGTCATGATTAGCACAGAGGCCGTATTCTCATCTCCTCTCATCATGTTCCTCTTGTACCTTGCAGGTGTCGAGGTGAAGTATAAACAGCGGGAGATGCCCGCTTATGGGCTTCGTGTATCGATATTCCCATGGACTCTGTTATTCTCTGCGTCCATCGTTTATGTGGTCGGCCTCTTCCTCTGCATCCCTCTGGTCTGTACATCATTGCTTGATGTGGTATACTTTTAGTTGGTAACCTATTTGCGTGACCAAACCATTTGTATTGCTGCCTTCTAATAAAATCTAATGCAGCTATAACCTCCACTTTAGTCCTGATTTCTTCATTTCTGATCTTATCTCGTCTTGATACATTGAGTAGTCTTCTCAGGTATCCTAATTCTGTTGTGATTTTTCTTTTCTCTTTTTCTGTCATTGTCCAGGCTTGGCATTGGTAACATAGAGTTTGTAGGAAAATTGTGTTGTAAAGTGCTTTCTTAGTAGTTATTGATACATGTTTGTTCTTTAGTATTGGTGCCATTTGTCCAGTGAGTTGGTTTGCCTTATTGCATCTATTTTCGATCTCGTCTTCTGATTTGCCATTTGATGATATTATACTTCCTAGGTACTTGAAACTCTTTACTTGTTTCAAGGGATGTTCGTTTAGGTGAATCGTTGTTGCTTTTTCTTCTTTAGTTATAGTCAATACCTCTGTTTTACTTGTGCTAATTTTCATGTTATGTTCCCTACACATTTAGTTTAGACTATTCATGTGGTCTTGTAATTCAGCTTCTGATTTTGCTATTAGTGCTTGGTCGTCCGCAAACAGGAGTTCTCTAATGGTTAGATTTGCAGATGGTTCTTCTTCTGTGTTCTCGTCATGTGGTGTTCTTGCTGTCTCTGTTTGGCTGGTTTCTTTACATATGTTGTCTATATATGTTATAAACAAGAGAGGGGACAGGACACAACCTTGTCGTACTCCGGATCTTATGGTGAAGGGTTCTGAGTGTCCTCCAGTTGCTCTCACTATGCATTCACTGTTGTTGTATAAGCTTCTACATAGGTTTGTTAGATGTGTACTCACTCCATATTGTTTAAGGATTTCCCACAGCTTGTTTCTATCTACTCTATCAAATGCCTTTTCTTGGGCGACAAAGGCTAAGTAGAGTGTTTCATTAAATTTGATTGATTTTTCTATAAGTTATCTAAGAGCAAAAGTGGCATCTGTGCATCCTTTGATTTCCCCAAATCCAAGTTGTGTTTCGTTTAGCTGGGGTTCTATAATAGTTCGTAGTCTTTTCTCATGAATTTTGCAAATATTTTCCCAGTATGACTCAACAGTGAAATGCCTCTGTATTTTGTGCAGTCTCTTTTGCTGTCTTTGTTTTTCCAAATTGGTATAATTACGATGTTTCCCCAGTCTCGTGGTGTCTGTTGTTCTATCCAAACTTGGTTCAGTAGTCAATATAACCATGCTGCTTCTAATTCTCTTGCTGCTTTAATAAGTTCATTTGGTATTTCATCTTGTCCTGATGATTTGTTCAATGGGGCTAATCTCATGGCTTCTATAATTTCTTCTTTCAGTATGCCTGGTTCTAGTTCTTCGGTGGCATCTGTATCGGTTTCTTGAATTCCTGTGACATCTGATGGGATGTTGAGAAGTTGTTTGAACTACTGTTTCCATCTTATTACGATTTTGTTCACTTATTGATTCTCCATTTTCGTTGTTAATTATTTCAGTTGGGTCAAAGGGTTCTCTGGTTGCACTTAAATTTTTTATAGAAGTTTCTAGTTGCCTCCTTGTAGTTTTTATTTAGAGTTTCTCCATACTCCTTCCAGTCTTTTTGTTTTTCTCTCTTTACTATTCTAGTAGCATATCTTCTCGCTATTGTATATTCTATGTAATCGCATTCCTGTTTGCTCTTCGGCCACTTTTTATATTTTTTTCTTTTTGTCTTTTACAGCTTTCTTTACTTCTGCGTTCCACTAACTTGTTATTTTCTCTATCTGTGTTTTGCGTTTTTTCGTGGTTCCATATGTTATCTTTGCAGTATTTAAAATGCTTCATTTAAACATCTCCCATTCTTCTTCCACTGTCTTTCTTTCTATAGGTAATTTTACAAAGATTTCAGTTAGCTCTTTTTCATAATTTTCCCTCACTGCCTCCTCTTCGAGGTTTTTTAAGTTTACTGATTCGCTTGGCATGTATTTTCCTGGTCTTTGCTTCCTTCTACTGATGATTCTTATTGTGGCAATGACTTTTGTTGTCTGTGTTTATACGTAAGTTGGGCACCGCCCTTGCATCTAATATATTTCTCTTTCTGTTATTTCTTGTTAATATAAAGTCAATTTGGCTTTTAGTATCTAAATCGTTCCATTTATACCAGGTGTATATTTGTGAGTCTTTGTGTTTATAGAATGTATTTGTTATATAGAGGTCGTGTTGGCTGCATAGCTCTATCAGTCTACTTCCGTTATCATTTCTTTCATTATGTTGGTCTCCAAATACTCCAAGATGTTTTTCTATGCCTACTCTGTTGTGTCCTATTCTTGCATTGTAGTCTCCCATAACTATGATGTTGTCCTGCTTATCTATTCTATTTAGCACATCATGGATGTCTTCGTAGAAGTCCTCACATTCTTGCTCACTATTGTTTGTATTACATGGTGCGTATATGTGTACATATGTTGTAATTGTTTGTTCTTTTATTCTCAATGTTATGATTCTTTCTGATATATATATATATATATATATATATATATATATATATATATATATATATATATATATATATATATATATATATATTATTTCTAGTATTCCTCTTGCTAGTCGTGGTTCAATGACTATTACCACACCGTGTCTTGCCTTGTCTTGCTGTTCCACTCCAGAGTAGACAAATGTATAACTGTGGTGGATCTCCTTGCATCCTTCCCCCTTTATTTTGGTGTCCGCTATTCCCATCAGTCCAATTTTCCCCTCTTTCATTGTTTCTATTAGTTCTTCTTCTTTACTATTAAAACCACAGACGTTCATTGTGCCTATTTCTTGAATCGCTGATCTATCTCGTAGTCTATTAACATTGCCGGGTCTATATCCTTTAGGGTCACTCCGTTTATACTTCTTAGTTGTTCTACGAGCAGTATGAAGATCCCCTGCCGGCTTGTTAGGCCAGTCGCAGGTTTAGGACAAAAATATGACTATAGGGAGTCCGTCCCCTATGGCGCGCCATATCCCCGTTAGCCCATGACCTCGCGGTCATGGTTTCCCAGTCTGCACCACGTGAAGGTGGGGTTGACTTGTGTAGTCTGTTGGTCATCGGCAGGCTACTAATTTACACTTTTCACCCCTCCTAGGAGAGGCTAGCCGATCCTAACCCTGCCGGCTGCATGGCCAGGCGCAGTCCACGCCTTGCAGACCAGAGGCAGTATTAAGTAGAAGATTTGAGGGCATTGTAAAACCATCCTAACAAGCGCATTCTATGCACCAGCAGTCATATGATCACCACTTACGAATGGGATAGAAAGACCCATGGCTTCAGGCTCTTTAGAAAGAGTTTGTGCATTGCTTAACTTCACGAAAGTATTTTTCGGAGAGCGTCGGCGCGGCCGAGCGGTCGGACACGGTTACATCCGGTGGGTCCTGCCGCGCGTCACCTAATATTGGGGAAGGGCCCCATGGGGCCCTAACCCTATCGTGTGATTCACCGAACTACAGGGGAGATCGAAAGAAGTCGAAAGCGAGTGTCGGCAGAGGCGTCGCAAGTAGTTCCGAGGTCAACCGATGGGATGAGGGCCGTCTCCGCCATTTCGGACGGTCACTGGATTTTCCCGATCTACCTTCTTCTTAACTGTCCATTACTTATCTTATCCTTGAAGAGGACCTATCTGGGAGTTATATGCTTTCTTCCGTAGAGGACGGGGAGTGACAGTGAGAGAGACAGAAACGAGGGGGCTACTAGTCTTCTGAAAGGGATTAGACTGTTGGAGCGAACAGCTCCACCCTTCTACAGAATCACGCTATAAGGAATGGGTGATTTAACGGGGTCGACATGCACCTGCTACGTGGAGGGTGAACCATGTATTTACGTTACTCGTAGCCTTGACAACCCGAGGGAGGGGGAGAGACATGAGTTTAGCGGTACCACTGCCACATTAAGGAGGGAAGAGAGAGAATCGGATGGTGACAAGAACAGGAATATGGTTCGGGCGAAAAGCCGTATGCCTCTAGATCTACTTGACGAAGTGGTTCCTGGAGCTGTCTGGCAGATGAGAGCCCCGATTCACTACAGCACACCCCATTGCAGATGAGGAAAGTTACAGGAACATGTATATGTTTACATCATGTTACGGTTCTGAAGGCTAACCACTTTGTCTTGCTTGTGCGCTAGATGCTGTTACGTATCATTAGATCCTATTGTTACAGAACCTACTTTTGATTGCGAGTTCGACTAGATTGTATGCCGAGGGCAAGACTGAGAACCATGGACCGAACTCCACGTACCAAGCAGTGTGAACTCACCCGAGTTAGAGAAGCGCCTGGTAGTATGATGTGAGAGGTTCATCCTTCGCCAAGTCTATGCCGGCCAATCTGATAGTTGAGTTACAACCACATAACAGACCTCAGCACCTACCCCATCCGCAACATGAAGGTAATCGTCCCTATTGCTTTTGTTATTCGGCCCTTGTGGCCAAGAGACACGTGTGCCGAGACTGGATCTTGGCCTGAGACAGTGGGTTCTGCAGAGCTGTTGAGCTCCACCACTATCCGCTGAAGATCTCCACTAGCGGCTTTATATGAACTGCTACCAGCAGCCAACCACGGCTGGTCTATGTACGGTGACATGACAATTTGAAATTATAGACTATACATCATGCCTTATGTGCCGAGTGACAGGCCGAAGTTGGGTGCCATAATTCTTGAAGACGTTGTCATCCACCGCAGCCACAACCAGTGAGAAGTCTACGTGGTGGGTTGCCAGATACTGAACTACTTCCCAACAGCGACTACCATGGCTAGAGGTCACCGGGACCAGTCAAGGAAAGATCTGTTCAGGCCAGATGAGACGACATAGACAGCAGACCGTGTGAACTACTTCGACAAGGCCTAGTGATGAAGGCCTTGTAAATACCCTACATATCCTGAGTCTTCCTAGCGTCTAATCTTCTTACCTTCACCTATACCTATCGTCTTTGGCTTATACGCTTATGGTTTGATTTTGTTGGACAAAACCAGAGTTGAGTCATGTCGTCTGGATGTAGCACTATGGGTTAGTGTCCCGAGGTTGAGAGGGTGCGAGAAAGCGGGATCCAGGGATCCGAGGGGTTGTAGACTGAAAACATCTGAACCATTCCCAGAACCTATCACATGTAATAGAATATAGCAATGGTTCCCCTCACCCTATGGACATTGTTACAGCTCGTAAGAACAGACTAGCATAACACTAAATTCCTCCTAGTGAGTTACTAATAAATCTATCAACATATACTTAACATGAATGCAAAAGATGTTGTAATATAATTATCTACAACAAACTGAGAAACTAATAGTTTCCATAGACGGGACAGCCAGCTGATAATACCAACTAAAATTCTGCCGCATGCATGCCCATAGTATAACAAAGATGATGCATATAAACATTATATACACATAAATGATACCAATTCACAATAGGCATATAATGATATTTAACATAATAGCACAATGCGTGAGTTAGCCACAATATTGTATACATACAAAATGAGACATATAAATATAATAAAGGACGCAGAGGTGTTTCCAAGGCACCAGGGCCGGGTTATATACTGGCCAAGACCTATTGACGCGTCCTCGTCGAGCGTCCTGGGCAACAGGTCCCTTCGGGGTCCTGGCTAAAGTCAGTAGGATCGCCGATTCCTCCGAAGTCGGAGAGTATCTGCCTGTACGGAGAGGAACCACCAGTCTGCACACCAATAAGCTAGACATGGGACAACGGATACTCACGCAAACCTCAGGTCCTGTATGACATCACATCAATGTTGGACAACAACAAGCCAAAGAACACAAGCAAGCATATAAATATAAAAAGAATATTTATGAAGCATAGTCCTAGCATCGTATATTCATACGTATATTCAATAACACTTACAGCAATACGATATAGACAATACTGAATAATCCTAGGTCACGGATCAGTAACAAGAGAGACTGATTAGTGATAGTCTTAAGGAACTAGCCTACAACAAGCGGACAAATGAAGGCTCCTGAATGTACAAGCTAGAAACTAATATTCTTAGAAACTCCTAGCAGTACCAGACTCAGACATATGAAGTTTAGACATGATTAGTTCATACCTGTTTCAAACATTTGCCGTATCTAGTGTGATTATTCCAATTCCAATTCCAATTTTCAAAAACAAAAATTCCAAATTCGACCTCGTCTAACCTGCTTCATCAGCTGTGGTTATTGTTGAGGTACGTGGTTTTTGTGGGTTTATTCGCCCTAATTCTTGTCTTGTGAGTCCTATCTCGGACTGGTTATGTAGCGTTTATGTCTGTGACGTCAGCAGTGGGATCGGTCGGCGGCTGTCCTTTGTGCATGTTTCCTCTTGTGGTTTTCTTTGTTGGTGTAGGCTCCTGGCTCGTCTGGCTGGAGTCCTTATAAGGACTTTTCGTACTCCCACTCCAGCTGGGGGATCGGTCGGCGGCTGTCCTTTGTGCATGTTTCCTCTTGTTTTCTTTGTTGGTGCATACTCCTGGCTTGAGTGGTTGCAGTCCTTAAAAGGACTTTTTATTTGGTATTTTTGTCTACTCAATTGTGAAGTAACTGTAGAAGCCTTTCGATGTGATATGCCTGCTTGCGTTTTCTTTCAGTCCGCTTTCCACGTTTGAGTTCTTGCTGTCTTTTGCTCGCTTCCTCCGAGCTCAGCCATGGGATGATTTCTCCGTCTTCAATGTAGTAATACCATGCGTATTCATCTGGGCGTTTCATATCTGGAAGAATTATTGTGTCTTTAAAGCAGGGCACTGGTTCCCCGAAGAGTTTCTTGTACTTCTCCTTTTGTTTTTCCTCCATGCGCTTTCTGTATTCCTCGCACGTGAGTTCGTAGTGCCTCTGTCTCTCGGGAATGCTTTTTTCTACTTCTGGCTTCGGGACGTCCTCTATGCCGACGTCATGGTGCTCCTCTCGATTTTCTTCTGATGTCTGGTGGGATACTGGCTTCCCTTTGAATGATTTGGGCGTCGTGGTTGGGCTGCTGGCTTTCGCTTGTGATTCCTGCTCGGTTTCTTGGTTTTCATCCTGCGATTTCTCTGTAGTTTCTTGTTCGGCTTCTGTGGTTTTGTTTCGGAGTATTTCCATTTCAGCTTTCTGTAGTTCTCGCTTTGATTTTATGGTTTGTAGGATCTCTTCATTCTCCTTCTTAATCAGTGCTATATGTTCTACTTCTTGCTTGATGTTTTGCAGTATCTCCTTCATTTCTGCCAGTAGTTTTTCGTTGTCGTTATTCGGGGTCGGCGTTAGCAGTGCCTTGACTTGTCTCTTCAACTCGTCTATCTGTTTTTGAAGTTGATCTATTTCGGCTTGTGCTATACCCGTGGCTGTCTCGTCCCTCTGCATTGCTTCCTTGAATGGTGTCTTTTTGATGATAGCGATCTTTAAGACGTCTCTGAGTCTCTGCAGGTACGGACAGCCCAAGTATCTTGCTCCATGCTTGCCCTGGCAGTTGGCGCACTTTCTTCTGTTGTTAGGAGCTCGGAAGTCCGTGTCCAGCTTGGCCAGCGGACACTCCTTGAAGGCGTGGTGATCGGCGCAGTATCGACAGATTTCAGTCTTACTGCGACATGTTGCTCTGCTGTGGCCGGCCCTCTGGCATCTTGAACATTGATTGACTCTTGAGATGAATCTCTCTGGCTGTTGAGTTTTCTTGCTGATTGATACTGTGATCGGCATCTCGCTGCCCTCCGACGTCACTACTGCCAAGGTTGTAGGTATCTTGGAGTAGGTGAGGAGCCGCTCCGCCTTTAAGAATCGGATGTGAAGATTCTCTTCACGTAGCTGCTTCAGGATTTCTTCATCTGTCAGCTCCACAGGAATCCGCTTGACAACCCATCGGACTGTTTTTGAGTCGGTGTTTCCGACTCTGGTGTCTTTCTCCTCCTTCTTCTCTGCTGTCTTGGTTCTTGACTGTGTTGGGCTGTCAATCTTCTCCCTCGTAATAGCTTCAGTAATGGCTGTAATATTAGGCTCTTTGATGCAGCTAGCAGGTGGGCTCTCGACGTTCTTCTTCTTGTTTTCGGCTCCCACGCTGCACATCTTGGCGACAGCGTGTTTCTTGTTGCTGGACTTTCCACGTAACATTTTCCCGCTGATCAGGCTTCTTGACAGAATAATGCGACTTGACTTGTTAGCGCTCGCGACGACGGCGCACGAGTGTGATTATTAGAACCCCCTAGTATTTATATCTGTTTCTTATCTATACTTATCAGTTCTGGCGACGGGTCGCTAGCCATATGTTTTTCTTTGCTCTGAGTAGCACGTTGTGTCCCTCCCCACCTCCATTAGTCTGTGTAGCGTCACGCCTGGGCGGTTACATTATCAGTTAGCCATGCTCAACCTCGTACAGGTAATTAATTCTATTCAATCGCCCAGTTTCCTTTCAGGCTGTTGACCCTAGCCCAGTTGAGATGTTGCCTTATCAGTCCAACACTTAGCACCTTGAGTCACTGGACTGGCATGTTATCAGCTCCAGGCCGGCTGTTGTCTCCTTCTAGGCGTCTCACATCTGGGCGGTTTCCTTGAGCCGTGTCAAATAAGCAATTAGGCTCTAGGGGCAGACTGGGAGTTTTACAACTCTTTTACATTGCATACTGACTTCTCTCCCCGTGTCCATCTCATACCTGTGCCCGGGCCGTTTCACCCGCCATTAAGTCTTTGTGAGCAATCTTACGTCACCACTCAATGGTCTTGCACAATGCTTGCAATAAACTTGTCCCTGCTTCTTTATCATAGAGAATGTTGTTCCTTCTTCTGTAATTTCTCTAAGTGGTCCATCAGATATGCAGACGAGAAAGTATTGTGGGATGATAACGCGGTGTTCCGAGACATCACTATTGAAATACCACATTACAGTATGCCATCTTTATAATTTCAGTTTGAGATGGGATTGCCAACTCTAATGGTCGAAAACTACAAATTATAGGTAAAAACGGATGCTAAATTGAATAATATATACTAGAATAATGCAGAAAGTCTAGTTAAAATGGAATTTATGGGTCTACCTATGTCTTATAAAGTCAGTCTGTACTTCCGTCCAGGAAACGGATTTGAGATGACGAGAGGTATAGATTCATAGCCCGCGGAGGGAAAAGCAATATCCAGCAAACTGTTTCTGTTTTAATACGACCTTGAAATAATCGGGGAATTTAACATCATGAGTACTCTTAATCTCCTTTGATCGGAGACACCAAAAATAGTTGCCAAACAAATCTGCAAATTCAGGAAAATTCTCGCCCGGGTGATGTGATTATCTACACGGATGGGTCGGTGTTGAGAGGTAGGAGAAGTGCCTGGGGGTTCTTGGCAAAAACTAATGGTCGGCGTTTGGTGCAGGAGAGCCTGGCGTATGATGACACTACATCTAGCTTAAGAATGGAGGTGGAGGCGGTCAGTGCAGCTTTCCGCTGGATAGAAAACACGATACATACACACATTGTGATTGTAACTGACTCAGAAAGCATGATGAGAAGGGTGGGAACAGGCAGGCTTCGTGCAGAGTGGCTTGCTTCGCTTCGGAGGTCACGGGTAACAAGCATCACCTGGATCTTTTCTCCTGGGCATGCCGGTGTGCTGGGGAATGAACAGACGAACAGATTGGCTGGCTCGGCAAAACTTGGTGGAGTATTGATGCATGACGTGTCAGACGTGGTTGCGGCCTTGTGGGAGCACGTGTACACCTCGGAGGAGCAAATGGATCACCATAGTCTGGTAAGAATGAGACATCGAGGTGTGACGAGTGGATCTGGCCGACGCTCGACGCTCAGAGGAAAGGCGAGACGGACATATAATCAGATTGCTACTGGAACTATTAGTGTTGGAACTCTTCGCTGGCTGCTGAGGATGGGGACGGAGCGCTTATGGGAATGTCCCGAATGCTGTGATGTCGGTTCCTAAATCAATCAATCAATCAATCAACCTGCAAATATATTTCCGGTGAAATTCAGCGAATCTGAATCATACTGACTAGGAAAATCTGAGTAATCTTGAGCATATATGCATCTATCATACTGAATAAAATGGTTGTACAGAATAGTGTACACATTTGAGGTGATTTATTAATAATTACACGAAGGATGATGAACAATAGTGAGATTGTTTATTGTAAATCCTCTAGAAGACTGAGTTTCAATTCTTAAGACTGATGCACTGATATTTATTTCATTTATGCATCTTTCAAGGTTTGCATCTAATTGTAACGTTTCATGTTATTTTATTCAACTGAAACTGGTCATTTGAAACACCACAATAAAACGCATAAAGAAATAACATTTTGAAAAGTATGCTGGCATTAATGCTTCTTTTATTAAAGACGAAGATTTGAAATACCTTAACTTAATAAACGTGTACTAGAAACCTTTGAAATATGTTATTTTTGCTGTATGCATTTATTAAATTGGGCAGTAAATAGCATATACAAAACAGGGATAGCATTTGAAGTTGTGGTGTGTCCCTGGTCACAAACTACATGGGTATGTCAGCCGATCGCTTAGAAAGCAATGACAAACTACTGAGCGTAATTTTGCCAAGAACATCAATAACAGCTCAAAATGTCGGTGTTGACTGCAACGTCCTGTAAGGGATATGCAAGTAAAATTAAAAAAAAAAAACGTAAATCACATGCACTTTAGCCACTGTTACAGCCACAGTCTGACAGGGAAACAGTGATACCGACTGAGCTGTCCAGGGTTTTCATGAATAAGTGTAACAAGTGTTTGCCTTTGTGTTTGTGTTCTTTTCTGGTGTAAACTTGAAATTGTTTTCATAGTTTAGTTTATCATATTTCACAATTCACTGGGTATTGTTTAGTTAACTTTGTTTAACTTGTGATGGAATATTCCGAGTTGTGTTCTCTTGTGTGATAAACTAGAAATTGTTATTCTTTGTAATAGACATTAATGTAACATTTTTTCCCGCATATCTTTACATGACATAGCTGTCAACATCAGCAACTTTCAGCAGATTGTTGATTTGTTAGCAAAATTACGCTCAGTAGTTTGCCATTGCTTTCTGAGCGACCGGCTCACATACCCCGTAAGTTTGTAACGCGGGGAGAACCGCTACCGATTCTCGCGCACGTCAAGTTACTCACGAAAGTATACGGGATTACGGAGAAAGTTGCTTAATGCTTAGGCCAGTGAGACCGGCTAATACAATATACCATTATTAATAATAGTATAATTGTTGACATTTGCAAAGTAAACAAAAAATAAAAAAAAGAAAGTTTGTTGATTATGCTTCTTTTTCTTCTTTTGTTCGCTGTTGATTATGGAAAAGCTGAGTGGCTCTGTGACCAATGGCTGACTAAAAATGTCTTTGATTCATTTACCCGGGTTGAGACAATAGTAAAAGACATTCTTCTTTGAAGTGGTAATGACAGACAACATAACTTGTAGATATTTAAGGATCCTCGTCTGTGCCACGGAGTTCGTGCACTGAGCTGTGATTCTCCGGACTCAGGCTTGAGTTGGGAGTAGAACGGAGCACTTATGGGTTGCACCCTTGTGCCGTGATGTTGATCCGTCGACTAAACTAAACATAACTTGTAGTGTTATTGATTTGTTGCAGGATAATATTCTTTAAATATTTAAGTTTCATCTGTTGGGGTTTCCTAAACACTGTTCTCTTGGAGTGTGACTGGCAAGGCTGTTGTAACAGATGTCTCTTGGCAAACTTGTATTTGATCAGCTTTCTATTACAGCCGCGCTCTTACAATAAAATAAGATGTTTGTTGTGGTGGTTGGTAGCCATGGCAGTGCAGTGACTAGCATGCCTGCCTGTGGCACAGTGATCATGTATTTGAATACATTTAAGTGCATTCCTTTAATTGACCTGAGTTCCAAAGTCAACCATCCTAAAACAGGCAGCAGGAAATTTTTTGGGAAATAAAGGCAATCAATCAATCAATCATGTGCCATGCTGGAAAGCGTGGGCAGTCATGACTCGCCATTTCACTTGATCACCAGCGTCGTGGATCAGCTCAGTGTTCCTGTCTCGTCCATGCCATGTGGCCAAGCCATCCAGGTATTTTCCTCTCGGTCTTCTTCTTGGTCTGTTCCCTTCGATCTTGCCAGTTGTCACTAAGTTCTCCAATCCATTTCTTCTTATAACATGTCCAAAAATTTTTGACTGTCTACGTCTAATTTCTCTAATCAATCTACGATTATCATTTGTCTCCAGTAGTAGTAGTACTTGGTCATTAGTGTTTCTGTCTGTCCATGGTATTCTTTGCATTTTCCTCAGAAACCACATTTCTGCAGCCATCAGATGTTTTTCAGCGTGACTGCTCATTGTCCAAGTTTCACATCCATACAAAAGAACAGGCTCTATGTATCCCCTCAACACTCTTGTTCTCGTTTCAATTGACATCTTTTTATTGGTCAGAATGTTTTTCATCTTGCTTAAAGGCTATTTTCGCCATGGCGATTATTGTTCTAATCTCTTCAACGCTTCTCTCATCAGATGTTATGACTGTTCCGAGATAATTGTACCGATTCACTTATTGAAGAATATTCCCATTTACTTGTATATTACATTGTGGTGCTTCGTTTTTCCTAGTGACGACCATAACCTGTGTCTTCTTACAATTTAATTCCAACCCCCAGGCAGCCCACTTGATATTGACCACATCACCCATCGAGTGCTGATTGGTCTATAAATTGTGGGGCTAGCTCCATAAACCCAATACATCTCCTGGCATCTGAAAAGTTCCTTTGTTTACTTTAATGACTTACTTGTAGTGGCTTTTCTCTTTGTGACGTGTTAGGATTGTGATATATCTAGACTGTCTCGAAGCTCACAAACTTTTTCAAGTTGTTATATATCTTGGCATCTAAGCACATGGACAACATTAGATGGACTGTGCATCACTGAGATAAAGAACAGAATCATCATCATCATCATCCATTGCCTTGCCGGCTGGTGTGGGCCATCATGCAACTCCACAAATTACGATCTTCAACGGCATGTTGACTCCGTTCCGTGCCATGACATAAGACTGTCAAGAATCTTAAAAGGCTGTCTTCCTATATCTCTCTTTCCACAAATCTTTCCGGTTGTCACACCATACTCCAGTTTCTATCTTCTCATAATGTGGTCAAAAGACGATGACTGTTTCTATTCTTATATTTGTGGTAAGTTGTCTTTGTAATTCGGCTTTCTTCAAAACGTCCAGATTGCTCATTTTGGCTGTCGAATTAATTTTCAGCATTCTTCTATATAAAAAACCACTTCTCAGAAGCTTCCAGAGATTATTTCGCCAGTTTACTAATTGTATAGGACTCACAGCCGTATGTTAAGATTAATTCTATGTAACATGCAAGAACTATTTTTCCAACTTTCAAGGACAATGAATTATTACACAAAATGTTCTTTATTTGATAGAATGCAGGTTTTGCTTGTCCTATTCTTTTCTTTATCTCAGTGATGAATCTTCCATAGGATGTTATCCGCGTGCTTAGATATCTGAATTTCTACACTTGGACCAAAATAACGCAATTTGCTTTAATTGCACATTTAGGTGCAATCAGTTTCTTTGATATCACCATGACTTCTGTTTTTCTATTATTCAAACAAAGGCCTATTTTTTCACTGTATACAACCACTGTGTCTATCATTTCCTGTAGATATTTCTGATTTGTTGTTGTTTTACATCACAATGATGAAGAACATTACAATTACATTTTGACATTTACATATCTGTTGTGGCCGTCTTGACACACTCTCACACACATATATATATGAAAACAGCGTTTACAGACAGACAGATGTGTCACATGTCACAGTTACACAGTGACAACAGCAGACGATCCATATTACGGACAATTGTAAAATAAAACTGGCAGTGACTACAATGTTCTTCTGCTTTTTATCCCCTATTTAAGCAAAGACCCTAACCCACCACTCACCAGCTGTCATATCTTTGTTGTTCCTCCTTTTTATTTCTGCCCACACGCTTTGAACTCGAGCGTAGTCAATACACTACCAGCAGTTGTTGCTGCTGCTGAGGATTGCACTGGTCTGATCTTTGCATGTGGACTAGCTCTTACCATTGCCTGTGATTCCCACCATCAGGCGAACCCACTCTGGCTTGTAATTTACGTCCGCAAGTCAAGGACGAGAAGTCAACATTTTAATTCACCTAATTGGTGTAGAGTTTGAACCCGCTACCACACTATCAACCTATCGGAAATTTAAAAGTAAGCGGTCTGATCCTTTCAGCTTCCTCCACCTCTTCCTGATATTATTAGAAAGTAAGACCATCTTGCTAAGATGGTAATTCATGTTCCTTGAGGCTTTCTCACGATTAGCGGGGTAGTGGTATCCCCTATCAAAGGAGAAGTAAGACGCCTCCTTTCCTCCGTTAGTCTACGGGACACCCTTGGATAAGGTGGAGTACCCGTTTAGCCCCCCCCCCCCAATCAGAGTTACGTGAAGCCATGTAAGCAGGTGGTGGATGGAGTGTGAGAGCAGCCAACAGATTGTTGTTGGTTATGGTCTGCAATCTGCGGTGATAGGCAGATGATCTCATCAGTAGAAACAATGGCTATGGCCACCAACTAGTACAGTCACTGCCCAGAAGGAAAGCAATGGCAAACTACCTTCTGCAAAACTTGCTAAGAAACCTTAATAACAATGAAAGAAAACATAATAAGAAAGAGATCTGGTGGCGAGACCCCCAGGCTAGGCAGATCACATAACATTGGGGAAGAGTGTGACACAGGGACCATTACTAGTAATTGTCATGCTGGAGTTAATCCTGACTGTGTTACCAAGGAAATCCCCTGTGTCAGACTAAGAAACAGAGTGACAATAGGAATGTGGAATGTGAGAAGTCTGTATGAGGGGAAGCTTAAAGTAATATGTGATGAGATAGAGAGGTTAAATATTAAAATTGTAGGACTTAGTGAACATCGCTGGAGAGGCAAGGGACATTTTACAACTAAAAATGGAAGTCTTTTCATTTATTCTGGTAGAGACGTCGGAGGCCAGAGTGGAGTGGCATTTTGTTTAGATATAACAACTGCAAATGTTTTAATGGGATATAACCCAGTTAGTGATAGAATCCTCACTATTAGACTTAAAGGCCGTCCAAAAAACACAACTCTCATACAGATATATGCACCTACTTCAACAGCAGAGGAGGACGAAATTGAAGATTTTTACAACACACTACTAGACACATTAAATAAGATTGGTCATAATGATATAGCAATAATAATGGGAGAGTTTAATGCAAAAGTAGGTACAGGAAGAGCTGAAAATGAGAGACACGTTTTAGGAAAATTTGGATTGGGAAATAGAAATGATGCAGGTGACAAACTAATTGAATTTTGCATAGAAAATGAGTTAACTATAGCCAACACACTTTTTAAACACATGGAAGTCCGCGGACAGTATTACCAAAAATCAGATAGATTATATTTTAATACAAAGCAGATGGAGATCAAGCATAACATCTGCAAAAACCCTACGAGGCGCAGACTGTGGTACAGATCATCAGTTATTAGAAGCAGATATGAAATTAAAGCTCAAAAAGCTTACCAAGGACCAAGGCCATTTTGATCTCACAAAAATACCAGATGCACACAACGTAGAAGTTAGGAATCGTTTGGGACGCAGAGGTGTTTCCAAGGCACCAGGGCCGGGTTCTATACTGGCCAAGACCTATTGACGCGTCCTCGTCGAGCCTCCTGTCAACAGGTTCCTTCGGGGTTCTGGCTAAAGTCAGTAGGATCGCTGATTCCTCCGAAGTAGGAGAGTGTCTGCCTGTACGGCGAGGAATCACCAGTCTGCACACCAGTAAGCCAGACATGGGACAACGGATACTCACGCAAACCTCAGGTCCTGTATTATTACATCAGACTGATGTTGGACAACAGGATGCCTTCATCCGACACATAGGACTTCGCGTTGGAGCTCAAGCCAACGAACACAAGCAAGCAAGCAGGAATCGTTTCGGGGTCTTGATGTCTATACAAGAGGAAATGACACCTGATGAACTGGCAGTACAAGCTAGAGATATCTTGATAACCACAGCCAAAGATCTAATTTCCACCAAGAAAAAGCAACTTAAGCCACGGATTACATCAGACACGTTAGAATTAATAAAACAACGAAGGGAACTGAAACAGAAAGGAGGTGAATCCGATAACTGCAGGATGAAGTATAAATCTTTAACTCGAGAAATAAGAAAGGACACAAGAAAGGACAAAAATCAATATATACAAGATTGCTGTACCAGAATAGAGCAATATCATAGGACTGGAAGAGATTATGAAATGTTCAAAGAAATGAAGTTATTGACAAAAAATGTTCAGTCTCAATTGAATGTTATCTGTGACAAGATGGGAAATACCTTAACAGAATCTAGACAAATTCTAGAAAGATGGCAGGAGTACTGCAGTGGAATGTATGATATGAGTGACAGTGAGGATATGAATGAGATACATGAGCCAATGACAGCAGAGACAGAACCTGAACCCTCATTAGATGAAATTGCATGGGCAATAAAGAACCTGAAGAATGGTAAATCACCTGGATGTGATGATATATCAGCTGAACTAATTAAAGCGGGAGGAGAAGAAAGTATTCAAATCTGACACGCATTCTGTAAAAAGATATGGTATATGGCCAACAGATTGGAAGAGGCCTATTTTCATTCCAGTACCAAAAAAGGGCAACCTGAAATTATGCACAAACTATAGAACTGTTGCCATGCAAGTAAAATTCTACTAAAAATCATAATGGGAAGACTTCATAAGAAAATAGAAGAAGAAATTAATGTTGTTCAAGCTGGGTTTAGACAAGGAAGAGGAACAAGAGATCACATTCTCAACATACGTTTAATAATAGAGAAGTGCAGAGAATTTAATGTAAACCTATTCTCATGTTTTGTGGATTATTCAAATACATTTGACTGTGTACAACATCAGAAACTTTGGGAAATCATGAGGAATATGGGCTTTCCATCACGTGTAATACAACTCATAAGGTTGAGTTGGTCATAGACCAAAAAGCAGTAGTTAGAATAGATGGCTAGACATAAGACTGGTTTGAATCAAGCAAGGAGTCCGTCAGGGATGTGTGCTGTCCCCCTATTTGTTTAACCTGTATGCCGAAAATATAATGAGAAATGTAAGAGACGATATAAACAGGGAGCTATATGATGCCGTAAATATCGGTGGTCATGACATACCAGAGATTCGGTATGCTGATGATACAGTATTAGTATTACTTTCCACAACACAGAATGGCATAGAAAACCTAATAGCCTCAACCCAATTGAATAGTGAAAATCACAATTTATATCTTAGTCGATGGATCAACATCACGGCACACGGGTGTAACTCATAAGTGCTCCGTTCTCCTCCTAACTCAAACCTGAGTTTGGAGAAACTCAGCTCAGTGCACGAACTACGTAGCACCGGCGAGGATCCTGAAATACTTTGGGTATATTTTTAACTCGAAATGTTGCCCGGGCAGCGACATTAGGCTACTCTTGTTCAATTTCCAACTGCCAAGTGATTTTTTACGTGTGCAACAATACACATGGGCGTCCGATCTCACTACCCAGAGACCAGGGGATATTTTATTACTAGAAGTCCACGTGAAAAAAGTCCCGGTCGTCACCAGGGGTTGAACCCGGGACCTCCATCTCTCGAGGCAGACACCAAACCTCGAAACCAAGCATCCCCAACTTATATCTTAACATAGAAAAAAAAAAACAAAGATAATGCATAGAGATAAAACTACTATGGAGAAAGAAATATATGTTAATGATTATGTGGTTGTTTCGGGATTTGAAATTTAAATATTGAGCACAACCCACTACTGGCAACGATGATCGTATTCTGGTATGAACCCAAGGCCTATCCACGCCAACATGGAAGCACTATCCATGTTGGCGTGGATAGGCCTTAGGTTCATACCAGAATACGATCAGCGTTGCCAGTAGTGGGTTGTGCTCAATATTTACATATGTTAATGAGGAAAAATTGGAGGTGGTGGAAAATTGTGTATATCTTAGGTCATTGATTACCGACAACGGTGACACAATGAAAGAAATTAAACGACGACTATCAATTGCTCTTCAAAGACTAAAACAACTGAATAAATTATGGAGTGGGACAGACAGAAATACAAAAATTAGATTTTGAAGAGCATGCATCTTTCATATTGCAACATACGCCTGTGAAACCTGGACACTTACTAAACAAGCTGAACAGCACATACATGCCTTTGAATATAAATGTTACAGACGGGTTTTACAAATACCTTGGGTAAAGAAAAGAACCAATTCATCCATACTTCAAGAGGTGGATATTGAAGTAGGTTGGCTATTAAAGACGATACAACAAAGACAACTGAAATATTTTTGTCACTTGAAACGTCACGAAAGTTTGGAGAGAACAATATTGGAGGGGTATATGCCTGAGGAGAGAGGAAGAGGAAGGCCAAAGAGAAGATGGGTGCAGGATGTAGTGGATGATCTCCAGATGGGTGTATCAGACGCGGGATATCTTGCTTGTGATCGAGAAGTTTTCGGGAAGGTTGTTATGGGAACGAGGTTCTGTAAAAGGACATGCTTTCCCTGTATCACTGCGTACTTCTCGCAGTTGAAGAGCCTTATTTCCCCTTAGTTCTTAAGAGTAATCTTTCCTTCCAAATATTTAGACTTGTTCATGTTGTGGTTGAGCTTTGCAGAAGTTTTCTACATCATTGACGGTGGGACACAGAAATACAAAAATTAGATTTTTAAGAGCATGCATCTTTCATATTGCAACATAAGAGTAATAACAGTTTTATTAACATAACAGTTTTCTACAGGATGGGGTACATATCCACAAGTAAATCCGTCCTCTAAAAGTACTGGAGAGTTTTGGTCAGAGACCATAACTTTATGAAGGGAAAATCCCAACTGCACCTCCACGCGGTAGAGGATGGAAACACACCACGGTGTGGCTAACACAGCTCTGGGGACCGAGTATCCACCGGAATAAGTGGACAACTCTGCAGCTGAGCAGAGCAGGGCACTCACTTGTCCTTACAGTCGGAAATGGCTGTCAAAAGCAGAGGTAAAAAGACCACCATGTGAATGTGGAAGGCAAGGGGAAACCACCACATTATCTTCCCAAGATTTCATGGCAAAACATAAATCAAAGTTAGTGAAGGACGTTAATGGCTGTCTTAGGGCATCCTCGTCCGGTAGGGACAGTCATGAGCCACAGGTGACACCAGACCGTCATCCAGCTACTGATGGCAAAATCTTAACTAAAATAAATAAATTTAGAGTAGGAACATGGAATGTTAGGACATTAAATGAGCTAGGAAAGTTGACCAATGTTCTAAGTGAGATGGATAGCATGAAAATGAATATACTAGGCGTTAGTGAGATGAGATGGAAGGGATCGGGCAAAATTATAGCTGACAATCACACAATAATTTATTCTGGAGGGGAGACACATGAGAAAGGGGTAGGAATAATATTAGATGAAAAAACAGCCAAGTCAATTAATGGATACTGGTGTATTTCAGATAGAGTTATTATGGTAAAAATCAAAGGCAAACCAATAGACATAAATATTATACAAGTATATGCACCAACAGCAAGCAGTAGTGATGAAGAAATACAACACTTTTACGACGAAATAGAAATGGCGATGGCTCAAATTGGATCACAAGAAATAAAGATAATACTTGGTGATTTTAATGCAAAAGTAGGAAAGGGAAAAATGGAGGATGTAGTGGGGAATTATGGTTTAGGTACAAGAAATGAAAGAGGGGAAAAGCTAATAGAATGGGCAAATATCAATGATATGATAATTGGAAACACATGGTTTAAACACCATAAAAGACGACTGTACACATGGATAAGCCCTGATAAGAATATACGCAACCAAATTGACTACATACTAATTAATAAAAGATTTAGAAATGCTTTAATTAATGTAAAGACAATGCCTGGTGCTGACTGTAATAGTGATCATGTACCACTATGTGGACAAATAAAAGTAAGATTAAAAAGAGGGAAAAAAATGGTTAAGAACATGAGACTTAATAAAGAGGTTCTAAAAATAGATAAAGAAATGCAAGAACAATACAGAGTGACTGTGAAAAATAGGTACAATGCAATAACTAAAATACAGAGTATAGATGAACAATGGGAAATGTTAAGGGACTCCATTCATCAAACTAGCAAAGAAGTATTACCAGAGAGAGGCAAAATAGCTAAGAAAAAATGGATGAATGAAGATATCTTAAACCTGATGGACAAAAGAAAACAGTATAAAAATAACAAACAAGAATTCGCTAAGATAAATAAAGAAATAAAAGATAAATGTGGGAAGGCTAAAGAAAGTTGGTTAAACGAGCAATGCAAAAAAATTGAATTAAATTCCATTAAAGATACAAAAAATATGCACAGACAAATCAGTGAGCTTACAGGAAAAAAAATAAGAATAAATACAGGGTGTTTGAAATCAAAAACAGGAAAGATAATATTAGAGGAAGATGCTATAATGAAGAGGTGGAATGAGTATATAAGAGAATTATATGAAGGAGAAAGGGCAGAATTAACAGAAGATAGTAACTTAGAAGGTCCACCTATTCTGAAAGAAGAAGTCGCTGACGCTATGAAACGTATGAAGAAAGGAAAAACAGCTGGGCCAGATGAAATCACAATAGAAGAATTAGAAGTATTGGGAGAATTTGGAGTAGATATATTAACCAAAATGTTGAATGATATTTACAGCAGTGGATATTTACCCAGTGATATGCTGAAATCTGTATTTATAGCTATACCAAAAAGACCAGGAGCAATTGATTGTGAAGATTTTCGTACAATTAACCTTATAAACCATATCACTAAGCTTCTACTCAGAATCATAATGAGAAGAACCAAAAAGAAAATAAAAATGGAAATTAGTGAAGAACAGTATGGATTTGTGGAAGGAAAGGGCACAAACAATGCAATTTATACATTGCGGACACTAATAGAAAGGTCAATAGAGAAACAGAGGGACATATATTTGTGCTTCATAGATTATACTAAGGCATTTGATAAAGTGAAACATGATGAACTGATTAAAATGTTGGAAGATATCAACACTGATGGAAAAGATTTAAGAATAATAAAGAATATTTACTGGAACCAAGTAGCAGCAATTAAAATGGGAAATAAAGAGGGTAGTTACGAACAGATAAAGCTAGGAGTACGACAAGGGTGTGTCTTGTCACCAGATCTTTTCTCCCTGTATAGCGAAGTAATAATGAGAGAGATCAAAGAGATGCCAGGAATACTAGTTGGAGGTTATAATATAAATAATATACGCTATGCAGATGACACAGTATTGGTGGCGGATAATTCAACAGACCTACAACAATTATTAGACGTTGTAGTAACAGAGAGTGCAAGGAAAGGACTCAACTTGAATATCAAGAAAACAGTAACAATGGTAATATCAAAGAAAATGGTGACACCAAAATGTGACATAGAAATAGAAGGGAAAATCCTTAACCAAGTTGATAATTTTAGATACCTAGGGGCATTTATAACATCAGATGGAAGATGTACAACAGAGATTAGGAGCAGAATAGGGCAGGCAAAAGCCGCATTTCATAAAATGAAGAGTATCTTATGCAATAAGTCACTGTCACTGAATGTAAGAAAGAGAGTGCTGAAATGCTATGTAGAACCAGTTTTGCTGTATGGCAGTGAATCTTGGAATGTAAATGAACAAATTAAGAAGAAATTAGAAGCAACAGAGATGTGGTTCCTGAGACGAATGTTGCGAATTCCTTGGACTGCCAGAGTAACTAACGACGACTGCCTGAAACAGGCTAATGAAACTAGAACATTATATACAACAATAAGACAGAGACAAACAGCTTTCCTCGGTCATGTGATGAGAAGAGAGGCATTGGAGAACATTGTAACAACTGGAAAGATCGAGGGGAAGAGAGGCAGAGGTAGACCAAGAGAAGTGATGTTGGATGGATTGAGACGGTGGCATGGAGGAATATCAGCAGCAGAGTTGATCCAGAAAACCAAAGACCGAGATCTATGGAGAGCCATGAACGCCTACGCCAGCCGGCACGGCACTTGATGATGATGAAATCCATTCTGAGTCGCCTTTTTTGATTTTTGCGATACAGTTTCTAAAGACACTTACTTACTCTAACTATACTACTAATAGCAATTTTGGTCAATATTTAAAAATTGGGTTTTTACTTATGAAATCATACATTCATACCAGTTAGATAGAGCTTGACAAGACGAATCCAACGGTATCTCAATGAAGAGTACGTTAATTGTAAGCGGAGTCATGAAATTTTTGGTGACGCAATTTAATACCAGGAAGTGCAATGATAACCTAAGAGATAAGTAAGATTTTATCGTCATCATCAAGTGCCATGCCGGCAGATATGAAAGTTTGGCTTACGACCTGACATCGTACTCAGCTCTTCATCAACCAAGCAGCCAATGCTGATTGAACTGACTGTCCCTTATGAGTCATATTGAGGAGCAACATGTGTAAAAATTAGAGAAGTACAATGACATGGTCGCCTTTCTTAAACGGGAAGAGTACACATCGTCAGGTTATTCGCTGTAGAGGTAGGCACCAGAGATCTAGTCTCCAACTCCATCTATGATGTGCTTAAACGAATGGGCATTAAAGGGCAAGCAAGAACTCGGGCCCAAAAACAACTGTGAGGCGGCCGAAAAGGCCTCATGCTGGCCTTGGAATTGTTGAAATCTGAAGTGGGACGAGTCTCAGAACTAGTATGGTTAGAAGCGGTAACTGCAGACAGAACTATTAACAATCTTTCAACCAAGACCTCGAACTTGCAACGTCTTGTGTCAGCACTTTAGCTTCTCCTCCGAGCATGGGTGGTGAATCTGATTGCAGTCAAACTATGCAAATGTCGGCTAAAGTCCAACCTCCATATCATAGCGGTAATCGTCCGCAAGTCGCACTCACCCAGCTGCAGAGACCAAGAGGTGGGTCCAGAAACATAAAGGAAGAACCGGCTTCCTAGTAGAGTGCGGCGCTGTGAACGGGGCACGAGGAAGGATCACGGCAACAGAGATGAGTGGAGGCGATAGAGGCCGTGGCTGGGGAAGAATCTGGCTCCCCACAATCATGCTAAGGAGCAAGTACAGGCTGCATGGACTCTCCTCACTGAGGGAGGGGAGGCTTGAGAGTGGACATGGTAACAGAGAAGGGACAAGCACAACAACAAGGACAATGAAAGTGACCGAACGTCTCCACAGCAGGGGAAAAACGCCCAGAGTCATGACCCGGATGGGCGCGCCCCTAGAGAGTGTCAAGAGAATAATGTAGAACCATGCACAACGTTTATATAAAACAGAATTTTTGGGTCTATTTACATCTTAGAATGAAACTCCAGATCTCCGGGTAGAAACATAATATCTGAAGCCTGGAAGAGTACTATGTCCGACAAAGGAGTGAAAGACAATGCCCAATAATCGGTTTCTGGTTTATCATGATCTTGAAATAATCAAGGAATTTAACATCATTAGTACACTTAATCTACGCCCACTTTTGGCTCTAATGGCGTCATTGATTACTCTCAAAACTCTAGCTAAAGCATGCTCTTCAAAACTATATGATTTGTTATTCTCATCAAGCTGGCTAATTTTGACTTCAATACAACAACGGTGCTGAGCTTTATGGGTTTGGCAATTTTTGAGTAATTCTTAGCATTTGTATTCACTCCCACATTTCTTGGGAAAATGTCGGCCTCCAGGATATGGGACTGCAACAATCTCTCACAATTTGTTAATGTTGAATATTGATCTACAACTTTTACACTAGGTGTGATATACTACTTCTTCTTCTTCTTCTTCTTCTTCTTCTTCTTCTTCTTCTTCTTCTTCTTCTTCTTCTTCTTCTTCTTCTTCTTCTTCTTCTTCTTCTTCTTCTTCTTCTTCTTCTTCAGCATTCGAGCCATTGAGGTTCTTTGCTGCAGATCAAGCCGTCTCCATTCGTCTCTCTGGTTGACCTTCTCTTGCCAGTCGTTGATTCCAAGTGCTTGTAGATCTGTATGTATATTATCTCTTCACCGTCTTCTTGGACTACCTCGGGGTCTACGGTCATTTATTTCTTGAGTGTAAGCGAGTTTTGTTTCCCTATTATCTTTCATTCTTTCTATATGCCCCAGCCATTTTTTTGGGGGGTTTCATATCCTTTACAGGACATTGCTGTCAACACCAGCATCTTTCAGCTGTATGTTGATTTCTTGGCAAGATTACGCTCAGTAGTTTGCCATTGCTTTCTGAGCGGCCGGCTCACATACCCCATAAGTTACAGACGCGATTCAAACCACTGCTGATTCTCACCGTCGTCACATTAGATACGAGAGTATACGAGATTATGGAGAAAAGTCGCTAACCTCTAGGCCAGGAAGCCGGCAGCCATTGATATACTGTTTGGAATAAATAGTAGATAATGCAATGCAATTCTTTCTGGTAAACACAATCTTGGATGGAGCTGACAAAGTGAAAACCAATTGCACTACAAGTTTAGGGGTCACATCCACTTAATTTTAAATTTAAATATTATTTAAATAACATTCTACATAGTTAGATAGACCTCCAAAACTCTAATCCAGCTGTCTGTAATTCAATTCCCTGCATTTTCTCATAAGAAATATTACTTTTTAAAATGAATTATTTCAAATGAAATCCAGAAATGCACCAAGTCTATTGAGTCCCAGAAACTGGTTCCATCCGAAGAACTTATTTAAACCAGTAATGTGTGAGTCTAAAGGAATTTGTAAAATAGCCTGTGTCAACAGAAGGAGTTAACACATACTAACATGTGGATATCTGGTCATTAGGACCGGGAAAACCAAACAAAGCAGAAATCTGGCTGCATACAGCAATGTCTGTGGACCACATTGGGCTGTGGGGCTAAGAGGAACTGTTATGTGGGACTAAGATTGGCTCTTTACAATGTAAAGACTGAATGAGGGCCAGGGAAATATAAAAAGCATTTCCTGTGATGAGTTGCCAATAAATGCATGGTGAATCACCTGGTACTGAATCAGTTAAAAGACCAGAGAAGAAACTAATTAAAATATTCTCTTGCTAGTTTGTAACAGGAAGTTATAGTGGTTAGGATGCTGGCCAGCCAAACACAGTGGTCTGGGTTCAATCAACAGAGACATGATTATGTTTGTTTATGATGGACTCGGCCTCATACAATAGATACCTGATCATTTCCTGTGATTTGTCTGATCAGGAAAGGTGGTGTGGAAGGAAACTGAACACCTCATGCCATGATATCATGGCCTAGATTACAGTCTACACCCGACACCTCAGTGCCAGTATCTAGTGGGTCCCCAGGGCTCTCCATGGCCAAGTTGTCCAGCTGTCTGCCTCACACTCTGATAGGTCATGGGTTCGTTCTCCAGACTGTGCTGTTCAGACCATGAGAGCAGTTTTTACTGGAGACCCCTGGAGTATCGCTGAAGCCAAAGAGTTTGTGCATAAAATCTCCGTAAACATCAGATGATGTTGATGGCAGTACAACTGATGAGCTAGCCACACAAGTGAGAGCAATTCTCATCCCATCAGAACAAAACATAATTACTAAGTTTTTTTTTTCAAAATTTACAAGAAACAGATATTTATCAGGTGAATGGAATAAAGGATAAAGTTGTAGGATGCAGCTGTAAAAACAAAACTGTCATTTACTGCCAATATAGAACCTTGCATTGTATGGCAGGGGGTCTTCAGCCTGAGGATTTAGGGCGCCTGGCTTGTGCACTCGCCATGAACTGTGCAGGTTAGAGTTTTCTTTTTGCCCCCAACAGAAAAAAACTCCACACCTTACCAAGGATTTGAACCCGGGTCTGCCGAAGGAGAATCTGGAATTCTAGCCACTTGGCCAGCTGCTCCTCATAGCAGCAGTGATAGAAGCAGATAGCCCTAATTACATAAACTACACAAGAAAAATCAGTCATGTGATCAGAGAAGACAAGAAGCATTTCACTGTTAGTATTTGTAATAGAAAAGGAAGAGAATCTCTAGTTGCAAGGAAAAGATGGAGACTTGTTCAAATAAATCAGTAAATTAAGAAGTTAACTCAGACCATCATTTCACTTAATAAATGATAGGAATTGTGACACTTTAATAATAAGCAGAGTTATAATAGAAGAATTTATTGATGTTTTGTACTTCTAGTAATATCAATTCAGACAACATTTAGTCGTTTCTATATATTTCATTTGTGGTTTGTTAAATATGTAACTCATCAGTTCTTTCAAACTGCATTCACAGTTCTACCAAAGAGATTGTCACTGATATGAAAGTCTTTGATAAGATGGAGAGTAAAATACCAGCAAATGTCAAGACAGAACAAGCTGAAGTATATATAGATTACCCAGATCAAGGTAAGAGTTAGTCAAATATAACAGATTAGTTTGTATGTGGGGTGGTGGAAAGTAAAGGTCATTGTGCTGCAAGTACTCTGTAACTGGTCCCAGTGCTACCAGACTGCTGGTTTTACAGAACCCCATACACAACCTCTTCCATGTCCTCATAGTTCACCAAACATTAAAGGCCATTGAGGCCTGAACCAAACTTACCAAGAACCTGTTGAGCTGGTGGGTCCTAAGAGTTAAAGTGACCAGAGACCATGAAGTGGAAAGACTCTGGTACTCATCAGCCCTTTCCCAAATGATGGGTAAATGTTGTCTATCAAAGGTGTGTCCTACTAAATGACAGATTGTCTAGTGTCTATAAATCAAGAATTCTGGCGAATGACAAATCAGTTCAAATGTCCACAATACATCTGCTACTAAGCTGAGAATCAGTGTTGTGTGATTACTGCTTTAAGCAATTTTCTCTAAGCTAGATGAAGGATCCTACTGTCCCAAAATGCTAGCCAAGCAGAATTCCATTTTGTGCCACTGGGACGTTTTTTGGCCTTAGATGATGTCCACGCAAAGGGTTTTCAATGCTGACTTTCCACGTAATGGATTTGCTAGCCAAGCAATATTCCATATCTTGCCACTAGGACATATTTTTACCTTTGATGGCGACCACATAATGTACTTTCGATTTTAGCTTTCGACATAATAGATTTGCCAGCCAGGATGTATTCCATTTTGTGCCACTGGGAAATTTTTTTCATCTTTTGATGTCACCCACACAATGAGCTTTCGTTTTGGACCCTCCACATAATGGATTTGCTAGCCAAGCAATATTCTATCTCATGCCACTATGATGCTTTTTAAACCTTTGGTGTCACCCAAATAATAAGTTTGCTTTTTGGACTTTACACTTAGTAGATATGCTAACCAAGCTATTTTCCATTTTGTGCCACTGTACCACTAGGATCGCTATTTGGCATCGTTTATGGTCAGAACTATGATGGTATCTGATCCTCTTCATGCCTCTGACTTTCATTCTTGATTAGTGAAAACATTCTTGACAAATGCTTTCGCAGTAGGTTGTTTTGCGGCGATCCAAGAATTTCACCTCTAATGCCTATATATGAATTCCCCCAAGGTCCTATTCCATTATTCTATGCACCATTATTTAGGTAGCTGAGGCATGCTTTGAACACTCAAATTTTTTTTCAAATTAAACATGGCGGCCACCCGCTCAAAGAAGAGCACCCACGGGAGAGAGCCGGCAGACGGTAGGGCAGGAACAACGGGCAGTAAACCTGCGCGAGCTGAGCCGGACCACCCACCTGCACGTGAGATCCAGCTATGAGCTTTTTAACTACAACAACCGCTGCTGCTGGCACCAGACATGCCCACCAATAGATCCTCGTTAAAGGGTTTAAAGTGTACTCATTCCAATTACGGGGCCTTGATAGAGGACTTTATTGTTATTTTTCATCACTACCTCCCTGTGCTGCCTTCCGTGGATGTGGTAGCCGTTTCTCATGCTGAGTCTTTGGAATCCAATCCTGATTCCCCGTTACAAACATGGTAAGCATGTCATGTACCATTGACATTTTATAGGAGAGATATTTGAAAGATGTGTCGCCGGCACAGAAGGCCATGTGACCAGCACAAAGTTATTCAGAGTCACCAGTAGAAACGCTGTGTGCCACAAAGGGCAATGAAAGTTGGTTTTGAACTAATAAAAGTGCTCTTTCCGTGAGGGTCGAAGCTTGGTAAACATATATTAGCTCTAGAAATGCCACAGTTATCCAAGTAGGATCATGTCAACTAAGGTACCTCGACTGATTTAATGAGCCATTCACGGTTTCACCATGTGACAGTGTGAACTTAGACTTAATCTTTGAGACAAGCATATGACTACTGGCAGGATCAACCAGATGTCTATCGCACATACGGATTATTCACGCACACACAATCCAAGAGTAGTATCACTCAGCACGTCCTTGGTACCCGGTGGTACATGCAAAACCACTGGACGCCTACCATTGAGCTTCAAGCTGCACCAGGTAGGGCTGACCGAAAAGCTATACCAGCTTACTGACTGCAGGCCCACTACTCATCGAGAGAAAGTGAGCACTTATCGAGACCTTCGTGGAACCATTGAACAAAAATTGCTCTTTCGCCCGCTCAAACTGCGACTTTGGTATCATGCTGTGGTCACATTCTCAAAACGCCTGTGTCGCTAGCTTGCATCAGCTGGGAAGTTCCCGTTTGGATGTACCTCACACAGCCATCCGAGACAACGAACACCAGATGAGAAATTGATGTTGCAAACCAGACCATTCCCCACCTTACTCCACCTTATTAAACATACTCCTTGAGTCCGTAATGAATACATCTAACCATCAGAAATCCGCTGTTACTGCTTCCACCTCCATTCTCTCTTATTGATCTTCCAGAGGTTTACACTGCTTATGTAGTACAGCATTGACTGAAGGGCTGGAGCAGCACACTGCTTATGTAGTACAGCATTGACTGAAGGGCTGGAGCAGCACACTCCTTATGTAGTACAGCATTGACTGAAGGGCTGGAGCAGCACACTGCTTATGTAGTACAGCATTGACTGAAGGGCTGGAGCAGCACACTGCTTATGTAGTACAGCATTGACTGAAGGGCTGGAGCAGCACACTGCTTATGTAGTACAGCATTGACTGAAGGGCTGGAGCAGCACACTGCTTATGTAGTACAGCATTGACTGAAGGGCTGGAGCAGCACACTGCTTATGTAGTACAGCATTGACTGAAGGGCTGGAGCAGCACACTCCTTATGTAGTACAGCATTGACTGAAGGGCTGGAGCAGCACACTGCTTATGTAGTACAGCATTGACTGAAGGGCTGGAGCAGCACACTGCTTATGTTGTACAGCATTGACTGAAGGGCTGGAGCAGCACACTGCTTATGTTGTACAGCATTGACTGAAGGGCTGGAGCAGCACACTGCTTATGTTGTACAGCATTGGCTGGAGCAGCACACTGCTTATGTTGTACAGCATTGACTGAAGGGCTGGAGCAGCACAATGCTTATGTTGTACAGCATTGACTGAAGGGCTGGAGCAGCACAATGCTTATGTTGTACAGCATTGACTGAAGGGCTGGAGCAGCACAATGCTTATGTTGTACAGCATTGACTGAAGGGCTGGAGCAGCACACTGCTTATGTTGTACAGCATTGACTGAAGGGCCGGAGCAGCACACTGCTTATGTTGTACAGCATTGACTGAAGGGCCGGAGCAGCACACTGCTTATGTTGTACAGCATTGACTGAAGGGCCGGAGCAGCACACTGCTTATGTTGTACAGCATTGACTGAAGGGCCGGAGCAGCACACTGCTTATGTTGTACAGCATTGACTGAAGGGCCGGAGCAGCACACTGCTTATGTAGTACAGCATTGACTGAAGGGCCTGAGCAGCACACTGCTTATGTAGTACAGCATTGACTGAAGGGCTGGAGCAGCACACTGCTTATGTAGTACAGCATTGACTGAAGGGCTGGAGCAGCACACTGCTTATGTTGTACAGCATTGACTGAAGGGCTGGAGCAGCACACTGCTTATGTTGTACAGCATTGACTGAAGGGCTGGAGCAGCACACTTATGTTGTACAGCATTGACTGAAGGGCTGGAGCAGCACACTGCTTATGTTGTACAGCATTGACTGAAGGGCCTGAGCAGCACACTGCTTATGTTGTACAGCATTGACTGAAGGGCCGGAGCAGCACACTGCTTATGTAGTACAGCATTGACTGAAGGGCCTGAGCAGCACACTGCTTATGTTGTACAGCATTGACTGAAGGGCCTGAGCAGCACACTGCTTATGTTGTACAGCATTGACTGAAGGGCCTGAGCAGCACAATGCTTATGTTGTACAGCATTGACTGAAGGGCCTGTCGTGGAATGCCGCCTTAACATCCCAGAATATTTTTCTCAGTCTCCAAATTTGAGAGGCCAAATTGAGAAAGAATGAATTAATCACGCTACTCCAAGGTTATCTAGTCGTGAGGTAAGATTATTCACAAAAAGCCTCTAGCCATGACGTAAGCTTGCAGATGGCAAGTAAAATGGGATACTTGAGATGGACACAACTAGATAATTTAAATTAGTCTACACCTTGGAAAACTGATGACCCAGACGGGCTATGACACCACACAGACACATTGGCACCTTCTCATCCAGGTAGACCCTGGCTGAATCAACAATGAACTGGGCCATTGGTTGAATAAAGGTAATTAACGCCAGATGGAGATAATAGCCCCAGGGCTATAAACAAGCCCCATCCACTCTGACTGGCAGACCCAGGTAGGTGTGAAATCACTGATAAGACTGTGAAACTGATCTGGGGCTGGCAACGCAAAACCATCCAGGTGTGACACTATGGTGAGGGTTAGTGGTTAAGAGAATTTTTATGACTGGACAGACTTGGAGATAATTGCAAGTAACGTCAAGAGGAGATAAGAATTTATGAATGGAATTCCGGGGAGATAAGTGTCTACTGCTAGGCTAGGTATAAAAACCCCTGCTAGACTTTTTCTTTTTAGATTAAGTCTGACTTCAGAACAGGTAGGCAGCCAGCTCAATGTTTGTAGTCATATGTAGGATTTCTTAGTAACTATGCAATAGTCTTTTAGACATATGAACTTTCAGTCTATATCTGATCTAGGTTATTGCAAGAACTATCATTGTCATAGGTTACTTGAGTGTTTTTTCTAAGTTCTGTGTTCAATATCATTGTGCTTTAAGTGTTACTCTTCTGAGAAGTAGAAACTTATGGAAGGCAGATCTTGTCTAGATATACTTGAGGTGTCGTAGCAGATGCTTACCATTTCTTTCTAAACTAGACTAGTCTCCTTTTTGGTGTGTGCATTTGTTGTACAGAATATAGTCAACTGACTATTTATTTAATTCTTACAACAGCAGTAACTATGTGGTAACTTCAATTAGACTTGTTGTATATCTCATTTTGTAGCTATACAATATTAGTACTCATTAATAATGCCTGATGCTATTATGTTGAGTATTATTAGATGTCCATCTTGAAGTAATATAATGTTTACGGATATGTTGGATGTATGTATGTGTAATTTCATATGAATATACGATGCTAGGAATATGCTTCGTACATATTCTTTTTGTGTATATACGTCTCATTTCGTATACATACCAACTAACTAGTGCATTATGCTATGATGTTAAAGTATCATAATATGTCTAGTTTAATCAATATGTTTATGTGTATTGGATGTTTGATATATTGATTTGTCATATGCAAACCTACCAATATGAAGTGTTATGCTATTGTCTGCGCATTGGCACATTGGCCAATGATTGTGTTGGAAGCAGAGGTGTAATGGTACAGACATTACCCACACTTAGTATAGGGTATATGGTGCTAAACTTTCTCAGTGTATTGTGGGCATGCGTCCACGGTAATGCATGGAAACCTGGCACAGCTACTGGTCACGGCTTGCAAGCCCGGATGATCAGGCATTGTTATAATACCCTTACCGACCCTGTGAGCTGCTAACCCAACTTTGGACGGAGCGGCTGTATGACACAGAATTTCTGTATTAGCGACATGGACATGGGGCGGCAGAAATGTAATCATTACAGGCGTGTGAGACAATTGAAAAGCCCGTCCCAGACTAAAGACAGTAGGGAGAAGGAGGATGGTGAACACAGTAGAGGCTGGAAGATAAACTTGGCCAGACTGGTCATTGTATATGTTTGTGTTATGATATGTTTTAATTAGGATTGCGCTGATGTAGAACTGATATAACACATTCTCGACTTTCTTTCAAGCTCTCACAAGGAGCACCTATGTTATAGATCTCAAGACTAGAGACTACTGACTAGGAGTGTCAGGACTGACAGGATCGTCAGAATACCGGCAAGCTGTTTCTTTTGTGTGGGTCTACTGGAGAGTGGGGATCTGGACCACAGTTCCAGATAGATGAAGTAACAAGTAAAGTTACGTAATGTTTCTCATCACAATATGTTATATGATTTCATCATCCTCATATTAAAAACCATCAGATGTCTATGATTAGTAAATAAATGTTGTATTATGTTGTACAGCATTGACTGAAGGGCCGGAGCAGCACACTGCTTATGTTGTACAGCATTGACTGAAGGGCCGGAGCAGCACACTGCTTATGTTGTACAGCATTGAATGAAGGGCCGGAGCAGCACACTGCTTATGTTGTACAGCATTGACTGAAGGGCCGGAGCAGCACACTGCTTATGTTGTACAGCATTGACTGAAGGGCCGGAGCAAGCACACTGCTTATGTTGTACAGCATTGACTGAAGGGCCGGAGCAGCACACTGCTTATGTTGTACAGCATTGACTGAAGGGCCGGAGCAGCACACTGCTTATGTTGTACAGCATTGACTGAAGGGCCGGAACAGCACACTGCGTATGTTGTACAGCATTGACTGAAGGGCCGGAGCAGCACACTGCGTATGTTGTACAGCATTGACTGAAGGGCCGGAGCAGCACACTGCGTATGTTGTACAGCATTGACTGAAGGGCCGGAGCAGCACACTGCATATGTTGTACAGCATTGACTGAAGGGCCGGAGCAGCACACTGCGTATGTTGTACAGCATTGACTGAAGGGCCGGAGCAGCACACTGCGTATGTTGTACAGCATTGACTGAAGGGCCGGAGCAGCACACTGCGTATGTTGTACAGCATTGACTGAAGGGCCGGAGCAGCACACTGCGTATGTTGTACAGCATTGACTGAAGGGCCGGAGCAGCACACTGCGTATGTTGTACAGCATTGACTGAAGGGCCGGAGCAGCACACTGCGTATGTTGTACAGCATTGACTGAAGGGCCGGAGCAGCACACTGCGTATGTTGTACAGCATTGACTGAAGGGCCGGAGCAGCACACTGCGTATGTTGTACAGCATTGACTGAAGGGCCGGAGCAGCACGCTGCGTATGTTGTACAGCATTGACTGAAGGGCCGGAGCAGCACGCTGCTTATGTTGTACAGCATTGACTGAAGGGCAGGAGCAGCACAATGCTTATGTTGTACAGCATTGACTGAAGGGCTGGAGCAGCACAATGCTTATGTTGTACAGCATTGACTGAAGGGCCGGAGCAGCACACTGCTTATGTTGTACAGCATTGACTGAAGGGCCGGAGCAGCACACTGCTTATGTTGTACAGCATTGACTGAAGGGCCGGAGCAGCACACTGCTTATGTTTGTACAGCATTGACTGAAGGGCCGGAGCAGCACACTGCTTATGTTGTACAGCATTGACTGAAGGGCCGGAGCAGCACACTGCTTATGTTGTACAGCATTGACTGAAGGGCCGGAGCAGCACACTGCTTATGTAGTACAGCATTGACTGAAGGGCCGGAGCAGCACACTGCTTATGTAGTACAGCATTGACTGAAGGGCCTGAGCAGCACACTGCTTATGTTGTACAGCATTGACTGAAGGGCCTGAGCAGCACACTGCTTATGTAGTACAGCATTGACTGAAGGGCCTGAGCAGCACACTGCTTATGTAGTACAGCATTGACTGAAGGGCCTGAGCAGCACACTGCTTATGTTGTACAGCATTGACTGAAGGGCCTGTCGTGGAATGCCGCCTTAACATCCCATAATATTTTTCTCAGTCTCCAAATTTGAGAGGCCAAATTGAGAAAGAATGAATTAATCACGCTACTCCAAGGTTATCTAGTCGTGAGGTAAGATTATTCACAAAAAGCCTCTAGCCATGACGTAAGCTTGCAGATGGCAAGTAAAATGGGATACTTGAGATGGACACAACTAGATAATTTAAATTAGTCTACACCTTGGAAAACTGATGACCCAGACGGGCTATGACACCACACAGACACATTGGCACCTTCTCGTCCAGGTAGACCCTGGCTGAATCAACAATGAACTGGGCCATTGGTTGAATAAAGGTAATTAACGCCAGATGGAGATAATAGCCCCAGGGCTATAAACAAGCCCCATCCACTCTGACTGGCAGACCCAGGTAGGTGTGAAATCACTGATAAGACTGTGAAACTGATCTGGGGCTGGCAACGCAAAACCATCCAGGTGTGACACTATGGTGAGGGTTAGTGGTTCAGAGAATTTTTATGACTGGACAGACTTGGAGATAATTGCAAGTAACGTCAAGAGGAGATAAGAATTTATGAATGGAATTCCAGGGAGATAAGTGTCTACTGCTAGGCTAGGTATAAAAACCCCTGCTAGACTTTTTCTTTTTAGATTAAGTCTGACTTCAGAACAGGTAGGCAGCCAGCTCAATGTTTGTAGTCATATGTAGGATTTCTTAGTAACTATGCAATAGTCTTTTAGACATATGAACTTTCAGTCTATATCTGATCTAGGTTATTGCAAGAACTATCATTGTCATAGGTTACTTGAGTGTTTTTTCTAAGTTCTGTGTTCAATATCATTGTGCTTTAAGTGTTACTCTTCTGAGAAGTAGAAACTTATGGAAGGCAGATCTTGTCTAGATATACTTGAGGTGTCGTAGCAGATGCTTACCATTTCTTTCTAAACTAGACTAGTCTCCTTTTTGGTGTGTGCATTTGTTGTACAGAATATAGTCAACTGACTATTTATTTAATTCTTACAACAGCAGTAACTATGTGGTAACTTCAATTAGACTTGTTGTATATCTCATTTTGTAGCTATAAAATATTAGTACTCATTAATAATCTTCAACTGCTCCAACATCATAAGGGAAGAAATACAAACTAGAATCAACTCTGGAAATAAGATATACTATGCACTACAACATCTACTAAAATCAAAGGCGCTATCTCGTAACACCAAAATCACAATATACAAAACACTGATCAGACCAGTTGTGCTGTATGGCTCTGAAACCTGGAGTACAACGAAAGGAGACGAAGCCTTGTTACAAACCTTTGAGAACAAAATTTTAAGACGCATCTTTGGACCCATTAGGGATACACAAAGTGGAGAGTGGAAAAGAAGAAGTAACAAAGACATTTATGATTTGTTTAAGTCCCCGCTAATCACTGGTATCATGAAGGCTAATAGACTACAATGGCTGGGGCATATAGAAAGAATGGAAGATAATAGGGAAACAAAACTCGCTTACACTCAGGAAATAAATGACCGTAGACCCCGAGGTAGACCAAGAAGGCGGTGGAGAGATAATATACATACAGACCTACAAGCACTTGGAATCAACGACTGGCAAGAGAAGGTCCACCAGAGAGACGAATGGAGACAGATTGTATTTGCAGCAAAGAACCTCAATGGCTCGGAATGCTGAAGAAGAGAGATTAATAATGCCTGATGCTATTATGTTGAGTATTATTAGATGTCCATCTGAAGTAATATAATGTTTACGGATATTTGGATGTATGTATGTGTAATTTCATATGAATATACGATGCTAGGAATATGCTTCGTACATATTCTTTTTGTGTATATACGTCTCATTTCGTATACATACCAACTAACTAGTGCATTATGCTATGATGTTAAAGTATCATAATATGTCTAGTTTAATCAATATGTTTATGTGTATTGGATGTTTGATATATTGATTTGTCATATGCAAACCTACCAATATGAAGTGTTATGCTATTGTCTGCGCATTGGCACATTGGCCAATGATTGTGTTGGAAGCAGAGGTGTAATGGTACAGACATTACCCACACTTAGTATAGGGTATATGGTGCTAAACTTTCTCAGTGTATTGTGGGCGTGCGTCCACGGTAATGCATGGAAACCTGGCACAGCTACTGGTCACGGCTTGTAAGCCCGGATGATCAGGCATTGTTATAATACCCTTACCGACCCTGTGAGCTGCTAACCCAACTTTGGACGGAGCGGCTGTATGACACAGAATTTCTGTATTAGCGACATGGACATGGGGCGGCAGAAATGTAATCATTACAGGCGTGTGAGACAATTGAAAAGCCCGTCCCAGACTAAAGACAGTAGGGAGAAGGAGGATGGTGAACACAGTAGAGGTGGAAGATAACTTGGCCAGACTGGTCATTGTATATGTTTGTGTTATGATATGTTTTAATTAGGATTGCGCTGATGTAGAACTGATATAACACATTCTCGACTTTCTTTCAAGCTCTCACAAGGAGCACCTATGTTATATATCTCAAGACTAGAGACTACTGACTAGGAGTGTCAGGACTGACAGGATCGTCAGAATACCGGCAAGCTGTTTCTTTTGTGTGGGTCTACTGGAGAGTGGGATCTGGACCACAGTTTCCAGATAGATGAAGTAACAAGTAAAGTTACGTAATGTTTCTCATCACAATATGTTATATGATTTCATCATCCTCATATTAAAACCCATCAGATGTCTATGATTAGTAAATAAATGTTGTATTATGTTGTACAGCATTGACTGAAGGGCCGGAGCAGCACACTGCTTATGTTGTACAGCATTGACTGAAGGGCCGGAGCAGCACACTGCTTATGTTGTACAGCATTGAATGAAGGGCCGGAGCAGCACACTGCTTATGTTGTACAGCATTGACTGAAGGGCCGGAGCAGCACACTGCTTATGTTGTACAGCATTGACTGAAGGGCCGGAGCAGCACACTGCTTATGTTGTACAGCATTGACTGAAGGGCCGGAGCAGCACACTGCTTATGTAGTACAGCATTGACTGAAGGGCCGGAGCAGCACACTGCTTATGTTGTACAGCATTGACTGAAGGGCCGGAACAGCACACTGCGCATGTTGTACAGCATTGACTGAAGGGCCGGAGCAGCACACTGCGTATGTTGTACCAGCATTGACTGAAGGGCCGGAGCAGCACACTGCGTATGTTGTACAGCATTGACTGAAGGGCCGGAGCAGCACACTGCATATGTTGTACAGCATTGACTGAAGGGCCGGAGCAGCACACTGCGTATGTTGTACAGCATTGACTGAAGGGCCGGAGCAGCACACTGCGTATGTTGTACAGCATTGACTGAAGGGCCGGAGCAGCACACTGCGTATGTTGTACAGCATTGACTGAAGGGCCGGAGCAGCACACTGCGTATGTTGTACAGCATTGACTGAAGGGCCGGAGCAGCACACTGCGTATGTTGTACAGCATTGACTGAAGGGCCGGAGCAGCACACTGCGTATGTTGTACAGCATTGACTGAAGGGCCGGAGCAGCACGCTGCGTATGTTGTACAGCATTGACTGAAGGGCCGGAGCAGCACGCTGCGTATGTTGTACAGCATTGACTGAAGGGCCGGAGCAGCACGCTGCGTATGTTGTACAGCATTGACTGAAGGGCCGGAGCAGCACGCTGCTTATGTTGTACAGCATTGACTGAAGGGCCGGAGCAGCACAATGCTTATGTTGTACAGCATTGACTGAAGGGCAGGAGCAGCACAATGCTTATGTTGTACAGCATTGACTGAAGGGCTGGAGCAGCACAATGCTTATGTTGTATAGCATTGACTGAAGGGCCGGAGCAGCACACTGCTTATGTTGTACAGCATTGACTGAAGGGCCGGAGCAGCACACTGCTTATGTTGTACAGCATTGACTGAAGGGCCGGAGCAGCACACTGCTTATGTTGTACAGCATTGACTGAAGGGCCGGAGCAGCACACTGCTTATGTTGTACAGCATTGACTGAAGGGCCGGAGCAGCACACTGCTTATGTAGTACAGCATTGACTGAAGGGCCGGAGCAGCACACTGCTTATGTAGTACAGCATTGACTGAAGGGCCGGAGCAGCACACTGCTTATGTAGTACAGCATTGACTGAAGGGCCTGAGCAGCACACTGCTTATGTTGTACAGCATTGACTGAAGGGCCTGAGCAGCACACTGCTTATGTAGTACAGCATTGACTGAAGGGCCTGAGCAGCACACTGCTTATGTAGTACAGCATTGACTGAAGGGCCTGAGCAGCACACTGCTTATGTTGTACAGCATTGACTGAAGGGCCTGTCGTGGAATGCCGCCTTAACATCCCATAATATTTTTCTCAGTCTCCAAATTTGAGAGGCCAAATTGAGAAAGAATGAATTAATCACGCTACTCCAAGGTTATCTAGTCGTGAGGTAAGATTATTCACAAAAAGCCTCTAGCCATGACGTAAGCTTGCAGATGGCAAGTAAAATGGGATACTTGAGATGGACACAACTAGATAATTTAAATTAGTCTACACCTTGGAAAACTGATGACCCAGACGGGCTATGACACCACACAGACACATTGGCACCTTCTCGTCCAGGTAGACCCTGGCTGAATCAACAATGAACTGGGCCATTGGTTGAATAAAGGTAATTAACGCCAGATGGAGATAATAGCCCCAGGGCTATAAACAAGCCCCATCCACTCTGACTGGCAGACCCAGGTAGGTGTGAAATCACTGATAAGACTGTGAAACTGATCTGGGGCTGGCAACGCAAAACCATCCAGGTGTGACACTATGGTGAGGGTTAGTGGTTCAGAGAATTTTTATGACTGGACAGACTTGGAGATAATTGCAAGTAACGTCAAGAGGAGATAAGAATTTATGAATGGAATTCCGGGGAGATAAGTGTCTACTGCTAGGCTAGGTATAAAAACCCCTGCTTTTCTTTTTAGATTAAGTCTGACTTCAGAACAGGTAGGCAGCCAGCTCAATGTTTGTAGTCATATGTAGGATTTCTTAGTAACTATGCAATAGTCTTTTAGACATATGAACTTTCAGTCTATATCTGATCTAGGTTATTGCAAGAACTATCATTGTCATAGGTTACTTGAGTGTTTTTTCTAAGTTCTGTGTTCAATATCATTGTGCTTTAAGTGTTACTCTTCTGAGAAGTAGAAACTTATGGAAGGCAGATCTTGTCTAGATATACTTGAGGTGTCGTAGCAGATGCTTACCATTTCTTTCTAAACTAGACTAGTCTCCTTTTTGGTGTGTGCATTTGTTGTACAGAATATAGTCAACTGACTATTTATTTAATTCTTACAACAGCAGTAACTATGTGGTAACTTCAATTAGACTTGTTGTATATCTCATTTTGTAGCTATACAATATTAGTACTCATTAATAATGCCTGATGCTATTATGTTGAGTATTATTAGATGTCCATCTTGAAGTAATATAATGTTTACGGATATTTTGGATGTATGTATGTGTAATTTCATATGAATATACGATGCTAGGAATATGCTTCGTACATATTCTTTTTGTGTATATACGTCTCATTTCGTATACATACCAACTAACTAGTGCATTATGCTATGATGTTAAAGTATCATAATATGTCTAGTTTAATCAATATGTTTATGTGTATTGGATGTTTGATATATTGATTTGTCATATGCAAACCTACCAATATGAAGTGTTATGCTATTGTCTGCGCATTGGCACATTGGCCAATGATTGTGTTGGAAGCAGAGGTGTAATGGTACAGACATTACCCACACTTAGTATAGGGTATATGGTGCTAAACTTTCTCAGTGTATTGTGGGCGTGCATCCACGGTAATGCATGGAAACCTGGCACAGCTACTGGTCACGGCTTGTAAGCCCGGATGATCAGGCATTGTTATAATACCCTTACCGACCCTGTGAGCTGCTAACCCAACTTTGGACGGAGCGGCTGTATGACACAGAATTTCTGTATTAGCGACATGGACATGGGGCGGCAGAAATGTAATCATTACAGGCGTGTGAGACAATTGAAAAGCCCGTCCCAGACTAAAGACAGTAGGGAGAAGGAGGATGGTGAACACAGTAGAGGTGGAAGATAAACTTGGCCAGACTGGTCATTGTATATGTTTGTGTTATGATATGTTTTAATTAGGATTGCGCTGATGTAGAACTGATATAACACATTCTCGACTTTCTTTCAAGCTCTCACAAGGAGCACCTATGTTATATATCTCAAGACTAGAGACTACTGACTAGGAGTGTCAGGACTGACAGGATCGTCAGAATACCGGCAAGCTGTTTCTTTTGTGTGGGTCTACTGGAGAGTGGGGATCTGGACCACAGTTCCAGATAGATGAAGTAACAAGTAAAGTTACGTAATGTTTTCTCATCACAATATGTTATATGATTTCATCATCCTCATATTAAAAACCATCAGATGTCTATGATTAGTAAATAAATGTTGTATTATGTTGTACAGCATTGACTGAAGGGCCGGAGCAGCACACTGCTTATGTTGTACAGCATTGACTGAAGGGCCGGAGCAGCACACTGCTTATGTTGTACAGCATTGAATGAAGGGCCGGAGCAGCACACTGCTTATGTTGTACAGCATTGACTGAAGGGCCGGAGCAGCACACTGCTTATGTTGTACAGCATTGACTGAAGGGCCGGAGCAGCACACTGCTTATGTTGTACAGCATTGACTGAAGGGCCGGAGCAGCACACTGCTTATGTTGTACAGCATTGACTGAAGGGCCGGAGCAGCACACTGCTTATGTTGTACAGCATTGACTGAAGGGCCGGAACAGCACACTGCGTATGTTGTACAGCATTGACTGAAGGGCCGGAGCAGCACACTGCGTATGTTGTACAGCATTGACTGAAGGGCCGGAGCAGCACACTGCGTATGTTGTACAGCATTGACTGAAGGGCCGGAGCAGCACACTGCATATGTTGTACAGCATTGACTGAAGGGCCGGAGCAGCACACTGCGTATGTTGTACAGCATTGACTGAAGGGCCGGAGCAGCACACTGCGTATGTTGTACAGCATTGACTGAAGGGCCGGAGCAGCACACTGCGTATGTTGTACAGCATTGACTGAAGGGCCGGAGCAGCACACTGCGTATGTTGTACAGCATTGACTGAAGGGCCGGAGCAGCACACTGCGTATGTTGTACAGCATTGACTGAAGGGCCGGAGCAGCACACTGCGTATGTTGTACAGCATTGACTGAAGGGCCGGAGCAGCACACTGCGTATGTTGTACAGCATTGACTGAAGGGCCGGAGCAGCACACTGCGTATGTTGTACAGCATTGACTGAAGGGCCGGAGCAGCACGCTGCGTATGTTGTACAGCATTGACTGAAGGGCCGGAGCAGCACGCTGCTTATGTTGTACAGCATTGACTGAAGGGCAGGAGCAGCACAATGCTTATGTTGTACAGCATTGACTGAAGGGCTGGAGCAGCACAATGCTTATGTTGTACAGCATTGACTGAAGGGCCGGAGCAGCACAATGCTTATGTTGTACAGCATTGACTGAAGGGCTGGAGCAGCACACTGCTTATGTTGTACAGCATTGACTGAAGGGCCGGAGCAGCACACTGCTTATGTTGTACAGCATTGACTGAAGGGCCGGAGCAGCACACTGCTTATGTTGTACAGCATTGACTGAAGGGCCGGAGCAGCACACTGCTTATGTTGTACAGCATTGACTGAAGGGCCGGAGCAGCACACTGCTTATGTAGTACAGCATTGACTGAAGGGCCGGAGCAGCACACTGCTTATGTAGTACAGCATTGACTGAAGGGCCTGAGCAGCACACTGCTTATGTTGTACAGCATTGACTGAAGGGCCTGAGCAGCACACTGCTTATGTAGTACAGCATTGACTGAAGGGCCTGAGCAGCACACTGCTTATGTTGTACAGCATTGACTGAAGGGCCTGTCGTGGAATGCCGCCTTAACATCCCATAATATTTTTCTCAGGTCTCCAAATTTGAGAGGCCAAATTGAGAAAGAATGAATTAATCACGCTACTCCAAGGTTATCTAGTCGTGAGGTAAGATTATTCACAAAAAGCCTCTAGCCATGACGTAAGCTTGCAGATGGCAAGTAAAATGGGATACTTGAGATGGACACAACTAGATAATTTAAATTAGTCTACACCTTGGAAAACTGATGACCCAGACGGGCTATGACACCACACAGACACATTGGCACCTTCTCGTCCAGGTAGACCCTGGCTGAATCAACAATGAACTGGGCCATTGGTTGAATAAAGGTAATTAACGCCAGATGGAGATAATAGCCCCAGGGCTATAAACAAGCCCCATCCTCTCTGACTGGCAGACCCAGGTAGGTGTGAAATCACTGATAAGACTGTGAAACTGATCTGGGGCTGGCAACGCAAAACCATCCAGGTGTGACACTATGGTGAGGGTTAGTGGTTCAGAGAATTTTTATGACTGGACAGACTTGGAGATAATTGCAAGTAACGTCAAGAGGAGATAAGAATTTATGAATGGAATTCCGGGGAGATAAGTGTCTACTGCTAGGCTAGGTATAAAAACCCCTGCTAGACTTTTTCTTTTTAGATTAAGTCTGACTTCAGAACAGGTAGGCAGCCAGCTCAATGTTTGTAGTCATATGTAGGATTTCTTAGTAACTATGCAATAGTCTTTTAGACATATGAACTTTCAGTCTATATCTGATCTAGGTTATTGCAAGAACTATCATTGTCATAGGTTACTTGAGTGTTTTTTCTAAGTTCTGTGTTCAATATCATTGTGCTTTAAGTGTTACTCTTCTGAGAAGTAGAAACTTATGGAAGGCAGATCTTGTCTAGATATACTTGAGGTGTCGTAGCAGATGCTTACCATTTCTTTCTAAACTAGACTAGTCTCCTTTTTGGTGTGTGCATTTGTTGTACAGAATATAGTCAACTGACTATTTATTTAATTCTTACAACAGCAGTAACTATGTGGTAACTTCAATTAGACTTGTTGTATATCTCATTTTTTAGCTATACAATATTAGTACTCATTAATAATGCCTGATGCTATTATGTTGAGTATTATTAGATGTCCATCTTGAAGTAATATAATGTTTACGGATATTTTGGATGTATGTATGTGTAATTTCATATGAATATACGATGCTAGGAATATGCTTCGTACATATTCTTTTTGTGTATATACGTCTCATTTCGTATACATACCAACTAACTAGTGCATTATGCTATGATGTTAAAGTATCATAATATGTCTAGTTTAATCAATATGTTTATGTGTATTGGATGTTTGATATATTGATTTGTCATATGCAAACCTACCAATATGAAGTGTTATGCTATTGTCTGCGCATTGGCACATTGGCCAATGATTGTGTTGGAAGCAGAGGTGTAATGGTACAGACATTACCCACACTTAGTATAGGGTATATGGTGCTAAACTTTCTCAGTGTATTGTGGGCGTGCGTCCACGGTAATGCATGGAAACCTGGCACCGCTACTGGTCACGGCTTGCAAGCCCGGATGATCAGGCATTGTTATAATACCCTTACCGACCCTGTGAGCTGCTAACCCAACTTTGGACGGAGCGGCTGTATGACACAGAATTTCTGTATTAGCGACATGGACATGGGGCGGCAGAAATGTAATCATTACAGGCGTGTGAGACAATTGAAAAGCCCGTCCCAGACTAAAGACAGTAGGGAGAAGGAGGATGGTGAACACAGTAGAGCTGGAAGATAAACTTGGCCAGACTGGTCATTGTATATGTTTGTGTTATGATATGTTTTAATTAGGATTGCGCTGATGTAGAACTGATATAACACATTCTCGACTTTCTTTCAAGCTCTCACAAGGAGCACCTATGTTATATATATCAAGACTAGAGACTACTGACTAGGAGTGTCAGGACTGACAGGATCGTCAGAATACCGGCAAGCTGTTTCTTTTGTGTGGGTCTACTGGAGAGTGGGGATCTGGACCACAGTTCCAGATAGATGAAGTAACAAGTAAAGTTACGTAATGTTTCTCATCACAATATGTTATATGATTTCATCATCCTCATATTAAAAACCATCAGATGTCTATGATTAGTAAATAAATGTTGTAATATTGTAACTCATAGTTCTCTCGTTATATTTTAATTCCAATTGTGCATACGTGTTGTTGTGTACATTGGTGGGGGTTCACTTACACACCAAGGAAAGGAGCAGTCATGGAGAAAAACCTGTACTAGGATAGTTGTCCTTAAACTGTAATTCAGACTTAAAAATCTATCCTAGCTAACCTTCTCTTTCCTATACCTTGGCGAATATTCAGCACAGTTCATTTCAATTTTGTAACGAGCCACTTAGAGCTGTACGTTGGATATTCAGGGCTTAATCTGTAGTTCAGCCATATAGATTTTGTCCCTAGTCAGTTTCTGACTATTTAGGGTTGCTCGCCAGTGAATAATATTTCCATCTAGCCGGTGGGGCACCCCGACTTATGACAGGGCCTGAGCAGCACACTGCTTATGTTGTACAGCATTGACTGAAGGGCCGGAGCAGCACACTGCTTATGTTGTACAGCATTGACTGAAGGGCCGGAGCAGCACACTGCTTATGTTGTACAGCATTGACTGAAGGGCCGGAGCAGCACACTGCTTATGTTGTACAGCATTGACTGAAGGGCCGGAGCAGCACACTGCTTATGTTGTACAGCATTGACTGAAGGGCCGGAGCAGCACACTGCTTATGTTGTACAGCATTGACTGAAGGGCCGGAGCAGCACACTGCTTATGTTGTACAGCATTGACTGAAGGGCCGGAGCAGCACACTGCTTATGTTGTACAGCATTGACTGAAGGGCCGGAGCAGCACACTGCGTATGTTGTACAGCATTGACTGAAGGGCCGGAGCAGCACACTGCGTATGTTGTACAGCATTGACTGAAGGGCCGGAGCAGCACACTGCGTATGTTGTACAGCATTGACTGAAGGGCCGGAGCAGCACACTGCGTATGTTGTACAGCATTGACTGAAGGGCCGGAGCAGCACACTGCGTATGTTGTACAGCATTGACTGAAGGGCCGGAGCAGCACACTGCGTATGTTGTACAGCATTGACTGAAGGGCCGGAGCAGCACACTGCGTATGTTGTACAGCATTGACTGAAGGGCCGGAGCAGCACACTGCGTATGTTGTACAGCATTGACTGAAGGGCCGGAGCAGCACACTGCGTATGTTGTACAGCATTGACTGAAGGGCCGGAGCAGCACACTGCGTATGTTGTACAGCATTGACTGAAGGGCCGGAGCAGCACGCTGCGTATGTTGTACAGCATTGACTGAAGGGCCGGAGCAGCACGCTGCGTATGTTGTACAGCATTGACTGAAGGGCCGGAGCAGCACGCTGCGTATGTTGTACAGCATTGACTGAAGGGCAGGAGCAGCACGCTGCTTATGTTGTACAGCATTGACTGAAGGGCTGGAGCAGCACGCTGCTTATGCTGTACAGCATTGACTGAAGGGCTGGAGCAGCACGCTGCTTATGCTGTACAGCATTGACTGAAGGGCTGGAGCAGCACGCTGCTTATGCAGTACAGCATTGACTGAAGGGCTGGAGCAGCACGCTGCTTATGCAGTACAGCATTGACTGAAGGGCTGGAGCAGCACGCTGCTTATGCAGTACAGCATTGACTGAAGGGCTGGAGCAGCACACTGCTTATGCTGTACAGCATTGACTGAAGGGCTGGAGCAGCACACTGCTTATGCTGTACAGCATTGACTGAAGGGCTGGAGCAGCACGCTGCTTATGCAGTACAGCATTGACTGAAGGGCTGGAGCAGCACACTCCTTATGCTGTACAGCATCGACTGAAGGGCTGGAGCAGCACACTCCTTATGTAGTACAGCATCGACTGAAGGGCTGGAGCAGCACACTGCTTATGTTCACTAAAGTAGTGGAGCAGCACAGAAATTATGGCATCTGCCAAAACAGTGGTCCAGCTTCAATCCTACGCGAGTTCCCTGGCAAGCATGCTTGACCACCAACCCAGTGGACATGTGTTGAAATCTCCACTGAGGCAGGATTTTTAACAAGTTGAACTGGGGTCTTCTTCTTTTGTGTTCATCTTGTGTTTTTTCGGATGTAATTGCGTTGTGCCTGTTTACAACAGGGCTGCGATACTTGCGCCTTTCGGCTGACACATCCAACTTCTGTGGGCATTTGTTGATGGGTTACCTTCCCGGATAACTGGGGTTTGAGGTTGACTCAGTCTTAACATGGTTGCCAGGGAATACTCTGGGAAGTAAAGGTGTTTGGCACATTGTTGACCACACCACCCATAGAGTTCAGATTGTTGACCACACCACCCATAGGGTGCAGATTGTTGACTTCACCACCCATAGAGTGCAGATTGTTGACCACACCACCCATAGAGTGCAAATTGTTGACCATACCACCCATAGAGTGCAGATTGTTGACCATACCACCCATAGAGTACAAATTGTTGACCACACCACCCATAGAGTGCAGATTGTTGACCACACCACCCATAGAGTGCAGATTGTTCTGTACAAATATGGGACAAGCACCATATACCCAATGAAGTGCCATTGACACTGTTTGTTTACTTACAGTTACTTGCTGTTGGTAAAGTTGTGTTAGTGTGTAGATTAAATCTGGACCAAAAATGAATTTATCGTTTATGCCATGAGCCTGACGATGTCATGGCATGGTTTGGTTATAGCCTAGGTCACAGAGTATAGGTTACGACTGTGTTTGGAATTGAACACGAGAACGTGGAAAGCAGGGGCTTTCCACACAACGTGAAAAACGTTGGAACTCACTTCCCAGGTGATAGGAAGTGAGCTCGGGACAAGTTAGTCTGCGTTGATCCATAGTCCTGTGTGAAAAGTATACAGCGTTATGCCTCTACATTGAGCCACGCTTTTATATTGTAATGTAGTGTAACGTGATGTGACTGTTGAATAAGTGATGGTATATGTGATAATGACAATGTGATATGTGATTGTGTAGATTATACGTAGGAAACTTATAACACTCGTTGTGTTCTCTTGTTCGAGTTAACTGGAGTTCGAGTGGGTGAGGTGTATGACATATGATCGAGTAACCATGATATACTCATGTGCTGTGAGATGACCAGGGTGCTGACTGGAGAAGAATAGAAGAATAAATCATCCCCTGTTGGACACGAGAAGTGTTGCTACACAAGTATCGATATTAGCTCATTCAGATAGTCCCAGTCATATCCTGGCAGTTTACTTCAAACACATCCAGGCAGTTTTCATCCAGGCTCATACTGTACCATATGCTCCATGGTATTGTACCATCTATATGATATATTCTGTGTTATGCGAATGACCAAACATTTATGGCATTTTCATACACTGTAAACAGTCTCGGGGTTTAGCTTTCTTCCCGGTGAACTATTTAGAAAGTTGTCTTCCTACGAGACCATCTAGCACATCTAATCTTGATTGTTAATTTTACATTTGGTCACCGTGATATAAAATCTGACATTGATGAATGATAATTCTGCTTCCTTTCATGTATCTACGATATCACTGTGCTAATGCTGTTCTATAAATTTGCTAATGCTATTCTACAAATGTGCTTCTTGATATTGTTTTTCCCTCCATACTTTACGGTTCTGTACTCCTCGCCCTTCTGATATTCATCTTATAACGTAAGTAGACCCACAAATCACGTTTTATGTAGACATCTAAACTTGTTCTGGTATGTGTTATTAAAGTTAGCTTCCATTTTTGTGTATACTATGTAGGGGCCAGGTCATAAGTGTCCAGGTCTCACAGGCGTATGTTGCAATGGGAAAGATGCATGCTCTTAAATATCTAATTTTTGTAGTTCTGTCTGTTCCTTTCCATAATTTATTCAGTTGTTTTAGTCTTAGAAGAGCAACTGATAGTCGTCGTTTAATTTCTTTAATTGTGTCACCGTTGTTGGTAATCAATGACCCACGATATTCAGAATTTTCCACCACCTCCAACCTTTCCTCATTAACATATATTTCTTTCTCCATAGTAGTTTTATCTGTATGCATTCTCTTTGTTTTCGCTATGTTCAGATATAAGTTGTGATTTTCACTATTCAATTGGGTTGAAGCTATTAGGTTTTCTATGCCATTCTGTGTTGTGTCTAGCAATACTGTATCATCAGGATACCAAATCTCTGGTATATCATGATCACCGATATTTAGGGCATCATATAGCTCCCTGTTTATATCATCTCTTACATTTCTCATTAAACTTTTGGCGTACAGGTTAAGCAGATAGGGGGACAGCACACATCCCTGACGGACTCCTTGTTTGATGTCAAACCAATCTGATGTCTCGCCATCTATTGTAACCGCTGCTTGTTGGTCTAGATAGAGCATTCTTATGAGTTGTATTAAATGTGGTGGAAAGCCCAAATTCCTCATGATTTCCAAAAGTTTCTGATGTTGTACACAGTCAAATGCTTTTGAATAATCCAGAAAATATGAGAATAGGTTTACATTAAATTCTCTGAATGAATCACTGAAGAACGAGAAGTAGATTAAATTAAATTACATTAAATTCTCTGCACTTCTTTATTATTAAACGCATGTTGAGAATGTGATCTCTTGTTCCTCTTCCTTGTCTAAATCCAGCTTGAACCACGTTAATTTCTTCTTCCATTTTCTTACAAAGTCTTCCCATTATGATTTTTAGTAGAATATTACTTGCATGACTGATCAGGGCAACAGTTCTATAGTTGGTGTATAATTTCAGGTTGCCCTTTTTTGGTATTGGAATGAAGATAGTTCTCTTCCAATCTGTTGGCCATATACCATATTTCCATATCTTTTTACATAATGCGTGATAGATGTGTATGCTTTCTTCTCCTCCCGCTTTAATGAGTTCAGCTGGTATCTCATCACATCCAGGTGATTTACTATTCTTCAGGTTCTTTATTGCCCATGCAATTTCATCTAATGAGGGTTCTGGTTCTGTCTCTGCCGTCATTGGCTCATGTATCTCGTTCATATCCTCACTGTTACTCGTATCATACATTCCACTGCAGTACTCCTGCCATCTTTCTAGAATTTGTCTAGATTCTGTTAAGGTATTTCCCATCTTGTCACAGATAACATTCAATTGAGGTTGAAAATTTCTCGTCAATAACTTAATTTCTTTGAACATTTCGTAATCTCTTCCAGTCTTATGATCTTGCTCTATTCTATTCTGGTACAGCAATCTTGCATATATTGATTTTTGTCCTTTCTTGTGTTCTTTCTTATTTCTTGAGTTAAAGATTTATACTTCATCCTGCTGTTATCAGATTCACCTCCTTTTTGTTTCAGTTCCCTGCATTGTTTTATTAATTCTAACGTGTCTGATGTAATCCATGGCTTAAGTTGCTTTTTCTTGGTCGGAATTAAATCTTTGGCTGCAGTTATCAAGATATCTCTAGCTTGTACTGCCAGTTCATCAGGTGTCATTTCCTCTTGTACAGACATCAAGACCCTAAAACGATTCTTAACTTCAACGTAGTATGCATCTGGTATTTTTGTGAAATCAAAAAGAAGTGGCCTTGATCCTCGGTGATAAAATATACTGCTGCTATAACCCCAACTTTAGTCCTGATTTTTTCATTTCTGATTTTCTCTCTTCATGATAGATTGAGTATTCTTCTCAGGAATCTCATTTCTGTTGTGATTTTTTTAAAATCTTTTTCTCTCATTGTCCGGTTTGGCATTGGTAGCATAGAGTTGGTAGGAAGATTGTGTTGTAATGCTTTTTTAGTGTCTATTGATACATGTTTGTTCTTTAGTATTGGTGCCATTTGTCCAGTGAGTTGGTTTGCCTTATTGCATCTATTTTCAATCTTGTCTACTGATTTGTCATTTGATGATATTATACTTCCTAGGTACTTGAAACTCTTTTCTTGATTCAGGGGTTTTTCTTCTAGATGAATGTTTATTGTGCTTTCTTCTTTGCTTATAGTATTTACCTCTGTTTTACTTGTGCTCAGTTTCATGTTATGTTCCAGACACACTTCGTTCAGACTATTTATGTGGTCTTGTCATTTTGATTCTGATTTTGCTATGAATGCGTGAGCGTTCGCAAATAAGAGTTATGTAATGGTGTGATGTGCTCTTGGTTCTTCTGTGTTCTGTTCTTCATGCAGTGTTGTTACTGTCTCCCTTTGGCTGCTTTCTTAACATATGCTGTCCATGTAGGTTATGAACAAGAGGGGGGACAGGACACAGCCTTGTACTCCGGATCTTATTGTGAAGGGTTCTAAGTATCCTCCATTTGTTCTTACTGTGCATTCACTGTTTGTGTATAAGCTTCTACATAAGTATGTTATATGTGCACTCACTCTATATTGTTTAAGGATTTCCCATAGCTTGTTTCTATCTACTCTATCAAATGCCTTTTCTTGGTTGACAAAGGCTAAGTAGAGTATCTCATTAAATTCAATTGATTTTTCTATTAGTTGTCTAAGAGCAAAGATGGCATCTGTGCATCCTTTATTTTTCCTAAATCCAAGTTATGTTTCGCTTAGCTGGGGTTCTATTATAGGTTGTAGTCTTTTCTCTAGATTTTTGCAGAATATTTTCCCTGTACGACTCAAACAGGAAATGCCTATGTTTTGTGTACAGTCTCTTTTACTGCCTTTGTGTTTCCAAATTGGGATAATTATGGCCCTTCCCCAGTTTTGTGGTGTCTGTTGTTCTGTCCAAACATGGATAAATAGACTATGTAGCCATGCTGTTCCTACTTCTCTTGCTGCTTTAATTAGTTCATTTGGTATTTCATCTTGTCCTAGTGATTTATTCAGTAGGACTAATCTTATGGCCTCTCTAATTTCTTCATTCAGTATGTCTGGTTCTATTTCTTGGATGGCACCTGGGTCAGTTTCTTGGATTCTTGTGGCATCTGATGGAATATTGAGGGATTGTTCGAAGTACTGCCTCCATCTTTTTAGTATTTGTTTTTGTTCACTTATTGGTTCTCCTTTTTGCTGTTAATTATTTCAGTTGTGTGTCAAAGGGTTCTGCTCTGGTTCTCATTGCACTAATTTGTTTGTAGAAGTTGCCTCCTTGTAGTTTTTATTTAGGGTTACTCCACATTCCTTCCAGTCTTTTGTTTTTCTCTCTTTATTATTCTTTTTGCATGTCTTCTTGTTATACTATATTCGATGTAATCATGTTCCTGTTTGCTTTTCCTCCACTTTTATACTTTTCCTTGTTTAATTTTATTTTACAGCTGTCTTTACTTCGGCATTCCACCAAATTGTTATTTTCTTTATCCGTAATTTGACATTTGGTGTCTAGATCATCCCATTTATACCAGGTGTATATTTGTGAGTCTTTGTGTTTTAATAATGTGTTTGCTATAATGAGGTCATGCTCAGTGCATAGCTCTATTAGTCTACTGCAACTACCATTTCTTTCATTGTATTGGTTTCCAAATGCTCCAAGATGTATGTTTCTCTATGTTCGATCTGTTATGTGTCAGTCTTGCATTGAAGTCTCCCATGACTATAATGTTATCTTGCTTGTTTATTTTGTTAAGTGTATCATGGATATGTTCAAAGAACTCCTCACACTCTTGATCATTTCTGTTTGTGTTTACATGATGCATATATCTGTACATATGTAGTAAGTGTCTGTTCTTTTATTCTCATCATTATAATTCTTTCTGATATATATTTCATTTCTAATATTTCAGATCATACATCAGCTTAGAACATACATCAACCTAGATCATACATCAGCTTAGATCATACATCAGCCTAGATTATACCTGACCTTAGAGATCACATATCAGCTAAGATCATACATCAGCCTAGATCAGGGGTGGGCAAACTTTTTGTGTGTAGTGCCCCATTGACAAATGTAAAGCTATTGGGGGGCCGCATATATATTTTGTCCACTTTATTTTCAGCAGCCTATCATAATAAGTAATTATGAATTATTTATAGGTTATTAAACAGTATAAATAACTAAGTATTGCGATTTTATTTTACTTATACGCTTATACATATTTTTCAATATGGACAAAAACTTTTACTAATTTGTTAATAAGATTTTAAAATTTTTAATTATAATAAATGTTTTTTTTTTAATCTATCAATGGCTTTAATTTAGACACAAACTGACTACACTGTCACTACAATTGTTGGTTTCTAATGAGATGTATGTAACTGCTTGCAATTTTTGACAATATTCTTGAAATCTGGAGCAAGTTTACTTGTTGAAATTTGCATGACAGCATGCAAGTTGCAGTCTGACATTAAAGATCTATTCTTAGATTTGTTGATCTTCAAGTAAGAAAATGCTAGTTGCAAATGTATGTTGATCCAAACAATGATAAAAGTTTAGCTGCAAAGTTTTTCAAGTTGGGAAATGATTTTTCTGATAAAGATCCATAGAAATCCAGCAAACCATCTGACTTGAATTTCTCTTTCAGGTCATGATCTGCTTCTAAGTCAAGCAGCGCCAACTGTATGTACTCTGTGGCTGTATCAGCTTCTGCACTAAAAGGGGAACTGAGAATATTGAACTGTGGCTCTAAGTTCTTGAAATCTTGCAATCTCCATCCAAATTCTTCATTCAATGCATCTAATAGGGCTTTGTATTTTTCAGTCATTTCACCAGAAATGGTTTCTTGTTTCATCAAAGGGAAGGGACTAAACCATTTTTCACTTGCTTGTCTGGAGAACAGTGAGAGTTTTCCTGAAATGATTTTTCATGTACATACAATTCATGTGCAGACACACCATTGCCCTGAAGTTTCAGTTCATTTAACTTTTCCATAATTTCAGTGACAAACATAAAGTCTAACTGCCACTCTTTATTGACATTGACAGTTTATTTATTGACAGTCACATTCAATGCCCTTCATCTCTAGGAACATCACTATTTCTTCTCTGAGGTCCCACACTCGCCTCAACACCTTGCCACTTCATCTCTAAGAACATCACTATTTCTTCTCTGAGGTCCCACACTCGCCTCAACACCTTGCCACTTCATCTCTAAGAACATCACTATTTCTTCTCTGAGGTCCCACACTCGCCTCAACACCTTGCCACTTCATCTCTAAGAACATCACTATTTCTTCTCTGAGGTCCCACACTCGCCTCAACACCTTGCCACTTCATCTCTAAGAACATCACTATTTCTTCTCTGAGGTCCCACACTCGCCTCAACAACTTGCCACTTCATCTCTAAGAACATCACTATTTCTTCTCTGAGGTCCCACACTCGCCTCAACACCTTGCCACTTCATCTCTAAGAACATCACTATTTCTTCTCTGAGGTCCCACACTCGCCTCAACACCTTGCCACTTCATCTCTCTTCTCTGAGGTCCCACACTCGCCTCAACACCTTGCCGAGACTCAGCCATCGAACATTGGTGTGGTACAGGACATCGGAATGTTCAGCTTCCAAATCGTCAAGTAATGCCTTGAACTCTCTGTGATGAAGTCCTCTTGATCTGATGAAGTTAATGACACTGACAATCGGTCAATAACATGCTTGATATTCAAAATAGTTTTACACAGACTTTCTTGAAGGATCACACAGTGAAGTGGTAATAAGGTGTGGTCAGAATATTCTGCTTTAATCTTATCATTTATCAATTTTACCAGACCTACATTTTTTTTTTCAGCCAAAGCAGAGCTCCGTCAGTTGTAACACTTGCCATCTTGTCCCAAACCAACCCAGTTCTTTCAATACAGTTAGTAACCATCCATCCATTATGTGCCATGCCGGAAAGCGTGGGTGGTCATGACTCGCCATTTCACTCGATCACCAGAGTCATGGATCAGCTCAGTGTTCCTGTCTTGACCATGTCATGTGGCCAAACCATCCAGGTATTTACTTCTCGGTCTTCCCCTTGGTCTGTTCTCTTTGATCTTGCCAGTTGTCACCAAGTTCTCTAATTCACTTCTTCTCATAACATGTCCAAAAAATATTGACTGTCTACGTCTAATTTCTCTAATCAATTTATGATTTTCATTTGTTTTCTGTAGTACTTGGTCATTGGTTTTTCTGTCTGTCCATGGTATTCTTTGCATTCTCCTCAGAAACCACATTTCTACAGCCATCAGATGTTTTTCAGCTTGACTGCTCATTGTCCAAGTTTCACATCCATACAAAAGTACAGGCTCTTTGTAGCACCTCAACGATCTTTTTTTTTTCATTAATTAGTAAATCATTTAGTAACAGCATTGAATATATCATGACCTGTGGTTGTGTCTTTGAGTGATTCAACACTCAGTAACTCTTTGGTGAGTTTAAGAAGTGTTTATTCCACATATAAATATCAATAATTGGGCAGTATCATGTACATCGGTTTTCTCATTCAATGCAAGAGAGGACCACAAAAATTGTTTACTGGCATCTTGAAATTTATGCATCAAATTGTAACTTATCTCGTCAACACGTCTGACCACAGTAATGCTGTCAGTGTGTGTTGCATCTAGCAAACATTCCTTGATGAACTCGCCATCAGAAAATGGCTTGTTCTGTTTTACAATTCTGTGTGACAGGACAAGACTAGCTTCAGTTGCAGCATCTTGAATTGAAAACTGTTAGTGAAAACAGTTTGCTGTTTCTCCAAATTTTTCACAAACTCGAGGCATTTTCTTTCCCTGTCTTCGGTTGTTAAATTGTATCCGAGATCAGAATGTTTTGTTTGATAATGTATTTTTTAAAATATACTCCTTGAAGACAGCCACTGACTCATGGCACAAGCAAACTGATTTGCTACCAACTTTTATAAAACAGTACTTAGTTGTCCATTCATCATTAAAAACACAGCATTCATCTTCAATCTTTCATTTTTTTAGTGACACTCATTGTTTTAATAAAATTCTAACAGTTAGAATTGTACAAAACTTTAAAAAGGAAATGAAATAAAACCTACTTCCGGCTGTGTATGAAAATAAAATATTCAGAAATCAAGGAGAAAACTCAGAATAAATTTCAGAAATATATCAAGACTACTACAACAAATAAATTAATTTGAACATTGTAAATGTAGAAATAATTTATAACAGCAAAAAACTTTAAAATTTAATATTTTCTTGTAAAATTACAATTTATTAATGGGAAAAATATTTATTTTTCATAAAATCATCCTTATTACATTTTTACATGTCGATAAATATTTTGCTGTATTAAAATCGATGAATTTGCATTTTAGCATTACATTATTAAGGTCAAGGACTGTTTACAAAAATAGAAAATTAGAAAGAAATTTTATCAAAAATGTTAAAACAATCATAACGGTAAATTCAATTCTGTAAAATTCAACAAAATAACTTAAAAACAAAGTAAACATTTTTATTTCTAAATGCCCTCGAGGGCCGCATAATATCAGCTGCCGGGCCGCATGCGGCCCACAGGCAGTAGTTTGCCCACCCTGGCCTAGATGATTCTTCAGATTAGATCTTCATGAACTTAGATCAAACATCAGTTTATATCATACATCTAAATCTAAATAGAGCATACATCAGATCAGTATGTACATCAGCCTAAATAAAATCATAATCAACTTAGATCATCATGAACTTAGATCATACATCAACAAACCTGAACTTACATCATACATCAGCTTAGATCATACATCAGCATAGGTCATAATGAGCACATTAATCATTCTTCTTCTCCATCTATTGTTGAAATTGATTGTCTATACCTGCAATATGTACCTGCTTGATTACATATACATATCTGTTCAATACCTTGTATGTTCATGAGGATATTAATTATTTACTTTGATGTATTTCAGAAATACAGTCTTTGTCTCTAAGCAATCCTAACCACTCCATACAAGAACATTCACAAAAGTGGACATATGACAGCACGGACATGAAGGTTGTGAAACAAGAACTATCAGATATTCTGTGTGAGGACAGGAGTCACAGATTCAGTAAAATGGTAGACATAGCTGGGGGTAGCATCATTCAAGAAATGACAGAACACAGCAACTCAGAATCAATAAAGGTTGAGAACAGTTGTAAGGCATCAGTAAAACATGAAAATTGTTGTCAAATGTCAGAAAATGTGTCTTCTGTGATTGATACAAACAATAAACTATCTCTGGCTATTGAGAATTGTCAGCAACAAAATAAAGAAACAAACGAAAAACATACACAGAGCTTTGCAAATTCTCGTGATGAAATTTTTGATCATGTCAATTATAGCTCTCAAAGAAATCGCACAGAAGACTTGTCTGATGTTTCTAGTCCAAATGTTTGTGTATACAGATATAAGAGAACACATAGTGAAGGGATGTCAAACAAATGTAATGAATGGAACGGTCTTTTGATTCAAGATGACTATCTAAAGTGCCAAGATAACATGAATCACAAGAAAATACTTACAGGAGAGAAACCTTACAAGTGTGATGACTGTGGTGCTTCTTTTAAACAGAATTTTAATTTGAAGGACCATAAGAAAACACATACAGGAGAGAAACCGTACAATTGTGATGTGTGTGGTGCTTCTTTTACTCAAGCTGGCAATCTGAAGAGACATAAGAAAACACATACAGGAGAGAAACCTTACAATTGTGATGTTTGTGGTGCTTATTTTACTCAAGCTGGCCATCTGAAGAGACATAAGGGAACACATGCAGGAGAGAAACCTTATAAGTGTGATGTGTGTGGTGCTTCTTTTACTCGAGATAGCAGTCTGAAGAACCATAAGAGAACACATACAGGAGAGAAACCTTACAAGTGTAATGACTGTGGTGCTTCTTTTAATGAAACTGGCAGTCTGAAGGACCATAAGAGAACACATACAGGAGAGAAATCTTACAAGTGTGATGACCGTTGTGCTTGTTTTACTCTAGCTGGCCATCTAAAGAACCATAAGAGAACACATACAGGAGATAAACCTTACAAGTGTGATGTTTGTGGTGCTTCATTTACTCAAGCTGGCAATCTGATGACCCACAAAAGAACACACACAGGAGAGAAACCTTACAAATGTGATGTTTGTGGTGCTTCGTTTACTCAATCAGGCAGTTTGAAATATCACAAAGGAACGCATACAGGAGAGAAACCTTACAAGTGTGACGATTGTGGTGCTTTATTTACTCAGACTTATAATCTGAAGAAACATATGAGACTGCATCATCATCAAGTGCCCTCCCAACTACCATAGGTGTTAATGTATCTCTTCAGATCTCGGTCCCTGTTCAGGATCAACTCTGCTGATAATATTTCTCAATGTCACCATACAGTCATCCAGCATCATCTCTCTCTGTCTTCCCATATATCTTTTCCCACTATTCTTTCTAGTTATCACTATGCTATTCCACACTTCTCTTCTCATCTCAATACTAAAGAATGCTATTATCTCTTTCTGAAAGTTGTATATAATGTTCTACTTTGATTAGTCTCTTCCAGGCAGTCATTGTTAAGCTACTCTGCCAATCCAAGCCATTCACAACAACCATCTCAGGTATCACATCTTTGATGCTTCCAACAAAATAGACATTTGATCAAATCCAACCGAATGTTACTTAGATCCTGTAGCCAGCAATCCTGGGGAATTGGGTGCAAAAGTGATGAAAGAGATTCAGTCACTTTTAGATAGTAAATTCATCAATGAGGCAACTGCACAGTTAGTCATTCCTTGAAGCTCATAAACCCCCGATTTTATGGCTTTCCTAAATTGCACCACTGAGACTGACTTAATTTATGCTCAGCTCTGTCCAACACAGCATGTTAAATGGCTTGCAGAAACAGCTAAACCAGTGCCACAATAATTTTTTTTTTCTCGTATCCTGTCAACATCAGCATCTTTCAGCTGATTGTTGATATCTGTATACTGGTTTTTACACATTCCCAGTTGTATTAATTTTATCCTCAGGATTTTCATGTCTTAGTTAGTTAGTTAGTTAGTTAGTCAACAGATCATCCTCATTGCACATTGAACCATTCAGTCCATAAGCGCTTGGATCACCTCCTCAGAAAATCCCACAGCGTATAGCGGCTAACAACACCAGTTCTGTGTTAATTTATGAATATTCTTTGGCTTCCTGCATAGTGTTCTTGTTTGGCCAAACCTCTTGTAATTTGCTGTTCTTGCAGACTGACCATGGTTGTAGATTCACAGTCATCGCTTGGTTCTCGTAAAGTCTTACTTCTCGTAGAACATTCAGAATGTCATCCTGGTCCATGGCGCGTCCCCCCTCCACATTGGCCTTACATGGGAGCTTGTCAGCCCGCTCATTTAATTGTACTCCTGCATGCCCTGGCACAAAGATGAAACTAATCTTTGCCAGCCGAGACCGTTCCAGAGACAGCAACCATTCTCTTCAGATCCACCCCATCTCTATCCTCTTGAGTATGCTCATTGAGTCACTAAGGAAACATGCCCTAGTGAATGTCTGTGTCTCGAACCATGTTATTGCATGTGTTTTATTTTGTGTGTGTGTTTTGTGCATGTTTTACAAAAATTGTTATTGCATGTTTTCACGTCTATATTTGTTCCACATTTTCAACGATTAGCCCATTATATCTATTTTTTTTACTTCAACCAGGTATAGATGTCTGGTTGTGTTAATGTGGATATATCCATCTGAGGTGTCGTCGATGTCCTTATTCCTGGGTTTTTAAGTTTTATTTGTAATTTTAAGACTACAGGATTGTGGTCAGAGTTGATGTCAGCATCAGGGTATATTTTGGCATTTTTAACATGGTTATTAAATTCTAATTCCTAATCATAATGTAGTCAATTTGGTTTCTTGTTCTATCTCCAGGGCTTTTCCACATATACAGTTTCTAGGGTTATGTTGGAAAAATATGTTACAAACAATAAGATTGTTTTCTTCACAGAACTGTATCAGCCTGTCTCCTCTGCTATTTCTGTTTCCCATACCATGTTGCCCTACTATCTGCTTATATTTATTTTTTCCACCTTTTTCGTTCATGTCTTCCATGACAATTAGGACTTCTGATGATTTTACAACTTTCAGTGTTTGTTGTAGGCCGTCATAATATTCTTCTAGCTGTTCATCACTATAATCAGTTGTTGGAGCATATGTCTGAAGATTTACTTTGTCGAATGGTCTTGCCTTAATTTTGAGTAGTATCATCCTATCTTTATGAGCCCAGGATCCACTAATATGTTTCTCTAAATTTCTTTTTACTAAAATTCCTACTCCTCTCTCATGATGATCTCCTCCTGAGTTAATAATATGTAATCTTCTCTCCTTATATAACTTGTATCTGTCAATCTTGTTTCAGATATGCCTAAAATATCTAAATTCATGTTTTATGCTTCAGCAATAAGATTATAAAATTTCCCTGCTTGATATAGGGTAAATACATACCACATACCAATTCTTAGACTTCTCCTTCTACTTTTCAGGTAGGTATTGTCAGAATGCACCCTTTCAAAGGAATTTAGGATGCATTCATGATTATGCACTGTGACAGGTTGGCCCACCTCTCAGATCGTTTTTTATTAGATGGAGATAGCCCTCAGTAAACCCCTCTATGTATCCTGTATTCTTTTTTATTTTATCTATATTTTCAAATATTAGCTAAGATAATCTTTGTTTAGTGTATTCATATACCTAAAACTATAGAGAGAGCTAAAATACGATTTCTTCTAATAGTTAGAAGTAGATGTAGTGTAGAGTTTGTTTACACGCCAAGAAATCAAGTCAGGCTGAATTTTATATTCAAGTTTGGCTGTGAATTTTAATTTGGCCACAGGAAGGGAACTCTCCTTGATGAGAAGTTAACTTCCGGTAGCACCCTAACATCTGCCATTTTCCTCTGAGTACTGGACGGTGAAAGATTGGCAAAGTCCCCTGGCTAAATAGAGAACACAAAGCTGTGTCTTAGACCTTTTTCTGGCTCTTGTTAAGCCATACAAATTCTAATCACCAGTGAAAAGCCAGTGCCACTTCTCGCCTGATAGGCCAGTCAAAATCTAGTTGCAGGAGCCTGCACCCTGATCATCTGTAGCCGTAGTCACGACCGGTGATTGAGCTACGAACCACTCACTTGATGCAGCAGAGAGTGGAGTCCATACCATGATCCAGTCAGCACTTTCAGCTTACCATCCAGGAGGCCAAGAATATCAGATGAGTGGCTACCCACCCGTTTGCCACTGCACAGCAATCACAATTTGTCCGCTATTGGCTAGGAGTTTGTGATTACATCCTCTAGCTGAATACTTTGTAGATATTTAGTCTAACCAGGGATCTGCGTATCTCTTATGTGTCAGTGAGTTTCCTGTGGGGCTCACGTAGTGTTCTTTAAAATTAAACAAGCTATGTTATATTTGTAATTTTAACAAACTGCGTATGTCATTATAGAATTAGATTATAGCATCATCAGATTGTGTGACGAGTGAAAGGACTATATCTATACGTATACATCTGTCTTATCTCCTGTGGTGTGAGAATACATTAGGCAGTGGGGGATCATTATTCATCCAGGCACGTTAGCAGGAATCACTTGACATACTGTCTTCGTTTGTTAGTACAGTTCGTCGTCATAACTTTCCGCCTGGCACTGTTTAGAAGTAGTGATCCATTCTGGGACTTTGATAATCATTCTTCTAGAATTGCGAGCCATTTGATCGCTTCTTCAGCAGTGGTTAGATTCTCTATTCGTAGAAGTCTATTTAGTATCTACTTTGATCCAATTCCATCCTAGTAGTATACGCTACGCGACATGCACTTCCTTATTCACTATAGGGGTTGTTTCTTCCCTGAGAATATTTACAACAGGCTCATCTCCAGGGGGCCAAGAATTACCTGTATTGCTGCTTTCTTGTTGTTGAATTACCATTGCTGTCTTTGGCATATTATATGGTGAGGACCCAATACTGTATTTGTCATGGAATAGATGTGCCTTATTGCTCCACATTGTCAACTGTTGTGCTGAATTTGTCATGGAATAGATGTGCTTTATTGCTCCACATTGTCAACTGTTGTGCTGTATTTGTCATGGAATAGATGTGCCTTATTGCTCCACATTGTCAACTGTTGTACTGTATTTGTCATGGAATAGATGTGCTTTATTGCTCCACATTGTCAACTGTTGTGCTGTATTTGTCATGGAATAGATGTGCTTTATTGCTCCACATTGTCAACTGTTGTGCTGTATTTGTCATGGAATAGATGTGCTTTATTGCTCCACATTGTCAACTGTTGTGCTGTATTTGTCATGGAATAGATGTGCTTTATTGTTCCACATTGTCAACTGTTGTGCTGTATTTGTCATGGAATAGATGTGCCTTATTGCTCCACATTGTCAACTGTTGTACTGTATTTGTCATGGAATAGATGTGCCTTATTGCTCCACATTGTCAACTGTTGTACTGTATTTGTCATGGAATAGATGTGCCTTATTGCTCCACATTGTCAACTGTTGTACTGTATTTGTCATGGAATAGATGTGCCTTATTGCTCCACATTGTCAACTGTTGTGCTGTATTTGTCATGGAATAGATGTGCTTTATTGCTCCAAATTGTCAACTGTTGTGCTGTATTTGTTATGGAATAGATGTGCCTTATTGCTCCACATTGTCAACTGTTGTACTATAAATGTCATCAAACATAATCATGTCTGTAAACAAAAGTCTTTCGTGTCAGCTTGTGACTATAAACTCTCAGGTCTCTGCCTAACATACTTGTATCAACATGTGACCTGTGTCAGTACTTGACTGATCCATTCATTTACTGGTGCTGAAACGTGAGAATGAAGGAGCGTTAGTTGTGGGTGGCAACTAGCTCTGTAAAATAACTTCAAACTCTGTAATATGACCATCAACATGTAAAATTGTCATATCTTTTCCACCTGCTGTCTTGCAAGGTTCGTAACTTTGGATAGTCTAGTGATTTTATACTGTAGACAAACCTGCTGAAGACAAAGGGAAACACCATTGTGCACTACCAGTACATCACGATTCCATGACTTTCAGATAAACGGTGTATATGTGTGTTCCACAGGATCAGCCAGGCACATAAGGAAAATCATATACATCTGGCAACTCCACTGCAATGGCATAGTCATCATCATCAGCATTGTCGGAGGTCAGTATGGCCGAATGGATAAGAACATTCATTTTTAAACATTCAGTGTGCAGAGTTAGTGGGTTCAACCCCCCTACACCGGTCAGTTGGGAGTCTTTGACTTGGGGATGTAAATTACAAGTACCTCTGATGTTGGGATGGGTTCGCCTGCTGGCAAGAGACACTGGTAATAGGGAAAGTTAATCCAAACACACAAATCAGTCCAGTGCACTAGAAGTAGTAGAGTGTGATGGTCTACGCTTGAGTTCAAAGTGAGCGAGCAAACATAAAAATCAGTTTTGTCGACTGGTGTAGGTGATCATGCTTCTCCACGTCTTGCAATCTCCAATGTCATGTATCAATTTGCATGCTGATTCATGTTGTGGGTTGGTATTGCAGACACAGAATGATCGCAGTGTCTAATGAAAGGGTGAAAATAACATAAAGAATTCCCACTAAGCTTCCATTTAAGAAGTTGCATGCTGAAAACTAAGAAAATAATGCTGCCAGAAGACTTCCTGTGGCAAAAACACTAAACAGACACTGTAACCAGGAAATCCCAGCCTGTGAACCTATATCTAAAATACTTAGCTTTCCCATTGTTGGGTTAAAGAGGCAGAGGTTGGTGGCCCCACAAACACGGAGATCCTTGCAGTTTATGTGCTATCAAGATATGGTTACTTTACTTAAGTAAAATCGACATTCCCTGACACTTAACATAGAAATAAATCCAGGATCAGGAAATTTATGATCTGTTTAAGTCCCCGCTAATCACTGGTATCATGAAGACTAATATACTGCAATGGCTGGGGCATATAGAAAGAATGAAAGATAATAGGGAAACAAACCTCGCTTACTCAGGAAATAAATGACCGTATACCCCGAGGTAGACCAAGAAGACGGCGGAGAGATAATACATGTACAGACCTACAAGCACTTGGAATCAACGACTGGCAAGAGAAGGTCCACCAGAGAGACGAATGTAGACGGATTGTATCTGCAGCAAAGAACCTCAATGGCTCGGAATGCCGAAGAAGAAGAAGAAGAGATCCTTGCGCTTGATGCTTGCTGCAAAGAGATTTTATGTCAGGTTCCAATTTAGTTTTAACTTCAGTCTCAAGTCTCCCCGTTTTGTTATATTCAGCCGATTTCTTCCATTTTGAATTGCCCCCTTAACAATCAAATTGCCCCCCCCCCCCCCCCCCCCCCCGTGGGTTGTGGGCCCCACATTGGGAAACACTGGTCTAGAAGAAGAAAACCTTACACAAATGCATTCCTATGTCGGATACACTGACCATGGAATGCATAACTATGTTTGACACAATTTCTTCAAAATAGGAACGAAGACATATTTAGCTGTGGTTAGTGAAGAACCAACATCACAGCACTCGGGATATTTCTTATAACAAGCAGCGAAGAATTCCAATATTAATTGTACCATTTGCAATCTAATTATGAGTCAATCAAGTCTTTCTTCGGAGAACTAAATAACGGCCACTTCCTCTGATCACTTCCTGCAGCACCATTCTCTTCTGGCAAGGGTGGTGTATCTGTTCTTTCACACTATATAAACGATCCCAAGGGGTCGGGGCCACATATACTTTATCGTGCACTAATACCCCAACCAAAGGTGAAGATTCAGTTAATGTGTCCGCTTGTTCATTTTTCACTCCATCGGAGTTTTGCCGGAGTGAAAAGGGGAAAGGGGTACGTCTTATGTTACATCTTTTAATTGACACATTCCACGCTGCAGGAAGCATACCTGTCTTCACTTGCTTAGCATGCTCTGTGAGCCCGTTACAATCGAGACATGTGTTTGCTGTTTATTTTTCAGCCAGAGGAACACTGCAGTGACTGCTTCTACCTACATTTCCACGCTAGATATTGTCAGAAGTGGGGGTGCGCCACCGCCTAGATGAAAGTATTATTCACTGGCGAGCAACCCCAAATAGTCAGAAATTGACTAAGGACAGAATCTATATGGCTGAACTACAGATTAAGCCCATGCATATCAAGAGTACAGCTAGAAGTGGCTCGTAACACTGACCTTAATATTCGCCAAGTAATGGGAAGGAGAAGGTTAGCTGAGGTCGATTTTTAAGTCTAGATTTAAGAGTAATCGACAACTATCCCAGTGCAGGTTTTTCTCCCCTGACTGTTCCCTTCTTTTGGTGTCTAAGTAAACCCCCACCAATGTACACACACAACACGTTTGCACAATTGGAATTAAAAGTATAACAACTGAACTATGAGTTAAAACAAACTACAACATTTATTGTCTATCGTTAGTCAATTATGATTATCATTATGGTTGTCCATATGATAATGGTGAAATCATATAAGTTTATGTACTACAGTAATCATGAAAGTGAAATGATTAATGTAAAATACATACCTCTGGATCCTATTTGGATCAGTGTCCAGGCTCCAAGAGAGGTCCGCTAACAGCAGTTAAGTTCAGATCAGCAAACATTTATGGTCATATCTCCCCTCTCCAGTAGAAACAGCTTGCTGGTATTATGACACCTGTCAGCTCTGGCACTACCTGGTAGTCCCTAGTTCTTGGGATCTATACCTAGGTGCTCTTATTGAGAGCTTGGAAGAAATAGTCAAGAATGTGTTATATCTAGTTCTACATCAGTACAAGTCCTAAGTAATACATACATCCTATCACACCCATATACAATGATCAGTCTGGCCAAGTTTATCTTCCAGCTCTACTGTGTTCACTATCCTCTTTCTCCCTACATATCTCTCTCCCACTGTCTTAGTCTGGGACGGAATTTTCAATTGTCTCACAAGCCTGTAATTATTACATTTCTGCCGTCCTATGTCCATGTCGCTAATACCGACATTCTGGGTCGTACAGCCGCTCCGTCCAAAATTGGTTTAGCAGTCACATTGTAGGTAATGGTATCCTTCTTCTTCTTCTTCTTCTTCTTCTTTCATCCGGAGTTTCTTTTTTCGGACGTGATTGCGTTGTGCCTGTTTACAGCAGAGCTGCGTTCTTGCACCGTTAGGCCGGCACATCCGACTTCTGCGGGCATTTGTTGACCGGGTTAACCTTCCCTGGGTAATGGCATCCTGATAGTACTTGATCACCCGGGCTTACAAGCCGTGATCAGCTCTGTGAAAGATTCCCCCCCCCGTGAGTTACCGTGTACGCTTGTCCACAACACACTGAAAGGGTTAAGCACCATATGCCCTATACTAATTGTGGGTAATGTCTGTACCATTACACCACTGCTTCAAACACAATCAATAAGCAATATGCCCAATAAATTTATTACATCGAATACCCATAAAATATATCCATTCAACTTAGACATAATATTTAACATAGTAGCATAATGCATGAGTTAGTGTGTATGCATACGAAATGAGACGTATACACATAACAAGAATATGTACGAAGCATAGTCCTAGCATCGTATATTCACATGGAGTTACAAATACATACATCCAACATATACTTACACATTAGGCATATGAAAGTGTTCCTACATACATAGTATGCAATGCAAAAATTATAGTAACATGATAATCTACAATGACTGAGAAACTAATAGTTTCCATAGAGTAACAAACATCTAACATGATAACTGAAAGTCAAAAGTCTGCCTCACAAAAGGTATCTACTTGTATAGTAGGAATAACCCTTATCATCATCATCAAGTGCCGTGCCGGCTGGTGTAGGCGTTCATGGCTCTCCACAGATCTCGGTCTTTGGTGTTCTGGATCAACTCTGTTGATGATATTCCTCCATGCCACCGTCTCAATCCGTCCAGCATCATTTCTCCCTTATATGAATATGATATTGTACACTGAACTGAGAAAGACTAGTGCACACTGAAGTAACCTGAGACGATAGTTCTTGAAATAACCTAGGTCAGATATAGACTGAAAGTCAGTACATACATCTAAAAGACGTGAATAGGTACTGAGAACTAACATTACTAGAGATACAAACATATACAAGGAGGGTTCATACCTGTTCAATTGTCTGACTTATTCTAAAGGGAACAGGTTTAGCATGGGTTTTTATACTAAGTCTGGCAGACACTATTATCTCCTTGGCGCCTTCCTGTCTGTCCCCAGCCACAATTCACATTCCCCCTTTCTTTGTTTAATTTCCTTCATCAGACACCTCACACCCTATTGTCTGAATCCAGTCTGAATGGTTTATTATCCTTCATGGATCTGTTTCACACGTCTCTTCAGTGCAGACTAGATTATCTCCCCACATGTCCAGTCATAAATTATTTATGAACAACTGGCCTTCACCATAGCGTCACACCTGGACGGTTTTGAATTGCCAGCCACAGATCAGTTTCACAGTCCATTGAGTCTGCCCGCCAGTGGGGTGTAATTATCAGTTTGACAATGTACCACCTTGAAGCTGGACTGGCTGGGTAGCTTTACGGCCCAATTTCACGCCTGCTCTGCAGTGTGGTTTAATTATCAGTTCTGGGTCAGTTTCACCTTCCCTTAGATGGCATTCCACACCTTGTGTTTGTTGAGAGTCAAGGGTCAGTCTTGCATAGCCACCAGACCATGTCCGTGTGCACAGGCTCGTATTTTTATGTCTTGTACCATACGTGTACTACCTTGCCCCAGCATTCTTTATGATAGAGAATTTCATTCCCTCTTATGTAATTTATCTACATGGTCCATCAAAAGTGAACCACAATTGTTCTGGGATGTAAATGCCGCATTCCATGACATATATTGTGATATCATATGCCAGGCTCTCCTGTACTGTCTATTAACCTTTTAATGAATCCTCGGGCACTTCTTTTTCCTTTTAGCACATAGACATCTGTGTAAACTGTTACATCACCTTGGCAAAAAGGATAAGAAGAAAAAGAAGAAGAAGACAAGATGGAGAAGATACAGAGGAAGACGAAGAAGGAGGAAGTAGTAGTAGTAGTAGTAGTAGTAGTAGTAGTAGTAGTAGTAGTAGTAGTAGTAGTAGTAGTAGTAGTAGTAGTAGTAGTTTGCCATGTCGCTGTTATGGGTTATTGTTAACAATTCCACTGACAACTGTAATAAGATAAACTGTTGGCTCGCTCCAACCAACTGAACAGCAATATGGGCTTCGCGAGTGAACCCAAACAGGAAGAATAAAAGGCCGATTCATGAACGTGAGTAATTGAAAATCACTGTTTTATTTATCTACAGCGTATCGGGCCAGCTGTACATACACTATTGAACTTCATATTAATGATAAAAATTACAAACCGTCCCACAAACAAACTGTTTACAAATTACTTTATTCGTCCTTGAAACTCCTTCTCTCTATCCGTTAGGTACGTTCTCGCTGTTCTGAAATTATGACTAATTTCCTCGTCTGTAGGTTCATTTGTCCGTGGCGTTATCACACATATGTTCGTTATACACGTTCTCTGTCTCTAATTCCTATTCCAGCCACTGTTTCAATGCAGAACTATTTATTAGCCAACTTGAATGTACTGATGATTTGATGCACTGCCTTCCATTCTAAAACTCCCCAAAGTCTGCCGTTTCTATTGACATCTCTATGTGACGTTTACCCTGTTCCGACGTCTCGTCTATTTCCTAGCCTTTTCGGTATCGAGACTTCTACTTTATTTATACTGCGCCATTCCTGGGCACTTGCTATATAGCATAGTAGTAGTAGTAGTAGTAGTAGTAGTAGTAGTAGTGGTAGTAGTAGTAGTAGTAGTAGTAGTAGTAGTAGTAGTAGAAGAGGAAGAAGAAGAAGAAGAAGACGGCGAGGAGGAGGAGTAAGAACCAAGTAAAAATCTATGCATACAGGGTACCAGAAAGATTATGCATATATAACCAACTTGGCCGAAAGTAACAAGTTTATTTGTGTGTGTGTGTGTGTGTGTTTGCTCCTTGTCACTTGAGGGAGGGGGGAGAAGGGAGGAGGTAGCAGAAAAGCAGCGCTAAATAACGTCGAGAAAACTTTCACATTTATCACCTGTATTCGAGCAATAAACAGGTAGATCAATATAAAACTCAACATGAAATGGAGAAAGGAGAATTCTCCTGAATGTAAAAGAATGGAGCAAAGCAAACACACGACTACGCACAGCACAAAACAAGCTGCGACACCGCTTGTTCAACAAGCTAGAGATAGGAAAGATTGATAAGTGTAGCTGTGGAATTGGGAACATGACGACTAAGTAAACATTTGCTGCAAAAGCGTCCGACATATGCAGAACGGAGAAAATTACTTTGGCCTGCACAAGTTCCATTTAAGTACACGCTGTGTGTCTTCAAAAACTCTCAAGATGACTGACGTTTCCTTTAAATAAATTAAAGTTTGACATCCGAATATGCATGAAAAGAGACGAAGATTTCTCACACGAAACATTTAATTTATTTCTCGTATATTATTAGACGTAGACAGTCACAATTTTTTGGGGCATGTTATGGGAAGAAATGACTTGGTGACGACTGGTAAGATTGAAGGGAAGAGACCAAGGGGAAGACCGAGAAGTAAATACCTGGATGGCTTGGCTACGTGGCATGGTCGAGACAGAAACACAGAGCTTATCCACGACTCTGGCGATCGAGTGAGACGGCAGAACATGACCGCCCACGCTTACCGGCATGGCACATGATGGATAGATGGATATTATTAGAGATTAGAACAAGAATTGACATTGCGAAGGTCGCCTTTTGCAAGATGAAAAACATACTGACCAATAAAAAGATGTCAACTGAAACGAGAAACAGAGTGTTGAAGTGCTATATAGAACCTGTACTATACTTTTGTATGGATGTGAAGCTTGGACAATAAGCAGTCAAGCTGAAAAACAGCTCATGGCTGTGGAAATGTGGTTTCTGAGGAAAATGCAAAGAATATCATGGAAAGACAGAAAAACCAGTGAACAATTCCTTCAAGAAACAAATGAAGATCGTAAACTGATTAGAGTCATTAGACGTAGACAGTGGCGACACTGGGGTTGGTGTCACCCAGTGCGGTAAACTCTTGGTGTCACCCCTCTAGACTTTCACCATGGTCTTCTTCCGAGTGTTCCTGTACCATATATAATCGCATATAGTAATGTTTGTAAAATAAGTCAAAAAGTTAATAAGAACATAAGAAAGAAAACAAATTGAACAATATAACTTCAATACTTCAGGTAAAACATAAATAAAGAACTTCGACAAACTCGGACAAAGTTAAATATTTGTTATTTTGCTACGTCTGCTTTGTCAAATTTGCAATTTTTTTATCTTGGTGTCACCCCTTGATGGTGTCACCCGGTGCGGCCCGCACCCCCCTAGTGACGCCCCTGGACGTAGACAGTCAACATTTTTTGGGTATGTTCAATTACTATGAGAAGAAATGAATTGGAGAACTTGGTGACAACTGGCTAGATCGAAGGGAAGAGACCAAGGGGAAGACCGAGAAGTAAATACCTGGATGGCTTGGCCGCATGGCATGGTCGACACAGGAACACGGAGCTGATCCACGACTCTGGTGATCGAGTGACACGGCAGTACATGACCCCCACGCTTATCGGCATGGCACATGATGGATGGATGGATATTATTATTGTTTCGGTAATGCTAATGACCATTTGAGAGTGTCTCTGAGTTTTTAATCTAACTTGGAAACATGGCGGCGTTTTATGTTAAATGTTAAAACACTTTAGTCTCAGGTTTCCTGTTCATATACTGCCTCTATAGTACCTTGCACTGTAGGGCAGGGAGGTCTTGCGCCTGAAGAATTAAGGCCGCCTGGCTAGTGCAGTCTTGGTAATGTTGAATAGTTAACTACAACATTCATTTATCGTTTAACGGTGTTGAATCAGTTATCAGTTGGGGTATCTTCATTGCACTCCGGACATGTCCATAGGTGCTCAGATCCTCCCCCCCCCCCCCCACCATATGCATCAGCGTCCGGTTACTAATAGTAATAGTGCCAGTTCTGTGTTGGTTGACGAGGCGCTTTGTTCTCCCGATGTACCTCTCGCGTCTGGCCGTGCAGATTCTTACTCCCAAGTCTTTCATCCTGGACGTCAAAGTCCTCTGTTCTCGCCATATCTTTGCACTTTCAGGACGTTAGCATCGGTGTTGAATATTCCACGCCATCATCATCCTATCTCACAGGGATAAAAAAGTAGCATAAACTATAACTATAAATTATAATTAGTAAACACGGTGGTAAAAAAAGTGAGAACATCTTGTAGCATACGAGTTATTTAAAAAATATAATTCAATTATATTGTTTCGTGTTATTTGGTTTGCTAAGTATTTAGCTATTCTAATCATAAATCATGTTCAATGTGTCCTTGCTGCCTTGCTTCTCAACTAGTTTTTCTCAGTGTTGTCACCACTCGTTTATTAGTGTGTTCCATCGTGCCATTACCTGAAGTAAAAACAAAAGTCATGTACGGAGTCATCCGGCCATTGAAAATCTTGTCCCGGAAAACGCTGTCTAATTTACCATGCATTCTTTCGACATCATTCATTCATATCTCACGTGACAAGAACACACGTCATCCTGGGTTTTCCAGGAAAGGTTGGACTATTATTCCGTGCACGGCGATTGGTTGAAATCATGGTGAACTTTTATATAAATACGAATATATTTCTTACTTACCGTTATTAATTTTTATTTGGTGTTGTTGATAGAATCGCAATCAATTATAAATGTATTTTTGAATTCTGCACACAATTTTAAATATATCTGGAAAGTTTCATCGCTGTACTAGTTTTAATTATGGAGAAAAACAACAGTTTCTGCGGAGGCGTGTTTTCGTTCTTTGTGCATATCGACCCGACTAGCATGTGCACTTTGTAACACTATTGTGGCGTTGTTGATAGAATTGCATCAATTATAGATGTATTTTTGAACTTTGCCTACAATTTTAAATATATCTGGAAAAATTTCATCACTGGACTAGCTTTATTTGTGGATGTAAACAACATTTTCTGCGAAGTGTGTTTTTGTGAATGGAGAAACGCATGGCATGCACCATGGCGACTGCGCATGCACATGTCGATCGAAGTGGCATACTTTTACTTTTCAACACTCAAAACGTGCAATTTGACCTACTAAAGTTAAAGAGAAACACAAGTTTAAAGCTTAATAATAATTTATTTGTATACTTGTACTATATTGAAGATATGGAAGGAATCAACATTGTGGGACGATGCATCAATAACATTAGATATGCAGATGATACAGTCTTGATTACAGACAATGAACAGGATCTGCAACATTTAGTAGATGACGTTGTTACACACAGTGAACAACGAGGGTTAGAATTAAATTGTAAAAAGACACAGATTATGGTCGTCACTAGGAAGAACGAAATATCACAATGTAATATACAAGTAAATGGGAATATTCTTCAACAAGTGAATAGGTACAATTATCTCGGAACAGTAATAACATCTGATGGGAGATGCCTTGAAGAGATTAGAACAAGAATCGCCATGGCAAAAGTAGTCTTTAGCAAGATGAAAAAACATACTGACCAATAAAAAGATGTCAATTGAAATGAGAAAGAGTGTGTTGAGGTGCTACATAGAACCTGTACTTTTATATGGATGTGAAGCTTGGACAATGAGCAGTCAAGCTGAAAAACATCTGATGGCTGTAGAAATGTGGTTTCTGAGGAAAATGCAAAGAATACCATGGACAGCCAGAAAGACCAATGAACAAGTCCTTCAAGAAACAAGTGAAGATCATAAACTGATTAGAGACATTAGACGCAGACAGTCAAAATATTTTGGGCATGTTATGAGAAGAAATGAATTGGAGAACTTGGTGACGGCTGGTAAGATCGAAGGGAACAGACCAAGAAGAAGACCTAGAAGTAAATACCTGGATGGCTTGGCCTCGTGGCATGGTCGTGACAGAAACACAGAGCTGATCCACGACTCTGGTGATCGAGTGAGATGGCAGAACATAACCGCCCACGCTTACTGGCATGGCACATGATGGATGGATGGATACTTGTACTATCTGTTAATCATTTAACATGACGGAGCATATTTTTGAAGTCAGTTTTCATATTACGCGTATGACCTGTTGGTTGAGACCAGCCTCGCACGCGGAGAAAAATGAAAATGGCTTACTGAACCGTAAATAATTGTTTTCTGGCGCTTGCAATAGAAAACCATCAATTGTAGATGGATCTTCGAATTCTGCATCAGATTTTTCAGAAATTTGGAAAGTGTCATCGCTAATTTATGTTGAAAAACAGGCGAAAAGTTATGATCATGAAACCCAAAATGACGGCTTGACTATATAAATATCTTTGTAGAACAGACATTGTGTTCTCGCTAGCGTTGTTGTAAGCAGTCCGCCTGTCAAGCGGGAGACCGGGGTTCTATTCCCGGCTGGGCATGTTTTTTGTTTTTTTAATTTTTTACAAATTATTAGGTGATATAATAGAAACTATTAAACATTACGAACTAAAATATTATATAGAACTATATGACCGTTTGAGACCATCTCACATGCATACCCGCTGGTGGAGGCAATCGGACACACTGGAGAGTTCGACTTATGGGTGAATAGCATGAAAAATCGCAACTCGTCTCACCTTCACAAAATTGTATTTATCTTCACTTATAAGTGACATACAGGCATCATTGAGGTACCATTAGATTTTGAATTTCAAGGCCTATCTACTGTCGTGATCTCATTTGTAAAACCCAAAATTAAATTGATGATGGGGCTCGCTACGTTTATGCTACTGACAATAAAGCGCTGCCCAGAACTTCTCCATTCTTCAATTATTGCCAATTTATATTTTCTGTGTTTCAATGGAATAGTTGAACAACAGCTAAGCAAAGTACAATTCGGTTTTCGGAAAGGTAAAATGTTGCACTGGGGCATTATTTATTTACACTTGGACAAATATGTGAAAAAACTATCGAATATAGTGACCAGCAGAATATTGTGTTTGTAGATCAGGAAACTGCTTTCGATAGAGTAGACAGATACAAATTATGGACCATCCTTGAAGACAATGGGATACAAGGCAACTGCTAGAAAACATCATAGCCATGTACCACTCGAGCCGAAATGCAGTAAGAACACAAGAAGGTATATCAGATATGTTCACAGTCAATACAGGAGTGAGGCAGGGATGTGTGCTCTCTCCCCTGCTATTGAATATCTACATGGACAGAACTTCCAAAGAAGCAAGTCTCAACAGATTCAGAAAATTTAGAACTCTTTACTCCAGATGAAACAACTGATCCACAGGAAATAAATGAACTTCTATTTGCAGATGATCAGTGCCTGTTTTATAGCGATGAGGGCAGACTGCAAAATCATATTAATAATCTGAGTTCAACATACAGGAGATATATATGAGTATAAATACTGCCAAAACCGAAGTAATGCGAGTTAGCAGATTGCCGGGCCCACTAAGTATACAGATAAATAGCACAACTCTGAAACAAGTTAAAGAATTCACATATTTTGGAAGTATGATCACAGAAGATGGCAGATTGGACAGAAATCGAAATCAGATGTCAAAAAGCTAGTGCACTTACACATCAACTATCACCCCTACTGAAACATCCAAATATACCCATGTTCGCAAAACGACAGATAATAAACAGCATATTCACACCAACCCTATGCTACCAATCTCAAACCTGAGCTTTATCCAAATTACACCTTCGCAAAATCAACACCTGCAAAATGAGATGCCTGAGGACAGCTGCCAACTTAACAATCTGAGACTGAGTAAGAAATGCTACTATCAGACAGACTGTGGGATCAACACCTTGTGCCACATTTACTGAAAGACAGAAGATCAAGTGGTTTGCCCATGTCGTTAGAATGCAACATCAGCAACTACCATCACTGGCCTTACATCAAAGATCATCTGTGATGATACCATGAGGACATCCAAGAAGAAAATGGATTGACGACATCAAAGACATTGTACACGAAATGACGTATCCAGTGCCGCCCACCGGGCGCTGGAACACAAATTATTCCTCCCCACGACGCTTGACGACAGAAGTGGAAGATGATGATGATGATGATGATGATGAATGGAATAAACACAGTCATTTTGAGAATTAACTGGAGTGGTAACGGTGAATGTCTTTTCGTGTGTAAACCAGATGCTTCGTACACTTCTCTCATTATGAAACCGCTGAAGTAGATGCCGACTGCGTTGCAAGTGTTTCAATTTGACATTTTCATTGAGCTTCTGCTCGATCACAGGCTTGTACGTTTTGAGTTGTAAATCTTGCTTAACAATACGTCAAACCGATGACGCAGATGAGATAAACAACAACAAACAACTCAATGCGCAGACGAAGATAAACAACAACAAGCAGTCTACCCCATTGACGTCAAAATAAGCAATAGGTTTGAAGTACTTCAAGAAAAGTCACCAGAAAATGTACAGTGCTTTAACATGCTGCAAACGGGCAAGACTAGCCAACAAGATACATCGGGAGAACCACATGGAGACATAAAGACTGCTGATAATCAGAAATGGATGAAACAACGGGCGAGACGTGCTGACAACCAACATGTACAGAAAGCACGACCTGACTGTACACATATTATACTAGGCGATTCCTTAATGAAAGGTTTATACAGCGACAGGGTGGCCACTTCAGACAAAGACATTGTTTCAATAATCCCACTGCCTGGGGCTGGTGTAGACTGGCTAACAGACAAGATTAGCAGGTTGGCTGTTAATCATAGCGTTAGAAGGGCAAGCGTACATATTGGTATCCCTGACACCATGAACAACCAACAAATCACAGGGTCTCAACTGCTGGCACTCTTGAACGGATTACGCCACACTTTTCCTAACTCATCCATTTTCTTCTCCTCCATCATATCACTGAGTTATGGACACTAGCGCCATCTAGCTGATATAAATAACAACATTTTGCAGAAGTTCTGTTCTTAAAACAAGATACAATTCATCAACACAGCATCATTCACTTCACAGGCTGGTGCACCAAAAAAGAGTCTTTATAAGGATCAAATACATTTGTCTACATTGGGCACCAGTTTTCTCACCAAGAATATCAAATATCCAGAACGGACACACCATACATCCAATATTGGATCGCGCCGGACACTTTTAGCTACTCCTGAAACTCAAGTCAGACGACATATTCCTGTCACATCAAGTACCAATAGGCCAGAAAGGTGCAGACCACTCATAACCACTGCACCTGAAATCCAAGCCAGACGGGACACTACCCCCACACCAAGTCCGTTAAATACGTCGTCTTTCACACAGGAGGGTAATAATTATGAAGATATTTTTCCTATTCTCCCCAGAAAGGAACCAACTCTCAGCAACAACGACGTGCCACCACAACCTCCTGTTAGCCACCAACCAGAGGCTCTAGTTGGTAGTCATTACATACCCATGAGACATCATCAGTACCCATTTCATTGTAAACCAGAATGGTTGCACCTCACACGGTATAGCCCAGCTACACTTCGTCAAGCACTTATAATGTCGTTATACTAACAACCAACACAACCTGGTATTTACTAGCAACTTAGCACAAAGCTACACCAGATCTCAGTACAAGAAAGAGCATCTCCTATAACATGTATCTGCATATTTGGTTATTACTTGATCTAGTAACGTATTAGGTTATAAGTAACTACAAACATTGACTTGTTTTGACTTTATATTAATTGATAGTACTTAGCTGTATAGCTTTTATAATACTTTTAATTGTGTTTACTGTGAGTGAGGGGGTCTTCACTGCTCTTCCTTATGGTACTGTTTAACGTTTTATTCCTGTGTGGGATACTCCACTTTAAACAGAAAAATTGAATTAGATAGTCATTTATTCATTCTTTTGGATCAATCAATGAATCATGTGCCATGCCGGAAAGCATAACAGCTGGTTATTTAGCTTGTGAAGTAGTTCTTTTCAGGTTAATTATTTGTTTTTATGTTCTTTAATTTGTTTTATTCTGTGTTTGCATTATATTTGTTGGTCTAATTAGTTATATCGTTATAATATTGTCATTTACATATCGATTTGTATTACTTATATTTTGTAAGCTAATGTATTTGTGAATTTTTATGATCTTGTATTTTTGCTTAACCCTTTACAGGGCAGATGCTTGTCCGTTTTGTAGCCCTGAACGGGCAAGATTTTTTCAGGTTCTGTAAAATTTCGGGTCGCGTTAGTAAAAACATCACAAATAAGGTGTTAGTCAATCGATTTTAGTTAAATAAACAACACAATGAAGGGAAAAGCATGCAGAATATGTTACTCACGTGATTGTTGCCGGTAATCCATATATGAACACAAATATTTACGAAATACGGCATGTTTGTGATTTTCCGTCATCTATACGGCAATTTACAAACACATTTTCAGAATCATAATCACTTTCTTTAAAGTCCGACTCACGACTGCTAATGCAAAGTAATGCTTTGCACTGATATCTAGCTCCGATTAATAATCAACTTCGTGCCCTTTAATGTCATTTAAATTGAACAGAGCGAAATCTTGGCTATCACTTGAAGAATCGCCGAAATCCATTTTGAAAAACAGCGTAAAGATCCCGAAAACTATCCAAAAAAAGTCCGTAAAAGTCTGTTCAAAGTCATTGTAGCGCGTTTACAAATGGCGGCCACGTTGTCAAGCTATCAGCGAAAGTGAAAGTAGTCATCGGAAGTGTCGGAAAACCGAGAGATCGCATTTTTAAAACGACTAGTCGTCAAAGACGCGATTGGGCGCTACGCCCGTTTAACGCATCGAACGCTATCAGGCGCTATGCCCGTTAAAGGGTTAATTTTGACTAATTTACACTTTCTTCATGGACGAAATGTCTGAGAAGTGGCAACACTGGCTCAATAAGTCAGGAATACGCCTTGGACACTTAAACATTTGCAGCTTATTTAACAAGCTACCAGAGTTATCATCTATTCTTAATCAAAATTTCATTTATTCGGCCTTAGTAAAAGTAGGCTTAATGATAACATTTCAGATGAGGACATCTCATACAAAGTTTTTAGAAGGGATCCATGTAGGAAACAAGAGACAGGCATAGTAGCCTATGTTTCTAATTTACTAAATGCTCACCATAGGCTAGACTTTGAAACTTGCGAAATAGAATGTATTTGATTAGAGCTAAAACTTCAAAACCGCACACCCCTGATAATTGGCTACCTCTATCGAAATCCCAGTGCTGGACACGTCTGGTACGAAAACTTCACTACCATGATGGATGGGGTTTTCGCTTCCGGGAAGGAAATTATACTACTCAGAGACTTTAACATTGACACCAACAAATCCAACATAATATGGGGAAATATAATTGCATCATACAATTTCCAACAAATAGTACAACAAGCTACTAGAGTAACAAAGTCATCTTCAACAGTCATAGATCACATTTATGTAACTTGCTCAGACAACATCATAGAATGCACCGTATCCAATTGTGCAATGAGCGATCACTACCCAATATGCTGCACGTGGTCTAAAAAAGGAATTAAAACTCCTAAACATAAACACATAAGTGTAAAATATAGAAGTTACAAAAATTTCAACCAAAACGCATTTTTACAGGACTTGCTCAGTTCACCTCTAGACAATGTTTATCAGCTTCCTGACCCGGATGATGCTCTGGAATTCTGGATGAAAACCTTTATTGATGTTTTTGATAGACATGTGCCAATCAAGGAAGTTCGAGTAAAACACCACGTCAAACCACCTTGGATCACCCAGGAAATACTTGAAATTATGAGAGACAGAGATAAAGCATATAAAAAGCGGGATCTCAGCGCATACCATACTCTTAGAAACAAAGTTCAATATACCATACGACGGGAAAAGAAAAATTACTTTAAGAACTTAGTAATGGATAAAACAAATAGTAAGGATATATGGAAGGCAATTAACACCTTGACAAACAAGTATAACTTCCGAAATTCTTTACCATCAAATCATATTACATGCGACCAATTCAGTAATTTTTTTCAAACTGACATAGACCAGTTGAAGGCTTCAATACCTAATTCTCCTTGCAACTTATCTTTACTGTCATCGTTTTGCGAGAATAGATGCTCCCGGCGATATTCTTTCCGACATACCGCTAATGACAATCACTGAAGTATTCACTTACCTCAGTAACCTAAAAAACACAACCTCATCTGGGTTAGATGGAATCAGCAACCGGATTCTCCGTTGTGCTGCGCCAGTGATCTGTATATCACTAACCTATGTATATAATCAGTGTCTCACCAAAGGCCACTTTCCATCAGCTCTCAAAATCGCTAAAGTGTACCCTCTTCTTAAATCTGGTTCATTGGACAATGGTCTCCCGAACAATTACAGACCCATTTCCTTACTATCATCACTATCTAAGCCACTAGAAAAACACATCCATAAAGTAACATTACAGTATTTAGTTCGCAACAAGCTTATTGTTGACAGCCAATCAGGATTTTCGACCAAAATATTCTTGCCACTACGGCCCTAACAAACATGATAGAAAATTGGCACCAGAATATAAACAACAACAGTCTATGTGGAACTGTGTTTATTGATTTCAAGAAAGCATTTGATATGATAGACCATGTTATTTTAATTAAAAAACTTGAGACAATGAAAATTGGCCCTAATGTAGTCACTCTAATATCATCTTTTCTATCAAACAGAAAGCAAGTAGTATCACATAATAAATCTCTGTCTCAAACCACTACCTTCAATATTGGAGTACCGCAAGGCTCTATTCTTGGCCCTCTATTATTTGCCATATATATTAACGATCTACCTTTGCATCTTTCGTCGTCCTGCGATCTATTTGCAGACGACTGTACAGTGTACACAAACGCTGAAAACTGTATTTTACTGGAGTCATCTTTACAACAAGAATTAAATAATGTAGTTAGGTGGAGCTATTCAAACCGTATGCAAATTAACATCACTAAAACAAAATCAATGTTATTAACAACCAGACAAAGACTTCAAACTCAAAGCTCACACACATCACTTCAACTTCACATCGATAACATGCCAGTAGAAAGTGTAAGGCCTAATCATTGATAGAAATCTAACCTTTAATTCCCACGTTCAAGTGCTCATTAAACAAACAGCAAAAAAAGTCTACCAACTCGCCAAAATTAAAAACTTCCTTGATGAGGACACAAGGAAACTATTCTATACTTCTCATATACAGACACACTTTGACTACTGCTCTACAATCTGGGACGGTTGTTCTAATTCAAACACCAAGCGACTTTACTCACTCCAGAAACGGGCCATGAGTCTAATTTATAGCAAACATTTATCTGACAATCCTAGCCTGTATAAACGCCTTCAGTTACTACCACTCCGCAAACGCCTGCTTTTCAATAAAGCTAAACTAATTCACAACATCCTGCATAGGAATGCCCCAAATTACCTTTGGCCATTGTTTAAATATAATGCTAGACACAGTAAACGTTTAAATATATTACACATTCAGAAGCCTAGGATTGACTTATACAAAACAAGCTTAACGTACTCCGCAGCTCAGCTGTGGAACAATCTTCCACAAGAAATCAAAGACATCACCAATCCTATTCATATAATCGCAAATTATTCGAACACTATCTCAGTACGGATTACCTTCCCCCTTAATAATAGAGATAATAATAATAACAAAACCCTAGTATAACAGCCAGTCCTCTTTTGGTAGGCCAGTATATTCCACATGGCTAATAACAAGTGTCAGATCATTATCTAATATTACTGAGTCGTGTAGTTTTGATGTTCGCATTTTGCCCATGCCTTTATAATGCATATCTTTTATATTGTTGCTGTTCTCTGTTAGCCTTGAATGATGTGTGAATGAAATAATGTATGAAAGAGAGTGATAGAAGGGCAGAATGTTAGACGGGCCTGCGTGCCCAATTCTTAACCCTTTGAAAATAAAGTTTGTTTGTTTGTTCGTTTGTTCGTTCTGTCTGTCTGTCTGTCTGGGTGTAGGGAATGTATGTGTGGAAGGGTTGTATATGGGGGATGTGTATGGGTTGATGGGTAATGTGTGGATGGGTGAAGGGATGTGTAGTCGGTGGGGGATGTGTGTGTGTGTGAGGGATGTGTGTGTGTGTGTGGGAGGATATTTGGGAGGCTTATTGGAAGTATGTGGGTGTTGGTGGGTTGGGGGTGTGGGTAATGAATGTGTATTTGGGTGGGTGAATGGGTGTGTAGGAGATTGTGTGAGTTGGGGGATGGGTGTGTAATGGGTGTGGGGGATGAGTGTGGGGGGTGTCAGTGAATGGAATATGTCTGTGTGGGTGGGAGTGTGTGAGTGTGGATGGTGTAAGTGTGAGTGAGTGGAGGATGTATGTGTAGGTGGTGAGGATGTGTGTAGGTGGGGAATGTGTGGGTGGTTGGGGAGATGTGTGAGTGGGTGAAAGATGTGTGGGTGGGGATGTGTATGAGGAATGCATGTGGGGGATGTATGTGTGGGGGGAATGTGTTTATGGGTGGAGTTTTGTGTGGGAGGGGAGATGTGTGAGCGGTGGGGGAGGTGCGGGATGTGCAGGTGGATGATGGATGTATGTGAGGATGCGGGATGTGTGTATGGCAGGGTGGTTGGTGTGTGTGTGGGTGGGAGGGTAGATGAGAGATGCATGTGTTGATGGGCGGGTGTGTGATGTGTGGGTGTGAGTGGTTGATGAATGGGTACGTGAGTGGGTGGAAGTGTGTGAAAGATGAGTGTATGCTTTGTGGGAAGATGTGTGTGAGCGGCAGATATGTTTACATAGGGAGGAAAAAAAACATTGTTAAATGGATTTTGTAAACATAAACA
>JACEFZ010005445.1:167500-332865 GCA_014155875.1 Cepaea nemoralis
TAGGTAACGTGTCCACATGGAGCTCGAGTGGTGTCGCAGTTATGGCTAGGGTCTGTAGTTTTTGTCTGGTCTTTATTAGCATGGATTTGGTTTTGTCGATGTTAATTAACATGCGGTTTTCATTGCTCCATCTACTAAGGTTGTCAAGTTTGTTTTGTAAAGAGCTCTCTAAGTCACTAAGGCTCTCTTGACTAGTGTAAATAATCATTGCTCTTTGGACGGATTTTGGATAAACCCGGCCATTTTCTCAACCGTCAGAAACAGAACCTATGCATCATGGGACGATAAGCACATGCTCTTCTATTCATTGGTCAGTACTTATCATATGACTATGACATGATCATGTTCAACGTATGCAATTATGCGTGGTGTGGCACGAACGAATTTCAAATGAACGCTCTTAATAAATAAAGCAATATACACATTACAAACACTAATAAAGAGATCAGTTGATACACAGAAAGACTGATACTTGTGCTTTATAGATTATTATACCAAGTGTCATGAATGGGAGTGTGAGCTTTTGTCACACTTGTCATGGTTGGGTGTCTGGATCGCCTTGAGCAAGAAGCACACTTTGGACTGAGTCAGAGAGAGAAAGGTCTCTCAAAAACACGACACTCGAGCTGAGACCATAGTAGGAAAAACATGTCTCAGACTCGTGGTAGGTGATGGCCAATGTTTAAAGTGCCTCCAATGTTGTATAGTTATATATCAGTGTAGTGTACTGTAGTAGTGATTGATAGTACCATTTTGTGATCACTGGAAACGTTGTAAACGTGTAATGCAAATTATGAGAAGAGAAATATTGTATTTGAAAGAACTGTTATCCTGTTGTGCATGGAGCTCTTAAGTGTTGGATAGATGTACATATTGAAGTTAATCATTATAAACAGTAACTCATGATACTATCAATACACTCATGACAATGTAAGTCAAACCCTGACACCATGGCGTTTGATAAAGTGATGAAATGATCAAAATGTTAGAAGCTATTAATGAGGATGGGAAATATCTTTAAAAATAAAAAATATTTACCGGAAATAAGCAGCAGCAAGTAAAGTAGCAAATAAACATTGTAGTAATGAAACAAATGAAGCTAGAAGTAAGACAAAGAGGTGTTTTGTCACCAGATCTAATTTCTTTCTCTATATCAAAGTAATAATGAGAGAGATGAAATGCAATTCAAACCATGACACCATGGTGTTTGATAAAGTGATGAAATGATCAAAATGTTAGAAGATATTAATGAAGATGGGAAATATCTTTAAATAATAAAAAAATATTTACCGGAAATAAGCAGCAAGTAAAGTAGCAAATAAACATTGCAGTAATGAACAAATGAAGTTAGGAGTAAGACAAGGAGGTGTTTTGTCACCAGATCTAATCTATTTCTCTATATCAAGGTGCAAATGAGAGAGATGAAAGAGGGGCCATGATTATGAGTTGAAGGTGATAATATAAATTATCTATGATATGCAAATGACACGATGTTGATATATGAATATGCAACAGATCTGTAGTTATAGTGACTGCAAAAAAGAACTTTTCTTGAAATCAAGAAAACAGAAACAATGGTTATATCAAAGAAAAATATAACACCAACCCAGGAAATGATAATATAAGGGAAACACTTAAAAAAGCTGATAAATTTAAATTGTGAGTGAGTGAGTGAGTTACTTAGTTAGTTAGTTAGTTGACATATCATCCTCATTGCACATAGAATCATTCAGTTCATAAGTGCTTGGATCCCCCCTGAGCAAATCCCACAGCGTATAGCGGCTAATGACACCAGTTCTGTATTGGTTTATCATTCTTCTTTGGCTTCCTGCGTAGTGTTCTTGCTTGGTCACACCTCTTTTAATTTGCTATTCTCGCAGTCTGACCATGGTTGTAGATTCACAGTCATCACTTGGTTCTTGCAAAAGTCTTACTTCTCGTAGAGCATTCAGAATGTCAGCCTGGTCCATGGTGCGTTCGCCCTCCACAGTAGCCTTGCCTGTGAGATTGTCTCTGAAGAGAGTGGCTGCTGCCTCTGGAGCGGTCTCGGCTGAAAAATATTAGTTTCATCTTCGTGCCAGGGCATGCGGGAGTCCAAGGAAATGAGCGGGCTGACAGTTCAGTTCAGTGGAGTTCAGTGCACTGTAGCAGATGTGTGGACCAAGAACACTGAGTTACAATGAGGAAGTTTTATTTTTAGACATCTCAGTTAAAAGATATTTTTCTTAGATGTGCATCCCAACATTGATTTTTTTCCTGACATTCTATTTCAATTTTTTTTCTTCTGACGTGCCACCTTAGGTTGTTTTCTTTAATATGACACCTCAAGTTGCACCATAAATGTTAGTTTCAGGCAGGAGGTTAACACTCTTGATTGTGACTGCAATGAAATATCAGTATTGCTTGCTGTTATAAATTGTTTAGAGATAAATGTACTTAAAATAGACTTCATAAGTGAAAATGTCAGTAATAAATTAAACATAAAGTACCTGTTGATTTGTTAATTTACACTAGCACAGTCACCTCACCTCTCTTAGATCATACTTGAGCTTACATCATACATCAGCCTAGATCATACATCAGCTTAGATCATACTTGAGCTTACATCATACATCAGCCTAGATCATACATCAGCTTAGATCATACTTGAGCCTAGAACATACAATAGCTTAGATCATACTTGAGCTTAATCATACATCAGCCAGGATCATACATCAGCTTAGAACATACTTCAGCCTAGAACATACAATAGCTTAGATCATACTTGAGCTTAATCAAACATCAGCCAGGATCATACAACAGCCTAGATCATACTTGAGCTTAATCAAACATCAGCCAGGATCATACTTCAGCCTAGATCATACTTGAGCCTAGAACATACAATAGCTTAGATCATACTTGAGCTTAATCAAACATCAGCCAGGATCATACTTCAGCCTAGATCATACTTCAGCCTAGAACATACAATAGCTTAGATCATACTTGAGCTTAATCAAACATCAGCCAGGATCATACTTCAGCCTAGATCATACTTGAGCCTAGAACATACAATAGCTTAGATCATACTTGATCTTAATCAAACATCAGCCAGGATCATACTTCAGCCTAGATCATACTTCAGCCTAGAACATACAATAGCTTAGATCATACTTGAGCTTAATCAAACATCAGCCAGGATCATACAACAGCCTAGATCATACTTGAGCTTAATCAAACATCAGCCAGGATCATACTTCAGCCTAGATCATACTTGAGCCTAGAACATACAATAGCTTAGATCATACTTGAGCTTAATCAAACATCAGCCAGGATCATACTTCAGCCTAGATCATACTTCAGCCTAGAACATACAATAGCTTAGATCATACTTGAGCTTAATCAAACATCAGCCAGGATCATACAACAGCCTAGATCATACTTGAGCTTAATCAAACATCAGCCAGGATCATACTTCAGCCTAGATCATACTTGAGCCTAGAACATACAATAGCTTAGATCATACTTGAGCTTAATCAAACATCAGCCAGGATCATACTTCAGCCTAGAACATACAATAGCTTAGATCATACTTGAGCTTAATCAAACATCAGCCAGGATCATACAACAGCCTAGATCATACTTGAGCTTAATCAAACATCAGCCAGGATCATACTTCAGCCTAGATCATACTTCAGCCTAGAACATACAATAGCTTAGATCATCATGAACATAGATCATACATCACATTATATCATATATAGCGTAGTTCAAATATGAGCGTATTAATTATTATTATTTTCCATCTTTCGTCCACTTGAAATTGATTGTCTATAGCTGCAATGTGTGCCTTCTTTATTACACATATACATCTGTTCATAATCAATGCCTGGTTTATTCATGAGGATATTAATTATTTACTTTGGTCTGTTTCAGAAATACACTCTTGGTCTCCATGCCATTCCATACAGATTCAGTAAAATGGTAGACATAGCTGAGAGTAGCATCATTCAAGAAATGACAGAACACAGCAATTCAGAATCAAGAATGGTTGAGAACAATTGTAAGGCATCAGTAAAACAAGAACATTGTTGTCAAATGTCAGAAAATGTGTCTTCTGTGATTGATACAAACAATAAACTATCTCTGGCTATTGAGAATTGTCAGCAGCAAAATAAGGAAACAAAATAAAAATGTACACAGAGCTTTGCAAAGTCTCTTGATGACATTTTTGATTATGTCAGTTATAGCTCTCAAAGAACTCACACAGGAGACTTGTCTGATGTTTCTAGTCCAAATGTTTGTGTAGACGGATATAAGAGAAACACACAGTAAAGGGATGTCAAACAATTGTAATGAATGGGATGTTCTTTTGATTCAAGATGACCATCTTGAATGCCTAAAGAACATGATCACAAGAGAATACATACAGGAGAGAAACCTTACAAGTGTGATGTTTGTGGTTCTTCTTTTACTCAAACTAGCCATCTGAAGGATCATAAGAGAACGCATACAGGAGAGAAACCTTACAAGTGCGATGATTGTGGTGCTTCTTTTACTCAAACTAGCCATCTGAAGGATCATAAGAGAACGCATACAGGAGAGAAACCTTACAAGTGTGATGATTGTGGTGCTTCTTTTACTCACTCTGGCAATCTGAAGGTCCATAAGAGAACGCATACAGGAGAGAAACCTTACAAGTGTGATGATTGTGGTGCTTCTTTTACTCAAGCTGGCAATCTGAAGGACCATAAGCGAATACATACAGGAGGGAATCCTTACAAGTGTGATGATTGTGGTGCTTCTTTACTCGAGTTGTCAGTTTGAAGTACCACATGCAAAAACACACCGGAGAGAAACCTTACAAGTGTGATGATTGTGGTGCTTCTTTTATTCATGTTGGCAATTTGAAGTACCACATGCAAACACATACAGGAGAGAGACGTTACAAGTGTGATGATTGTAGTGCTTCTTTTACTCAAGCTGGTAATCTGAAGAGACATGTAAAAACACATACAGGAGAGAAACCTTACATGTGTGGTGACTCTGGTAGTTTTTTTACACAAGCTGGCCATCTGAAGGGCCATATGAGAACGCATACAGGAGAGAAACCTTACAAATGTGACGATTATGGTGCTTATTTTATTCACTCTGGTACTCTGAAGGTCCATAGGAGAACACATAAGGGAGAGAAACCTTACAAATGTGATGCCTGTAGTATTTCTTTTACTCAAGTTGGCAGTTTGAAGTACCACATGCAAACACATACAGGAGAGAAACCTTACAAGTGTGATGATTGTGGTGCTTCTTTTACAAATGCTGGCAGTCTGAAGGACCATAAGAGAATACATATAGGAGAGAAACATTACAAGTGTGATGACTGTGGTGCTTATTTTACTCTAGTTGGCAGTTTGAAGTACCACATGCAAACACATACCAGAGAGAAACCTTACAAGTGTGATGATTGTGGTGATTCTTTTATTCATGTTGGCAATTTGAAGTACCACATGCAAACACATACAGGAGAGAGACTTTACAAGTGTGATGATTGTAGTGCTTCTTTTACTCAAGCTGGCAATCTGAAGGTCCATAAGAGAACACATACAGGAGAGAAACCTTACAAGTGTGGTGACTGTGGTAGTTTTTTTACACAAGCTGGCCATCTGAAGAGCCATATGAGAACGCATACAGGAGAGAAACCTTACAAATGTGACGATTGTGGTTCTTCTTTATTCGCTCTGGCACTCTGAAGGTCCATAGGAGAACACATACAGGAGAGAAACCTTACAAGTGTGATGACTGTAGTATTTCTTTTACTCAAGTTGGCAGTTTGAAGTACCACATGCAAACACATACAGGAGAGAAACCTTACAAGTGTGATGATTGTGGTGCTTCTTTTATTCATGTTGGAAGTTTGAAGTACCACATGCAAACACATACAGGAGAGAGACTTTACAAGTGTGATGATTGTAGTTCTTCTTATACTCAAGCTGGCAATCTGAAGAAACATGCAAAAACACATACTGGAGAGAAACCTTACAAGTGTGATGACTGTGGTACTTCTTTTACACAATCTAGCACTCTGAAGAAACATATAAGACTGCTTCATCATCATGTGCACTGCCAGCTACCATAGGTGTTCGTGTATTTCCTCAGATCTCGGTCCCTGTTCAGGATCTTCTTCTTCTGCTGCTGCATTCATCCGGAGTTTTTTTTCAGACGTGATTGTGTTGTGCCTGTTTACAGCAGAGCTGCGTTCTTGCGTCATTAGGTTGACACATCCGACTTCTGTGGGCATTTGTTGACCGATTTAACCTTCCCGGGGTTTCTTAGGACGTTTGACTCTCACTGTTGTGGTGTTATCCCCATCTCAGCTGGCCCTTTTAGAACAGCCAAAGACATCCTGGTCAGCCCTCAAGGGAAGGGAGGGGCAGACCATGGGCATTCCCCGCCATCCAACGAGGCTTCCATAATTGCAGAGCCAACACACAGCGCTCTGGTACTGGGCTCACCCAAGGAATCATCATGTCCTGCACATGGCTGCTTAGCTTCACTTCCATGTATTGGGCCTTCCGGTCACCACAGGCTGTTCCTCCGGAAACCAGAAGAATGCAGTCTGCAGATGACATCCACACAGTGAGCTTTCGATTTGTACTTTCCATGTAATGGATTTGCTATCCAAGCAATATTCCATTTTGTGCCACTAGGACACTTATTCCACCTTTGATGACACCCACACAGTGAGATTTTGATTCAGACTTTCCACTTAATGGATTTGCTAACCGAGCAATATTCCATCTCATGCCTCTGGGACGCTTTTGCTACCGACATACCTGTGTTATGAAGTGTGGCAGTCTAAGTACTTCTTCATGCACCTTTAGATGTCAACCTGAATGTAGTTAAAGTAAGCTGCGGTCAACTTGAGCTTGTTGATATCTCCATAGAGCTTTTCCTCAAATGAAGCAGGTGTGGGCCAAAATATCTTTCTCTGTTCTGCATATATTGGGCACTCCTGCAGCAAATGTTTGGCTGTCATTTTACCAGTTCCACAATTACATTCATCGGTATCTCTTATCTATAGTTTATTGAACAAGTGGTATTTCAGCCTGTTATGTCCTGTGTGGAGTCTGAAGATTGATACTTGTTCACTTCAGTCGAGTTTGTAATATGCATCATCTTTCGGTGGGGTGGTGATGATGCATATTACAAACTCGACTGAAGTGAACAAGTATGGAAGGAAGCTATACAAATACCAGTCCCAAGGAAAGTAAAAGACCTGGAAGAACCAAATGGCTATCGACGTATCAGTTTACTTAGCTGTGTAGAAAAATTGATGGAACGTATTATCAGTGGCAGGCTAACATGCCATCTGAAAGAAAAACCAACTCTTAACACCACACCAAACAGGATTCAGAAAGTACAGATCCACTGAAGATCAAATCGCGCATATAGCTCAGGAAATAGAAAATGCCTTCCAAAAGAAAAAGCACACACTAGAGGTCTGGATAGATTTAGAAAAAAGCATTTGATGAAGTGTGGAAGGAAGGACTAAAAGTAAAACTGCAAAAAATGTACATTTGCGGGGAAAATGTACACATGGATCAGCCACTACCTTAAGAACAGAACTATGAGGACAAAAGTACAAGGACAAACCAGCAAAAAGATGCTGTTGGAGCAAGGTATCACCCAAGGAGGAGTGACATTATTCTAGCATATATAAACGATATCACGAAAGTTTCCAGCCAGAGTACACACATCCTCCTTTGCAGATGACCTATCCATATGGACATCTGAAGAGTATATTAGTACAACTAACAGCAGAATACTGCAAGCTTTATTAGCTCTTGAGGACTGGTCAAAATCATGGCTAGTAAAGATAAGTGAGGAGAAAACAACATGCACAGTGTTGTCCCTCTCAAATAAAACTCAGCACCCTAAGCTGATTTAATCTATCCTCAACACAGGATGGCGAAACAGCTTGCAGAAACTGCTAAACCAGTGTGATAATAATTCAACCCCTTGATATTAAAAGATTAATTTGAACTGGTAAAACTACTGGATGTTATCAGTCTTAAACTAAAGCATGTGGCGTCAATGGATATTGCCTCTATTGTCACTGACGGTCCCATGGAAGAAACAGTGAACATCATCTGTGATCGCATAAAAGAAAAGAAACAAAAGTTAGGCCTACCGACATCCACATTCAAGAAATTACTACTACTGTGCACATCTAATAAATTTATTTTTCTTTTAAAAGTTGTACCACCAAATTGACGTAGTGGCCATGAGGAGTCCTCTAGGTTCCATTCTAGCAGACATCTTTATGGTGCTCTCAGAAAAGCAAGAACCTCAAATATTGACGTTCTATACCTCTGGTATGTGGATGCTGTACTGTTCATCCCAGAGACTAGATAACAGGCTGAATCATTCCACTCCGTCATAAACCAAGCCCACGAGCATGTGTTGTCATGGCCCATAAGGGAAGCAAAGAATAGTAACACTGTTGCCATCCATGCATGTCGTAAGAGGCAACTAAGGAGGCTTGGGCTGAGACTTAGTCTACAGTCTATTGGGACTTCCGGTCCCCAACATGGCGGATTGGCATTTAAACCGGAAAGGCCTCTAGAGTGTTGCTTGTGGCTACGTTTTGCATTCGCATTTTCCTCATGTTGGACTGGTAGTGCATGGTTCCATTGCCCTGCTACTGAGTGAGTGCATGGCGTGACACTGTGAGCTGTGAATTTCATGTGGAATGCTTTTATATCTGTCCACGTTTGTTTGTAGCATGAACTGCAGGTTCGGAACAATAGCAGCCGGCTGTTGCTAAATTGACTGGTTTGCCTTTTCGGTTCACAAGTGCATTTTTCAGGAGACTCCTGGAGTCATCGCTGGAGCTACGAACTTTGTGCTTTTGGCTGGTCACCCTGTGGAAAGAGACTGAGCCATATGGGATAAATCTTGGGTCAATTAAGCCTTTCTGGTGATTGCCGATTCCATCGACAATGAACTGTATTTTTGTGGAGGACTTTTGTGTTGGCATTCTGGTGGTTGCCTTGTGCACTGTGTATCTGTGCGGGATGTTGGCTTGCCAAGACTCCTGTCTATTCCATTGTTCACATTGGGCAGTGGGGAGCATTCTGTGTGATATTCACTGGCACAGGAACGGAGCATAATGGGGATGACCCGTTGCCGTGAAGTTGGAACCGTGACTAACTAACTAACTAACTATGAACCAAGCCCACAAGGACATTTCTTTATCTGTTGACCATGAACATAATGACGCCTTATCATTCTTAGAAATATTAATTCAATATCAACAGGATGGCACCATCTAAAGATCTATTGAAAGGGAACACGGATGGCCTAATGCCTGAATTTAAATAGCTTTGCACCTATTCAGTGTAAGCATGGCCTGGTTACGGACCCTGTTTAATCAAGCTAGAATTATTTCCTACGATGACATGCTAAAAATAGAAGACAGAATTTATTAACCATGATCTACAATCTTGAGATTTGGAACATGGAATGTACGGACACTATATCGAGCTGGAGCGGCTGAAGAACTAACCCAGGAGCTGGTTGAATATCAAATGGATATAACAGCAATTCAAGAAATAAGATGGCCAGGAGAGGGTACTTTAGAGAAAAATGGAATGATTATAATATATGGAGGAAACACCCAAAATAAACATGAATTAGGAACAGGTTTTGTCATCAAAAAAGAGTTATGGGGGAACGTTCTAAACTTTAAAGCTGTTAATGACAGAATTAGTAAATTACGAATAAAAGGTAAGCGGAAAAATATAACAATGGTTAATGTACATGCACCTACTGAAGAGAAAGAAGATGACATTAAAGAAGACTTTTATAATGATTTGGAAGATGTCATAGAAGAAACCCCTAAACAGGACATCCAGATTGTGCTGGGAGACTTCAATGCAAAAATAGGTAGAGAGCAAACTCATAAAAAAGTGGTCGGTATGGAAAGCCTTCATGTAACTTCAAATGATAAAGGATGGAGAGTCATCAACCTGGCAGAAGCCAAGGACAGCAGATTAGCAGTACCAGACTACAAAGAAAGGATATACACAAACAAACTTGGAAATCATGTGACAAGAGAACCTATAAGTATAATCAGATAGATCACATTTTAATTAACAACAGAAATGCATCAAACATACAACAAGTTAGAAGTTATAGAGGAGCTGAGTGCCACAGTGACCACTTCCTCGTTGGAGCAAAATTTAAAATAAAACTTAAGAGAGCTTTCTATACTAAATTACAAAGATTACACCCAACATTTAACAGAGAAAAACTACAAGAAATTACAGTCAAAGAGAAATTTACAGATGAAATAAGATGTAAACTTGAAACTCTGCAAACCCTTTGGAGGAAAACGTTGACCAAACTTGATTGAACATCAAGAATACAATTCAATCTACTGCAGAAGAATGTCTTGGTGTGTTAACCACGCATAGAAAGAACAGATGGTTCAATCAAAAATGTGAAGAAGCAGTCATTAGGAAAAATAATGCCAGACATTTATGGTTAAATGACATCAACAACATCCAAAAGGAAGAGCATTATAGAAATGAATGTAAAGAGGCTACAAAAATAGTCCGACAGCAGAAGCGAGAATATATGAGTAATATAATCAAAGATATGGAAACTAATCACCAGAAACACGAATCCAGAAAGTTTTTTTTAAAGAACTGAAGTCAATGAAACGAGGGCACCAACACAACACATGTAGTTTAAAAGACAAAAATGGGAATATGATAAATACCAATGAGGAAATGTGCAACACATAGAAAGAATATTTTGTTAAATTACTAAATTGTGAAGCTCCAAGTAACATTTTCCCACAGGAAGAGGTTCTAACGTGTGAACCACACTTTGAAGAACCTGCATTTGAAGAAAATCCTATATGTAATCACATGACTTAAAAACAATAAGGCAACTGGGGCTGATGGAATTGCTGCTGAATTTATGCAGATTTTTATTATTAGTTTGTATAGCTTTAGATGTAATCACAAGAAATAAATGGGGAGAACCGTTGAGGCCACTAAGACGATTAAACAAATAGACACACATAGTATTATTTGGCGCTCACAGAAGAAGGAAATAGAGATTAGAAGACGCACTAGACAACATAAAATTTGAAAGCTATAATAGTTACTGACCGGGATTGAACCTGTCGCCTCCAAATGACGATGGCGCCTCGCTGCAGGAAAAAGTGTACTTCGACGCACGACCAACTAGACACTCCTCCTATGCATGGAAGATACTTATAATATAGTAACATATAAAGGCAGGAAATCAGACCCTTTCCAAATAACATCTGGCTTGAAACAGGGTGATGCACTATCGCCACTACTCTTCAATCTGGCTCTAGAGAAAGTTGTAAGGAAGGTAAAGGAGGAATATGATATTGGAGGAACATCCAAGCTGCTTGGTTATGCAGATGATATAGATATTATTAGAGGAAAATGAACAAAAGACATTGGAAATATTGACTCACTTAAAGGAAAAAGCCCAACAGATGGGGCTGGTTATCAACCAAGATAAGACAGAATATATGGTAATTTCAAGAGAAGGAATGGCTAAAAACTCTGGCCACATACAAATAGATAATATGACCATTAAAAGAACAGAAACATACAAATACCTGGGTACAATCTTCAACTGCTCCAACATCATAAGGGAAGAAATACAAACTAGAATCAACTCTGGAAATAAGATATACTATGCACTACAACAGCTACTAAAATCAAATGCACTATCTCGTAACACCAAAATCACAATATACAAAACACTGATCAGACCAGTTGTGCTGTATGGCTCTGAAACCTGGAGTACAATGAAAGGAGACGAAGCCTTGTTACAAACCTTCGAGAACAAAGTTTTAAGATGCATCTTTGGACCCATTAAGGATACGCAAAGTGGAGAGTGGAAAAGAAGAAGTAACAAAGACATTGATGATCTGTTTAAGTCCCCGCTAATCACTGGTATCATAAAGGCTAATAGACTACAATGGCTGGGGCATATAGAAAGAATGGAAGATAATAGGGAAACAAAACTCGCTTACACTCAGGAAATAAATGACCGTAGACCCCAAGGTAGACCAAGAAGACGGTGGAGAGATAATATATATACAGACCTACAAGCACTTGGAATCAATGACTGGCAAGAGAAGATCAACCAGAGAGACGAATGGAGACGGATTGTATCTGCAGCAAAGAACCTCAATGGCTCGGAATGCTGAAGAAGAAGAAGATGATCTACAATCAAATGTATGTTCAGCTGACTTCATCAAATGTCATTACCAGCCACCAAACCCTACTGCACAGACTCATTGTTCCCCAGATCTCAAGTGTATTTTCAACTAACCTTTCGGGGGTATACTAATAAAACAAATATATTTTACAGCATAAAGCAAACATTCTTTGTTACTGAACCTGTGATCAGATATAAAACCACCTCGATTATACTCTCATCTGTGAAAGAACTATTGTTTTGTACATCAAATCTGACTGCATTTATCAATTCCAGTGTGAGCGCCAATCACCTTACGTAGGTAGAATGGAAAGACAATGTAGCGAGTAACCAAACATTTACCAGTACAGGTGGAAAACAGATTTAATCAGTCTTCAGGAATCCCTATGCAGTCGATTTTGAGATATTTTTTAAATAGTCTACATAAAGTTTAAAAAGAGAAATCTTGTATATTGTATTTGATGAACAATAAATAATTGCTCAAATACATCAAGGCATTAGTAATTAGATGATTCCAGTCATTTTTGTGCAAACAGAAAGACTTGATTTTACATTTGCAAACCATGTTGAAAACTAATGCTGCACATTCAAACAATATCAGTGCCTATGTGTTTTTTTAAGTATTTCAGCCCTAGTTTAATTCATGTATTCACTTCATATGATATGTAACTCTGCAGTATGCACCTGATGAGATGCAGTGAAATATGCCAGGCAATAAAATGGACAACATATTGTTTTTAGCTTCTGTGATATTATCTGATCTGGTGACAAGATACAAGTAGCAGCAATTAAAATGGGAAATAAAGAGGGTAGTTACAAACAGATAAAGCTAGGAGTACAACAGGGGTGTGTCTTGTCACCAGATCTTTTCTCCCTGTATAGCGAAGTAATAATGAGAGAGATCAAAGAGAAACCAGGAATACTAATAGGAGGATATAATATAAATGATATATGCTATGCAGATGACACAGTATTGGTGGCGGATAATACAACAGACCTACAACAATTGTTGGACATTGTAGTAACAGAGAGTGCACAGAAATGACTCTCCTTGAATATCAAGAAAACAGTAACAATGGTGATATCAAAGAAAATGGGGACACCAAAATGTGACATAGAAATAGAAGGGAAAATTCTCAACCAAGTGGATAGTTTTAAATACCTAGGGGCACTTATAACATCAGATGGAAGATGTACACACAGATTAAGAGCAGAATAGGGCAGACAAAAGCTACATTTCAGAAAATGAAGAGTATCTTATTCAATAAGTCGCTATCAATAAATGTAAGAAATAGAGTGCTAAAATGTTATATAGAACCAGTTTTTCTGTATGGCAGCGAATCTTGGAATGTAAATGAACAAATTAGGAAGAACTTAGAAGCAACAGAGATGTGGTTTCTAAGACGAATGTTGCGAATTCCTTGGACTGCCAGAGTAACTAACAACGATTGCCTGAAAGAGGCTAATGAAACTAGAACACTATATACAACAAGAAAGAGACAAACAGGTTTCTTTGGTCATGTGATGAGAAGAGAGGCATTGGAGAATATCGTGACAGCTGGAAACATCGAGGGGAAGAGAGGCAGACCAAGAGAAATGATGCTGGACGGATTGAGATGGTGGCACCAAAGACCGAGATCTGTGGAGAGCCATGAACGCCTACGCCAGCCGGCAGGGCACTTGATGATGATGATGATGATATTTATGGTTGTTGTATTCTTCTTTACTCAACACTTGTTAGTCTCTAATGATGGGGTATCACAGTGAACAAGCTATCACAGTGATCTTGACAGGAACAGCCACAAAGTACGTTCCAAAACATCTCTGGTAGATAACTCAATGAAGGTGATGGTGGTTAGATTTGTTTGCTTGGCCGGTCTTCCCTGCCCTAACTGCCAGTGTAAACCATTTCTGTGTAGTGTACATACTATATACTATGTATGTACAATTGTGTATGTGTGCCCATAATTTCAGCCTGTACATTTACAAATAATTATGGCTATCCTATCACAACTGATTAGAAGCCCACACAAAATAATATCGTGACACTAGTCTATCACATGCACTTTGGCAACTGTTACAGCCACAGTCTGACAGGGAAATAACAATGCCGATTGAGCTGTCCAGGGTTTTCATGAATAAGGGTAACATTTGTTTGCTTTGTGTTTCTGTTATTTTATGGTGTAAATTTGAAACTGGTTTCATAGTTTTGTTTATCATATTTCAAAATTCACTGGGTTAACTTATTTAGCTAACTTTGTTTTACTGGTGATGGCATATCCCGAGTTGTATGCTCTTGTGTAATAAACTAGAAATTGTTATTCTTTGTAACAGACATTAATGTAATACATCATTATGAATAATAGTACAATTGTTGACATTTGAAAAGTAAACAAATACAGTTTGTTGATTATACTTCTTCTTTTGTTCGTTGTTGATTATGCTAAAGTTGAGTGGCTGTGTGACCAATGGCTGACTAAAAATGACTTTGGTTCATTTACTGGGGTGAAGATTATTGTAAGGGATTTTCTACTTTGAAGTGGTAATGACAGACAACATAACTATAACTTGTAGTGTTATTGATGTATTGCAGAATAGTATTCTTTGAATAGTTAAGTTTCATCTGTTGGGGTTTTCAAAACACTGTTCTCTTGGAGTGTGACTGGCAAGGCTGTTGTAACAGATGTCTCTTGGCAAACTTGTATTTGATCAGCTTTCTATTCCAGCTGTTCTCTTACAATTAAAAAAAATGTTTGTAGTGGTGGTTGGTTGCCATGGCAGTGAAGTGACCAGCATGCTTGCCTGCTGGCACAGTGATCATGTATTTGAATACACATAAGTGCATTTTTTAAATTGACCTGGGCTCCAAAGTCAACCATCCTAAAACAGGCAGCAGGAAATGTCTTGGGAAGGAAAAGCAGCCCCAATCAGCACCATAAACCGTAATGTTTGTAAAGACTAGGTGAAGCTGCTCTGTTAGGACCGGCCCACCTGCCTTGTATATCTCTGCCGGGATTGAGTCCGGACCAGGTGCCTTGCCGCTGGAGAGTTGCTGGATGGCTTTGTTTACTTCCACTGTGGTTGGCAGGTCATCAAGTGTATCATTGATGGGAACTTGAGGAAGGCAGTTGATGGTTTCATCATCAAAGAAGGAAGTTGCATTTAAGATGTTGCTGAAATGTTCTGCCCAGCGCTGAAGGATGTCTTTCTTGTCGGTGACCAATGTTCCCCTATCTGCACTGAGGAGGGGAGCTGTGCCTGGTGATGTAGGACCATAGACCGCTTTCGGTGAGTCGTAGAAGTTTTTCATATCATGTCTGTCAGCAAAGCCTTGAATTTCATCAGCTTTGCTGCTCAGCCAAGAGTCCCGCATGTGCCGAAGTTTCTGCTGCACTACTCTATGAATGTTCTTGAAGGCATCTGTTTTTTATGTTGACTTCGGGTCGTTCAAATGTGCTTTGAGGAGAAGATGTTTCTCTGCCAGTAATTGGTTGATGTCTTCGGAATTTTCATCAAACCAGTCTTTATGCTTTCGGGGGGTTGGACCCAGGATTTCCATAGCAGTGTTGTAAAGTATGTCCTTTAGGGCTCTCCACTCTGTTTCTGTATCCTGTTTAGCTGCAGCATTGGGCTTGAGGCGATCTTCCAGCATATTTTCAAACGACTGCTGCATTTTCTTGCTGTTTAGGCGGGTGACATTTAGTTTTTTGTTTGTATTTTTACCCCTTGAGGACGCCGTGGTGGTTTGATATGATTGTTTATTTTCGAGATGATGAGACGATGGTCTGTCCAACATTCGGCACCACACATGGATTTTGTCACCCGAACGTCTTATCTGTCATTCCTCCTGACGATGACATAGTCAATGAGGTGCCAGTGTTTCGATCGAGGGTGCATCCACGATGTTCTATTTCTCATGGGGAGACGGAAAATTGTGTTGGTAATCAGGGGGTCGTGTTCGGCACATGTCTAAAGAAGGAGGAGTCCTTTGCTGTTACAATTTCCGACTCCGTGCTTTCCAATAATGCCACTCCAAGAGGTGGTGTCCGTGCCTACTATGGCATTGAAATCCCCAAGGAGTATAAGTTTGTCTCCTTTGGGGACAGATGTTAATACATTGTGCAGGTCCTCATAGAACTTGTTCTTGACATCATCTTCACTGGTCATAGTTGGTGCGTAGACTCACACTGGTTGCATGCTTCCTTCCATTCAGCAGGGGCAATTTAATGGTCATGAGCCTGTCGTTTATAGCCTTTGGAAATCCAGCTAGTTTGCCGACCAAGGCTGACGTAATGGCAAATCCCACACCGGATTGGCGTCTTTCCTCACTTTTCTTTCCACTCCAGAAAAATGTGTAGCCGGCACCTATTTCACAGATTTGGCCTCAAGGCTGCAATGTCGATGTTGTACCTGCCCAGCTCTCTCCCAATCAGTGCTGTTCGTCTCTCTGGACCCGACGCGCCTTCTTTGTCAAGTAGGGTGCGTACATTCCAAGTTCCGATTGATAAGGGAATATGGTTTGCTTTTTTAACTTTACCTGTTTTTTCTTTGTTTGTAGTCGACCGCAGTTTAGGATACCCACCAACCGCGGCTAGCTGGTTAGGTAGTGATGGAGCAGACAATGTTTAGGGCATCTTTTCTAGCCCCTTCCTCATGCTATGGAGGTGAGCAGTGTGTTCCTATAGAGGGCTGCTCAGTCGCTCAGGGGGCTGCCGAATCCACTGCTGCTCCGGTCAGTAGAAGACGACCATATGGCCTGAGCCACCTGTGTGCAGGTCTGCGACTACGGCTGCCAGCGTACCCATGCATGCCGCTTCGCCGCTCGCCCATCGCCACAGGGCTTGAAGGTGATATATGACGTTGGATGAAGAATGACTTGCGCGATGAATTGGATTAAAGTGAGGAAGAGCTGCGAAATTCGTCGACCTTACTCTCTCGCCTGAGTCCATCTGAATCCAGTGACAGGACAAGTCAAGACAACTGGAGACGAATACAGGTGCAGTGGATGACCAGGGCACTCTACGTGCCTTGCCGGCTCATTACGTTCCACAACACTTTACAGGTAAACGCCGTCTTGCCCGTTGAGTCAGGAATGACTTCTTCCGTGCAGTCTGCCGGGTCCTGTCTTCACATGCTGGTTAGGCATACCCTAGTTCACCGCTTGGTTTGACACCAAATCGGCTAATCATGCCTGGTTTAGACAGCCTCTCACAGCTGTTGCCCGGTGGGTGGCCGCTGTCACAGGCTGATAGCTACTAGGAGCCACAAGCGTGAGGTAGATGTCAGGCATCGATCAGTGGGGGATGGGTCCGAAGAGAACATAAGAGACATAGATACCAAAGGTACAAACAAAGCCTGACAACCCGTACCTCCACTACTGTATTTGTCATGGAATAGATGTGCCTTATTGCTCCACATTGTCAACTGTTGTACTGTATTTGTCATGGAATAGATGTGCCTTATTGCTCCACATTGTCAACTGTTGTACTGTATTTGTCATGGAATAGATGTGCCTTATTGCTCCACATTGTCAACTGTTGTACTGTATTTGTCATGGAATAGATGTGCCTTATTGCTCCACATTGTCAACTGTTGTACTGTATTTGTCATGGAATAGATGTGCCTTATTGCTCCACATTGTCAACTGTTGTACTGTATTTGTCATGGAATAGATGTGCCTTATTGCTCCACATTGTCAACTGTTGTACTGTATTTGTCATGGAATAGATGTGCCTTATTGCTCCACATTGTCAACTGTTGTACTGTATTTGTCATGGAATAGATGTGCCTTATTGCTCCACATTGTCAACTGTTGTACTGTATTTGTCATGGAATAGATGTGCCTTATTGCTCCACATTGTCAACTGTTGTACTGTATTTGTCATGGAATAGATGTGCCTTATTGCTCCACATTGTCAACTGTTGTACTGTATTTGTCATGGAATAGATGTGCCTTATTGCTCCACATTGTCAACTGTTGTACTGTATTTGTCATGGAATAGATGTGCCTTATTGCTCCACATTGTCAACTGTTGTACTGTATTTGTCATGGAATAGATGTGCCTTATTGCTCCACATTGTCAACTGTTGTACTGTATTTGTCATGGAATAGATGTGCCTTATTGCTCCACATTGTCAACTGTTGTACTGTATTTGTCATGGAATAGATGTGCCTTATTGCTCCACATTGTCAACTGTTGTACTGTATTTGTCATGGAATAGATGTGCCTTATTGCTCCACATTGTCAACTGTTGTACTGTATTTGTCATGGAATAGATGTGCCTTATTGCTCCACATTGTCAACTGTTGTACTGTATTTGTCATGGAATAGATGTGCCTTATTGCTCCACATTGTCAACTGTTGTACTGTATTTGTCATGGAATAGATGTGCCTTATTGCTCCACATTGTCAACTGTTGTACTGTATTTGTCATGGAATAGATGTGCCTTATTGCTCCACATTGTCAACTGTTGTACTGTATTTGTCATGGAATAGATGTGCCTTATTGCTCCACATTGTCAACTGTTGTACTGTATTTGTCATGGAATAGATGTGCCTTATTGCTCCACATTGTCAACTGTTGTACTGTATTTGTCATGGAATAGATGTGCCTTATTGCTCCACATTGTCAACTGTTGTACTGTATTTGTCATGGAATAGATGTGCCTTATTGCTCCACATTGTCAACTGTTGTACTGTATTTGTCATGGAATAGATGTGCCTTATTGCTCCACATTGTCAACTGTTGTACTGTATTTGTCATGGAATAGATGTGCCTTATTGCTCCACATTGTCAACTGTTGTACTGTATTTGTCATGGAATAGATGTGCCTTATTGCTCCACATTGTCAACTGTTGTACTGTATTTGTCATGGAATAGATGTGCCTTATTGCTCCACATTGTCAACTGTTGTACTGTATTTGTCATGGAATAGATGTGCCTTATTGCTCCACATTGTCAACTGTTGTACTGTATTTGTCATGGAATAGATGTGCCTTATTGCTCCACATTGTCAACTGTTGTACTAGTATTTGTCATCCAACATAATTATGTCTGCAAACAAAAGTCTTTCCTGTCAACTTATAACTATAAACTCCGAGGTCCCTCTCTAACATACTTGTAGCAACACGTGACCTGTGTCAATACAAGCTTGTACTTGACTGATATATTTATTTACTGAATTCATTTTACTCACTTTAAGCGTGAGAGTGAAGGGGAGTTAGTTGTGAGGGGCAACTTTTTTTCCACATATCGTATTTACAGAACATTGCAGTCAACACGATAAACATAAAACAATTTTTATAATGAGCCACATCACGAAGATTCTGCTGAGAATTATCAAACAAAGAGTTAGGAAGAAAATACAATCCGAAATAGGAGAAGAACAATGTGGGTTTGTAGAAGGCAAGGGCACAGTAAATGCTGTGTATATACTGAGAACAGTAATTGAGCATTCTATAGAAGTAAACAAAGATCTATATCTTTGCTTTATTGACTACACAAAGGATTTCGATAAAGTGAGACATGTCGACATGATAAGGATGCTTGAAGATCTACAAATTGATGGAAAAGACCTTAAACTTGTAAAAAACATATACTGGAAACAACAAGCTGCCATCCGAATTGATAACGATGTAGGTCAATATCAGCCTATTAAACGAGGTGTGAGACAGGGATGTGTAATGCCTCCACATCTATTTTCCTGTACAGTGAAAATATTTTCAGAAATATAGAAGATATGGAAGGAATCAACATGGGGGGGGGGGGGGGGGGGGCGATACATCATAACATTAGATATGCAGATGATGCAGTCCTGGTTGCAGACAATGAACAGGGCCTGCAAAATTTAGTAGATGCGGTTGTTGCACACAGTGAACAACTGGGGTTAGAGTTAAATTGTAAAAAGACACAGATTATAGTCGTCATAAGAAAAACGAAATACCACAATGTAATATACAAGTAAATGGGAATACACTTCAACAAGTGAATCGGTACAATTATCTAGGAACAGTCATAACATTTTATGGGAGATGCCTTGAAGAGATTAGAACAAGAATTGCCATTGCGAAGGTAGCCTTTTGCAAGATGAAAACCATACTGACCAATAAAAAGATAGCAATAGAAATGATAAAATGAGTGTTCAAATTCTACATAGAACCTATACTTTGGTATGGATGTGAAGCGTGGACAATAAGCAGTCAAGCTGAAAAAACAGCTGATGGCCGTGGAGATGTGGTTTCTGAGGAAAATGCAAAGAATACCACGGACAAACAGAAAAACCAATGAACAAGTCCTTGTCGTGAAATGCCGCCTTAACATCCAGAATATTTTCTCGGTCTCCAAATTTGAGAGGCCAATTTGGGAAAGAATGAATTAATCACGCTGCTCCACGGCTATCTAGTCGTGAGGTAAGATTATTCACAAAAAGCCTCTAGCCATGACGTAAGCTTGCAGATGGCAAGTAAAATGGGATACTTGAGACGGGCACAACTAGATAATTTAAATTAGTCTACACCTTGGAAAACTGCTGACCCAGACGGGCTATGACACCACACAGACACATTGGCACCTTCTTACCCAGGTAGACCCTGGCTGAATGAACAATGAACTGGGCCATTGAGTGAAATAAAACCACCCAGGCGTGAACAACATATTGACTCAGGTGGAGATAATAGCCATAGGGCAATAAACAAGCCAAGTCAACTCAGATGGGCAGACTCAGTAGAGTGTGAAAACAGACCTTGTAAAACCGGTCAGCTGTGAAGTGTCAAGACTGGCCACACAAAGTTAAATGTTGGCTATTGAAACTGAAGCAGGAATGCTAGAGGGTGTGATAGCAAGTTTTGCAGTTAGAATTGCAATTAACGTCAGGGGGAGATAAGAAAGATTTATTACTGACATGCTGGGAGATGACGTGTCTGTACTGAAGGAATGTTAATTGCATTTGGGAGACTAGTTAAATGGGCTGTTAGCTCTGGTCATGTTAGAAATGAAAAAATCTCTGAACAGGTAGGAACTATCTCAATGTTCTGTAGTCATATGTATGATTCTTATGTTGCTAGTCAAGTCTTTTAGATGTATGTACTGATTATCAGTCTATATCTGAACTAGGTTACTTCAAGAATTATCATTGCTTCATGTTATTGAGTGTATATCCTATTGCTATAAGGGTTGTTCTTACTATACAAGTTGTTCTTACTATACCTTTGGTGAGACAGACTTTTGACTTTCATTTATCATGTTAGATGTCTGTTACTCTATGGACACTATTAGTTTCTCAGTCGTTGTAGATAATCATGTTACTACAACTTATTTTGCATTTTCATACTATGAATGTAGGATGCTAGTATGTTAAAGTATCATAATATGTCTAGTTTAATTAATATGTTTATGTGTATTGGATGTTTGATATATTGATTTGTCATATGCAAACCTACCAATATGAAGTGTTATGTTATTGGGTGCGCATTGGCACCTTGCCTATTGGTTGCATTTGTAGCAAAGGTGTAATGGTACAGACATTACCCACAAGTGTTATGGGGTATATGGTGCTAAACCTTTTTCATCATATGGTGGAGGGTAATTCACGGAAGTCTGGCACAGATACTGGGCACGGCTTGTAAGCCCGGATGATCAGGCTATTATAATACCATTACCGACCCTGTGCGCTGCTAAACCAACTTTGGACGGAGCGGTTGTACGACATAATTTCTGTATTAGCGACATGGACATGGGGCGGCAGAAATGTAATCATTACAGGCGTGTGAGACAATTGAAAAGCCCGTCGCAGACTAAATACAGTAGGGAGAAGGAGGATGGAGAACGCAGTAGAGCTGGAAGATAAACTTGGCCAGACTGGTCATTGTATATGTGTGTGTTATGATATGTATTAAGATTGCGCTGATGTAGAACTAGATATAACACATTCTTGACTTTCTTTCATGCTCTCACAAGGAACACTTATGTTATAGATCTCAAGACAAGAGACTACTAACTAGGTAGTGTCAGGACTGACAGGATTCGTCAGAATACCGGCAAGCTGTTCTTTTGTGTCTACTGGAGAGTGGGGATCTGGACCTCAGTCCAGATAGATCAAGTAACAAGTTATGTAATGTTTGTCATCAATAACAATATGTTATATGATTTCATCATCATCATCGTACAAACCATCATATGTCTATTTTTATGATTAGTAAATAAATGTTGTAGTATTGTAACTCATAGTTCTGTCATTATATTTTTCCAATTGTGCATACGTGTTGTTGTGTACATTGGTGGGGGTTCACTTAAACGCCAAGGAAGGAAGTAGTCAGGGAGAAAAACCTGTACTTGGATAGTTGTCAATACTGTTAAATTTAGACTTAAAAATCTATCTTAGCTAACCTTCTCTTTCCCATTCCTTGGCGAATATTCAGCACAGTTCGTTTCATTTTGTAACGAGCCACTTGGAGCTGTACGTTGAATATTCATGGGCTTAATCTGTAGTTCGGCCATATAGATTTTGTCCCTAGTCAGTTTCTGACTAACTGGGGTTGCTCGCTAGTGAATAATACTTTCATCTAGCCGGTGGGGCACCCCGACTTCTGACAGATTGGGCTACTCGTCTGGAATTTGAATTCGGACTTCTCGCTTTCAATAGACTCCGGTACTAGACCCTAGACATATGATTTTTAAAAGTTAACCCTTGTAATCTTCAGTCATCAAAATAGACTATCATCAAATGTAGCTAATTTTAGTTGAGGAAGTTACAGAGTATAGAAATAACTTTTCAAAAGTTTATAACAGATAAGAAGTTATGAGAAAACTACCTCATCTATCATTTATTGATAATTATTTTAATTATTATCATTTAGTGTATCATTCATCATTTAATGATAACTGATCACTTTAATCATATTTACATTGATGTGTTTGATGATTTAACTGCTTGACTGATTTGCAATTTTATGCTTACTTATGCCATTTTCATTATGACATGTATGCAGTGCATTTTAATATTTATTTAGATAAATATTACTATTGATTACTGTGTAGTATATCTCTCACACTTACTTCACTGCGGTCGCCAGAAACTACTTGAATATTACTTTCAGTTGTCTTTCACTTCTGAGGCTAAACTCTACACATTGGTTTAGGTTCTGCTGTCATTGGTTCACTCTTGTCTTTCTAGCTTAGCTCTGATTTATTGGATAGATACATAGGAGCTTACCTGAATTTAGCCATTAGCAAATATGGACTCACCTTCCCAGGATCTAGATTATCTGAAGGCGCGCACAGATTACTTAGAGTCCACGAGAAGGTTAGGCATAATAGAGGGCTTAACAGGAGAACAATTAGAAATATACATCAGAGAAGAGATGAAAGAGTGGGACATGGCGGAGGAACAGATGACTAAAACAATTGATGTGTTATTTGAAGCAAAAGAGCGTAGCAAAACTGAAGAAGCAGAGATTAATAAACAGCATATGGAAGTAGTCAATGCAGAGAAGCTAACCTTTCTAGCGGAACATAAGGTAGGAGATATGGATGCTCACCCAACCAGGAAGGAAGGGACATCTTTGCCACCCACCGCGGAATCAGAGTTAGTGGACGGGGAACTACAGGTTCTCATTCGACCCAGTCCTAAACGGAAAAGAGGGAAGAAAAAACGTGCCAAGGGCACTTCAAACAGTCACAAACGTGATAACTGTTTGCAGCACGGCAATAGTCGTTTGACAGTAGAGGACCTTCAGGAAAACCACTTGACTGCTACGTGAAATGAATCTCGAGAGAAAGAGGAACTGAAGACAACCTTTAATGAGGTCGCAGGCGGAGACCTAGCCGATTCTCACATTCCCTTCTGTTCACAGAATCACGAAGTGGAATTACATCTGACTAAAATAGGGAGGAAGGAAGAAACGGAATCGCAGGTGAATTTCAATACTGCAACGCAGGAAGAAACCAGCTATCAGTTCAGATAATTTGCCTACTAATAATTACCCAGATAACAACTGTTCGTACCACAAGATATGTGGTTTAACTGGTCCGCCAGTACAAGACTCCCAGGAATCTCATTTTACTTCAACGAGAGGTGAAACTCAAGAAGAAGAGGACCTGAGGACATCTTTTAAAGAGGTCGAAGATGGAGAGGTAACCGACCTTATTATTCCCTTCAGCCCAGACGAGGAAGAAGTTGGATTAAATTTGACTGACAGTGGGATGAAGGACGACCCAGAACCCCTTGTGATCTTTGAGGCTGCAGCTCAGGAAAAGACACTAGATATAAGTTCAAATGATTTAAGTAATGTGATGGATTGCTTAGACACAAGCCCACCACAGGATTTACCTCAACTGGACTTAGCCCATGAAAGCAGGGCCAGAGAGGAACATCCAGACAAGGAAACATTTCCAATTGTTATCGTGAAGTATACCAGTTCGGAGACTCAGGAAACAGGGAATTGTTAGGAGCCAGAATATGGATTCTGATTTTGTGCAGACAACATTGTCTGTAGTTACTAGCAAAGAAAACTCTTCACACAAGATGGAGGTAGAAACTGCTAGCAACGCTATAGCTGAAATAATCAGGGTATTCCAGCGACGGGAACCTGAAGTAACAGAAGTCAAGAGTGGTTTGGAATCAACACTCTTAGGACTAAATCTACCCTTCAGTCAGGTCGATTTGATAGGAGTAGATCAGCTATTTGTGGATACTTTATTCAAAAGTAACTCCACTTTATCGCCTTTGAATAACTATGTTATTTCTCAAGGCTGGACAACTTGGCACACTAAATTTCCAATTTCTAGCACGGTTTTCACACGAAACTCAATGCAGCGAAACTCAGCCCATTAACTGATTATCAGGGGAAGAAACCGCGACACCGAGGAGGGAAGATTGTTACGCCCGACTTTGAAGGAGGAAAGCGCCAGTTGAATTTATATCATGGGACCATGATGTGTAACATTATTCCTTTCAAAAGGAAGATATTGATGGATCAGTTAAGGATCTATAAAGGATGGAGGAAAATCACGGGGACAAGCTTTGCTGTGGCCAGCTTATGCAAGACTTCACTACGGGTACATCCTCGGCTGAAAGGACAGACTTTTGACTTTCATTTATCATGTTAGATGTCTGTTACTCTATGGACACTATTAGTTTCTCAGTCGTTGTAGATAATCATGTTACTACAACTTATTTTGCATTTTCATACTATGAATGTAGGATGCTAGTATGTTAAAGTATCATAATATGTCTAGTTTAATTAATATGTTTATGTGTATTGGATGTTTGATATATTGATTTGTCATATGCAAACCTACCAATATGAAGTGTTATGTTATTGGGTGCGCATTGGCACCTTGCCTATTGGTTGCATTTGTAGCAAAGGTGTAATGGTACAGACATTACCCACAAGTGTTATGGGGTATATGGTGCTAAACCTTTTTCATCATATGGTGGAGGGTAATTCACGGAAGTCTGGCACAGATACTGGGCACGGCTTGTAAGCCCGGATGATCAGGCTATTATAATACCATTACCGACCCTGCGCGCTGCTAAACCAACTTTGGACGGAGCGGCTGTACGACATAATTTCTGTATTAGCGACATGGGCAGAAATGTAATCATTACAGGCGTGTGAGACAATTGAAAAGCCCGTCCCAGACTAAAGACAGTAGGGAGAAGGAGGATGGAGAACGCAGTAGAGCTGGAAGATAAACTTGGCCAGACTGGTCATAAGTCATTAACGCGGCGAGAACCGCTACCACTGCGTTAACCAACGTGGATATACGGAATTACGGAGAAAGTCGTTTAACGCCAAAGCCAGGGAGACTGGCGAGAGGCAAGTTCCCTTGAGCAAGATGGCGGGACTTTTCTTCGTCCCGTAAAATGGAACGTGTTTTTTCCGAAATGTGTATGGATTAAGTGTTTTTTCGTGGTGAAATGGAGTTCGGATCGTGCAACGGAGTTCGTGCACGCGCGTCCGGTCTTCTTTCGGCGTATCATCGGTGCCCGGTGGCGATAGTTAAGCCTAACATGAAGGCCAGACGACCAGCTAGGACACAACGTGGTAAGAGGGCGGGCGCGCGCAGAAGGCGCCTAAAATGTGACAGATTGGGTATCGGAAATGTTCGAGTACTGTACTGGAACTGTGCATCATTTAGTCAACGCCGACCCATTCTTGAAAAAACTACTCTACGGAAACGATATTGTAGTCTTGCAAGAAAAACAGCTCACCGACGGAACAGTCAATGTTGCGGGATTTCAAGGTTTCCTTAACAGGCGGCACCTCGGACAGGCCATTCTGGTCCGCGACAACATACTAGTGTCTGAGATCGATATGTCCGCCTGGAACAGCGATGCCCTGCAAGTGCAGGCATTAAGAATAATGACACCAGTGCAGCTTGTAATCGTTAACGTCTATGCGCGAAATGGGAAGGTCGACGTGCGACAATGGCAGAGTTTGTTCGATATGGATGAAAGGCATATCATCTACTGCGGGGACTTCAATGCCAGAGGCAGTCAATGGGGGAATTGCATCACCAATAGACAGGGAGAAGATATGGAGGACGCCCTGGCATCTGCTGCCCTAATCTGTCTGAATGATGGGAAGGTCACTAGAATGGCCACCCGACCAGGCGACTCTGACAGCATCATTGACTTGGCTCTGGTGTCGCCCACCATCGCACCAAGGTGCCGGTGGGGCACACTGGGATACCACGATAGTGACCACTACCCTTGTGTCATCCTGATCAAGAAAGACGGGGCCATGAGTCAAAGAAACAAGACCAATGCCTTCCCGTACGACACCACTGGTCAAGACGCCATAAGCAAGATCAGAAGAAGGAAACTAACTTCCTCCCGTAGGAGACAAGAAAGATGGCTGCAGCCACCATGGTGGAATGGAGAGGTCGAGAAGGTGGGGCTGGGAAAGAGGCAGGCTGTCAAAGACTGGCAAAAGGCCAGAAAGGCTAACATGCCACAGGTTGAGTTGGCGAACCTGAAGACTGAGGTCGTTAGGACGACGACTTTATTCAAATCCTTCGCCAAACAGGGACGAGTTCTGCAGGAAGGTGTGCTCCGAGCAATCTCTTACGACATTCTGGCGCCTCCACAAGAGCATGAACGGTGCTGCACAACGTAGGGGTATTCCAGACTTTCAAGGCACAGACCTCGCATGGAAAAAGTCGGATGCGGATAAAGGTAAGGCCCTTCTTGCACGCTACATAGAACAGACTGACCAGAAAGACGAGCCCGCCAGACAGAGGACCACAACAACACTCTCTCAGTTGTGCGAGGGGGTCGGGACAGACGAAGAATGGACAATCACAGTTGACATATTGCGTGCGATGCTGAAGAAATCACTTAACACCGCCCCAGGCCCAGACGGCATCCGATATGGTGACCTAATGGTGATATCAGATGATGACATGGAAGAACTGGCCAGAGAACTCAACACCAGTATCCAGAGGGGTCAGGTCAAAGAAGAATGGCTACACAGCTACTTGCTGCCGCTGCCAAAACCGAACAAAGACCACTCCAAGATAAGCGGCTACAGAATCATTACGATGCAGAATACTGTTGGCAAGCTACTGGAGAAAATTGTAGCATACAGACTTGCTTGGGACTTGGAACAGCTCGGCTGCCTACCGCCCACACTTGGAGGATACAGACGCAACAAAGAGTCATGGCTGAATGCGGCGGTCTTTGCTCAAGATGTTTACGAAGGATTTCAGGTCAGAGAAGAGACATGTGCGGCCGCCATAGACTTAGAGGACGCATATAACAGAGTATCTTTCGAGCACTTGATGCAAACCCTCCTCAGACTGAAAGTGCACCCTCACCTTGTACGATGGATAGCTGCAGTTCTACTCCAAAGGAAGGTGGTGCTAAGATGCGGGAGTTGGTCTTCTGAGCCGATAACGATATGTCCAGGATTGCCGCAGGGTTCACCACTGTCACCAGTACTATTCAACGTGTATACGGTGCCGATCACTGAACAACAGTTGGATGGGAGGGGTAGGACTCTATCATTCGTTGACGACATCCTCGTGTATCGACAGGGTCGAGTTAGACAGGCGGTTGCCAACTATATGCAGGGCGAACTAGATCGAATTTCCTCATGGTGTGCTGATGCCGATGCCCTTGTCAACCCTGCAAAGGCAGCGGTTACATGGTTCTCACTAAACAACCATATTGTGAAAACAGACCTGCCGGCAGTAAGAATGGATGGGAGCATTCTGAGTAGAACCCAGTCAATGACATATCTTGGCGTGAGGCTTGATCGTAGCCTGTCCTTCAGAGATCATGTCGATTATGTCATAACGAAGGCTCGAAAAGGTTTGGCAGCAATGAGAGTCATGGCGACTGCCAATATCGAGCAAAGACTGCAATTACTTCTGTTCCAAGGACTTGTGATTTCACGCATCGAGTATGCCCTGGCCATCCTAACTGTCAGCCCTACACAGATTGGAAGACTTGAAAAGGTACAAAACGAAGCCATGCGCATCATTTTGGGCTGCACGAGAGACACCAGCTGTGTAGCAATGAGATACCTCCTTGACTTCCCGACAATGGAACACAGGATCAAGATCTGGAGAGCTCGTGCATACTTAAAAATAAGTGCAGATGAGCAGCACCCTCTGCATGACGCTGTATTCAGAGAAAAGGGTGACAGGCTAAAGAGGGGCAAATCATGGATGGGTCGGGCGGAAGATGTCGTCGGACAGGTCTGCAGTCTTACCAGTATCAACCCCGGCAAGGAATGGGTGCCGGTGCCTCCAGCTTTTAAGTGTACCTTCTCCTGCATTATCACACTCGACAGACGGTGCAGAGAGCAGAACCCTGCCGCTGTCAATGCAGAGGTTAACGCGCTCATCTATGATCACTCAGATAGCCCCGAAGTGCTCATCTATACAGATGGATCTGTTGTAAAGCAGCAGAGAAGTGCGTGGGCATTTACAGCCCGTTCAGCGGGCCGAACCGTTCAAGAATCCAGTGGTGCCCACTCTATGACCACGAGCAGCATGACGATGGAGGTGATGGCAGTTACACAGGCTTTCATATGGCTGGAATCACAGCATTATACCAACGTGTGTGTACTAAGTGATTCAATGAGCATGATTCAGAAGGTCGAAGCTGGATCTGTACGTAGACAGTGGACTGAGTCGCTGCGGAAGTCTGTTGTCCGCAAAGTCACCTTCATCTTCGTCCCGGGACATGCGGGAGTCGAGGGAAATGAACGAGCTGATAAATTGGCTGGCTCTGCACCCCCTGTAGATGGCCAGCCCATGGATCGTGCGGATGTTATTAACGCCCTTAAAGATATGGCGAGAACAGAGGATTTTGACGCCAGTGATTCCACATCGCTTTCCAGGATGAAAGACCTGGGAGTAAGAATCGGCACAGCCAGACGCGAGAGGTACATCGGGAAAACAAATCGCCTCGTCAACCAACACAGAACTGGCACTATTAGCCACCGGACGCTGATGCATATGCTGGGGGGAGGATCTGAGCACCTATGGACATGTCCGGAGTGCAACGAAGATACCCCAACTGATAACTAACTAACTAACAAGCTCTTTAAAATACCTTCAAACTCTGTAATATGATGATCAACATGTAAAATTGCCATAACGTCTCCACCTGCTGTCTTTCAGGATTTGTAACTTTAGATAAAGTCTAGTGATTTTATACTGTAGACAGGCCTGCTGTCTTGAAAGGTTTGTAACTTTAGACAACATCTAGTGATTTTATACAGTAGACAAACCTGCTGAAGGCAAGGATAAACACCATTGTGCATTACCAGTACGTCAAAATTCCTTTACTTTCAGATACACGGAGATAAAAAGAATTCCCACAAAGCTTCCATTTAAGAAATTGCTGAAAATGAGAAAATAATGCTGCCAGAAGATTTCCTGTGGCATCACTCTTAGCAGTACCATATTTTCAAACTCATAGGTTTACATCACAATAATGAATAACATTACAATGACATTTACATATCTGGTTTGGCTGTCTTGACACACTCTCACACATATAAGAAAACAACATTTACAGGCAGACATGTCATAGTTACACAGGGACAACAGCAGAAGATCCATATTATTGGCAATTATAAAATAAAACTGGCAATGTCTACCATGAATTAGCAAATCTGCCAGAAACACTGACTTGACCATGTCATGCATCTAAAAACCACATAATACAAAGGATCCCACCTGAGTGCATTTTACATGGACATGAATAGGCTGACAACTTGTAAAGCAAGGTGAAAGACTAACTCAGCCTGATATAGACATAACATATGGTGAGTCCATGAGGTTTGTAAGCAGCACTTATATAACTACAAGCAGAAAGAGCCCGTTACCTTGGATGGAATCTGTCTAGAAGAAGAACACTTTACACAATGTCACTTGTCGTCCCTGGAGGGAAAGCAGAATCAACAAGCACACTTTTTAAATCCTCTGTTTTCAGTTTTAGACTACTGCCGTACCTTTGTCTACATACCCCCCGTTCTGTCTGATCATCTCTCTCTCTCTCTCTCTCTCTCTCTCTCTCTCTCTCTCTCTCTCTCTCTCTCTCTCTCTCTCTCTCTCTCTCTCTCTCTCTCTCTTCTGATTCCTCCAGAACATACCCACACAACACTTTCCTCCAACAATTAATAAAATATTTAATGAAGAAAACTATGTCAGGTGGGTGTAGTGTATGTGTATATAAATCTGTGGTGTAATCTATCGTGTATGTGAGATAGGGCTCTTCAGTATATGATCAGTATCACGAAGTTCGTGACGATAAGTGCGTGATATGGTCGTTGTCTAGGTAACGATACTCCTGGTGTGTCAATTGAGCTATCTAACTGTCTTACAATATAACTCGCCCCCGCAGTGCACATTCACCACTCATTAAACAAGATTGCGTTGGCGCACATAATCCTTTATTGCAGAAAGAACACGGACAAACGGAACACAACTCTATATCCAGAAACAATATAATCCATAGAATATAAATATCCTCCTCACAATTTAACCAGCACACATTACTGCCTTCTCAATCCTGCTTCATATCAAATCCACAAGACAGGTAATCCAGCTACTATCCCAGCTGGACCTCACACATCACAACCCACACACTGGGTTTTAGTCTCCGCTAGCTATCCAACCCACTCTGGGTTCAGACCTCCATTAACTATACAACCCCCACTGAGTTTTAGGCCTGCATTCACAACTGGGAGAACAACACAACAAAAGATCTGACCGCAGTCAGTCTAAACTCCCACGTATCAGCCCACCGATCCGCTCGGTCTCTAAACATCAACTGTCCTCCAGCGACCCGACTCCTCAGTCAGTCCCAGCTTCCATTGCCCAGTCAAAGTTTTCCACTGTCTTTTAACCCTGCTGTGTAGCCCCTCCCTGGGCTCCCCACAACATTACACACCAGCCTAAAACTGTCTCTCTCCCCATCCACCCTGGGGTTCTCCACTCACCCTCACCATTATTTCTCATGGCTGGTTGTTTTTCTCGTAGTCTCGCTACAAAGGTCACTCACCTCAATGTCAATGACCCAGGCATATGTCATTACCCCCTTCTTAAAAGAAAACTTCGTTTTCAAACTTTGGGAGCATAATACTTATGACCCAGACATAATGCCTGGGTAGCCCTAAGTATGACTACATTTTACTCTAGCTACCACACTAAATAATACATCGAATGCTCATAGTACACTCCCATATTCCCCACCCATCAATACCAACAACTTTCCATCTTGTGTACATGACTAGTATCTCACATAATAATAATAATAAACATATTATTCATATGCGGTGTCTACGAAGAATACTTGGTATTAAGTGGCAAGACAAAATCACAAATACTGAAGTATTGGAAAGATCAGGTTGTGTGACGGTGTATTCCATGCTCAGTCTTCGTAGACTTAGATGGATAGGACACGTTAGGAGGATGGATGATGGTAGAATACCAAAGGATATCTTTTTTGGTGAATTACATCGGGTAGGAGATCTCAGGGTCGGCCTCTACTACGATACAAAGATGTGTGAAAGCGGGACATGATTGATACAGGAATTGATAATGCACATTGGGAGCACGTCGCCGCTGAACGTGTTGCATGGAGAGCAACTATCAGAAATGGAATAAAGACAAAGGAGAAAATGATTGCAGGTAAAGCACACACAGAGCGTGAGAGACGTAAGATGGCGCAAAATGGTGGAAATGACCATGTTTTCACATGCACCTACTGTAGGCAAACATTTGCAGCAAGAATTGGCCTTACCAGCAACACTCGCCACCGCCATGGATCGTAGTTATTAAGCCTTTTTAAAGCACAATGTACCAAACTATCGTCTGTCAAGACGGAAAGGTGCCAATGAAACATATTATAGGGAACATAATATCTGTGTACGTGCAAGTCTACTAACATCCTCAAGAAGACACAACCTATTTGTGTACCGACCCTGTATCAGGTGGTTCTTTTCTTGCATCAAACCTCCATCTATTTCTGTCGATGATGTATCTACCTTTCTTGTACCCATTCATCATGGTGCCCATATATTTACAACATCTGTATGATATCCCTAACCCTGGGTCCGTGATGTCGCGAACACTCTTTTGGCCTGACTCAACTCTCCTATCTGCATATTGCACCGTTACACTGGAGTCTCTGTTTAGTCTGAACTCTTTATTCAATCTTGGCCCATATCCCTGGCACCTTGCTCTCTGCTGCATACGCCTTATGCCTATGTGCCCTCTCCATGCCCTATCCTGAGCTGATCTATTATCTTGGTCACTACGTGCTAAGGGTACTACTACTTGCCTCTGTGCAGTTCCGTTATCTGAAGACCGGTGAGTAAGCACCTTGTTCTTCCTTTTGAAGCACCATCTACCCTTCTTTGACTGCCTATTTTCTACTCTACTACACCCTTGGACACATTTGTCCAGAGTAGTATCTTGTCTCTGGGAGTCACTAACACTATATTTGAGATCCCTTCTCCCCTGCTCAGTTGTACTATCCTTGTCCTGAGTTCCTATGTCTACTTCACGTGCCTCTTCTACTTCAGCTATACTCTCTAATTTAGGTTTTATTTTGATAACTACCTTGTTACTGCTTCCACTATATTTTTGGTCCCAATAAGCTACTTCGTCTTCTGTACAATCTTTTACTCCTGGCACATTTCCAATGATCAGATCCGCCACTGGTGAGTCTAGAACACACGCTGTCACTCTTCCAGTGATATATGGTGTTTTTACAGTTATTACGGCTAATGGGTAGAATTCAACTGTGCCGTTAAATGTTATGCATCTAATCTTTTTCCCTGTGTAATTTAAGGGATCTATTAAACTTTTTCTAACCCCGATAGACGTACATCCAGAATCCCTAATTGTAAATGCTGGTCTATCATTGACGAATCCCTGATGCAGCTTCAGACTTCCTTCTTCATGCACTGCTGATCCTGCTTTCACTGTGTGACCACATATTAAGACTGGCTGACCGTCTTTTTCAAAAAGAGGTTTACATCCCTCACAACTCTCATGGTTAAGCGTCTCAATAACTTGGGCTGCATTCGCGTGCTCAGTTTTCCCACTTATACATTCAAAACTGTAATGGCCCTTTTTCCCACATTTAAAACAAGTGATCTCCCTTTTACTGTTGTTTGTTGGTCCATCTGATGGTTGTGCATCACAATCTGCCATTTTGTGTCTCCAGCTCCCACAATTCCAACATCCGGCATAACTATTTGGACGTCTCTGGAAATTCCCTCTTTTATATGGGTACCGTCCTGCCCTGCCAACATAGATGCCACGGAAACCATTATCTTGATGTTCTTGCTGCTCCCCTTTCTGTGCTTAATCCACACTTTTCGCCCTTGGTCTGATGACTGGATTCTGGTCCTGTTTAGTGCACGCTGCACAGACTATTTCCTCACTAATTTGTCTACCAATAGAAACGTTAGGATGTGCAGTCATGTAATTTTGTCCTAACTGTGACATTGTGTCTATGTCCTTTGGCTTACGTTCTTCAAAGAACGCCACTAAGTTTGTATTGCATGATGATAAATTTTGTCTCTTAACACTAAATCCACTAATTTATCAAAATCTTTTCCTACCTCTTCAAGCTCCATCCATTTGTTAAATGTATTCTTTACTATGTTAACGAAATCTGTGAAATCTTGATTTGTCTCTGGCCCTAATTGTCTAAACTTTGTTCTATATCCATGCTCAGTTAGTTGGAACTTTGTAAGCAGACGTTGACGCAAAATAGTGTAGTTGTTTCTTTCTTCCACAGGTAAATTAAACATTGTATCTAGGGCCATACCCGTAAGAAACTCGCCAAGTCGCATCGCATACTCTCCCTCTGGAATACCTAACACTTTCGCTGATGCTTCGAATCTTCCAAGATAAGATTCAAGATGGTCCCGGTCTGTAAAATATGGCAATTTCAATCGTTGTGATGACTGTGAAGGTCTTCTGCCTTCCTCACTTCGACCTTTTGATGATAGTTCTGATTTTCTGAGAGCAATTTCAGTTTCCATTTGACACTTGAGTATCTCTTTCTCAATTTCAATTTTCATTTGTGTCTCTTTCTCTTCCTGTAAACGCTTGTTTTCCATTTCAGCTAACTTTACTTCCTGTAGACGCTTGTTTTCCATTTCAGCTATCTTTTCTTCCTGTAAGCGTTTTTGTTCTCTCTCAGCCTGTCTTTGGTCTCTTTCAGTCTGTTTTTGTTCTTTGCTTCGTCATACTCCTGTAACTCATTTACCCTTCAGTCCTAACCGTTCACCTGCTTCAATATATTCCATTAAAGTAGGCATCTTGTACTTGTGGACACGTGCTGCCTGTCAGCAAACTATAAATGTAAAGACTCTGCTGCTAGTCTTTGTGTACCTTCCCTAAGTACACCACCACTCACTGTGTACGTAAATTCGTAGTACTAATAATATCAATCTGTACTCACCCAGTCACTCTACAAGCACTAGGTAGTGAGGGGGGAATATTACCTATACTCCCTCGTATATATCCTAAATAGCCATAGACAATTTCTGGAAATATTGTTAAACATACATATAAATACACATACAAACAAATGAATGATAACAATAAGTGTTGTCTATAAACGCTAGACGCACACGCCAAGTACACGGAGACGGGGATCACAAAGAAATAAACCACAGTAACATCCACAAGCTTGTGTGAAACGACCACAGTGCGCGTAATATATGTAAACTGACACCTGAAAACAGTCTATATAGCAGAATTAGTCGCAAGAGTTACAATAATAACACATATATACTCAAAGAAATAAAATATAATACATGAAAATAAGAAGAAGAAAAGAAGGGATCTCAAATCAATAATATACACAGATTTGACGCAATACACAACGGCTCTAGATATTGGTTAGGACCACAATGCCAATGCACACCCCGCTAACTTTTTTAGCGTTGTCCTTACAAAAGTATCGTAAGCACAAGAACCACGTTTTGCAAGGCCTATCCTGATTTAGATAGAGATCGCAAAAAGTGCCTATCCAACAACTACATGTAATAACATATCGATATATATATAAGTACACAAACGATAACGACAGTTAAGACGATGAGAGCATCCAACTGGTTGGCCGACAAATATGTGCCTATTAATCCGTCGCCACAAGTTCGTTTTTAATAGTTTCCAATAAGCCTGGAAAATGTCTGTTTGTAACAATTCCCGAAATTCTACGACGCTAGATTTCAAAGCGACTTGTGTTTTGTGAGTGGTTACTTCATTTCGCGTTGTGATCACCAGTACCAACTGTCGAAACGTGACGGATAATAGTAATTATCCAAAATGTTCTGTCTCGACACAGTCCGTAACTTTATTGTGCTTTCTCTGGAACGTGGTGACACCAAAGTAATAATCCAAACGTCTTTCTACCTTCGTTGCGGAGATGGTCCAGTAGTTGTATCAATTATGTGATAGATTTACGTTTAAAGACAAAGTTCAACACAAAAAAATGGCAGCAAATGTCCAGCGCTTAAAATTTGTATAGTAAGTTCTTTTAACAACTGTATGCACCCATGCTCGCGGAGCTGCTACGTCATCCTTCGTTGTCAAAATGTTTGCTGATTACAGAGTAATGATCACAAAGGGATTCACAAAGACGAACATAAAGTCTGATTTCCTTCAAAACAACCGTGTTTTGTTCATTCACAATGAGTCATTTTGACCACAATAGGCCGTGGAAATTTCCTGAGTATATTTTACTCCATCCACACCCCGACTCACAATGTCAGTCACTTTCTCTTTATCATCAATAATGCGCACTGACTCTGGCCGCGAACAAAGTAATGTCCGGAAATTTTCCGTTATCCACAAAGACACCTGTCCTGCCCCAACATGGCTGTGGTAGGGGTACTGTCACTCCCCCCCCCCCCCGCCTGTCACCCCTCCCGGTGAATCAGCAACTGTCAATTTTCTCTGTTTTACAATTCCCCGTATCTCTCCCCTCCCCGAGAGAGTTTATCGTCGCCTTGCGACCACGCAGTATGATTGCCTCGCCACACACACCTGTCAATATCTTTGAATTTTCAATCCTGTCCTGTCCTACACACACACCTAGGACTGACCTCTTCTTGTTGCAAACAACTCACTGTCCACGCGACATTTTATCTGTGCTGTCTGCTGGCGCTTCCGTCTCTTGACCTATAAACACATGCGCCTGCCCTCCCAACCCGAAATTCCGTGTTGTTTGTGACTAGTGACTACCAAATCACCGTAGTCGACTCTCCCGGTTAATCTGTGCCGTGTTAATTCTCTGACGCCCCCCCCCCCCCTGGCTTCATTAATAATGCCCTGGTAATGTCTAAACCGCTTTCCCTTTCTGTCAATTCAACCTTGACCCTGCCGGTGTTTTTATCTGCTATCCAGTTATCGCACAGGAGAAAATCTTGTGTTTATATTGTGGGCAACTTTAACTGGCCCTCTCCCCTCTTCGAGTGTGCGCTGTTGTTTTCACCTGGCCTCTCGTGAATCGTCTGCCAGCCTGAGCATTGACTCTCGTCTGTCTGTGTTTATTATTTGGTGTATACACAAAAGAGTTGCCGTTAATCTCTTGAAGCCATAATGTCTAAATTGATGGAACGAAGTCACAGATAATAACTCCTCTCTCAGCGAAGAACACACAGATATCTCAATATTGCACGGTGTTCCTTGACCGAATGCAGTTGTCAGCAAATCTTGACTAAGCGACGAGCTCCTAGATATCTCAGAATGACAACAATGTCTATATAGTTCTTGACCGGAGAGCTCCCAGATAATATCACGAAGTTCTTGATGATAAGTGCGTGATATGGTCGTTGTCTAGGTAACGATACTCCTGGTGTGTCAATTGAGCTATCTAACTGTCTTACAATATAACTCACCCCCGCAGTGCACATTCACCAGTCATTAAACAAGATTGCGTTGGCGCACATAATCCTTTATTGCAGAAAGAACACGGACAAACGGAGCACAACTATATATCCAGAAACAATATAATCCATAGAATATAAATATCCTCCTCACAATTTAACTAGCACACATTACTGCCTTCTCAATCCTGCTTCTTCTTCTTCTTCGTTCATCCGGAGTTTTTTTTTCGGATGTGATTGCGTTGTGCCTGTTTACAGCAGAGCTGCGTTCTTGCGCCGTTAGGCCGACACATCCGACTTCTGCGGGCATTTGTTGACCGGGTTAACCTTCCCGGGGTTTCTTAGGACGTTTGACTCTCACTGTTGTGGTGTTATCCCCCATCCTAGCTGGCCCATATAGAACAGCCAAAGATCCTGGTCAGCCCTCAAGGGAAGGCAGGGGCAGACCATGGGCATTCCCCGCCATCCAAGGAGGCTTCCATACTTGCAGAGCCGATACATAGCGCTCTGGTACTGGGCTCACCCAAGGAATCGTCACGTCCTGCACATGGCTGCTTAGCCTCACTTCCGTATATTGGGCCTTCCGTTCACCATAGGCTGTTCTTCCGGAAACCAGAAGTATGCAGTCTGCAGATGACATCCACACAGTGAGCTTTCGATTCGGACTTTCCACGTAATGGATTTGCTATCCAAGCAATATTCCATTTCGTGCCACTAGGACACTTTTCCACCTTTTATGAAGCCCACACAATGGGCTTTTGATTCGGACTTTCCACGTAATGGATTTGCTATCCAAGCAATATTCCATTTCGTGCCACTAGGACACTTTTCCACCTTTTATGAAGCCCACACAGCGAGCTTTCGATTTGGACTTTCCACATAATGGATTTGCTATCCAAGCAATATTCCATTTCATGCCTCTGGGTCTTCATGCACCTTTAAATGTCAACCTGTATGTAGTTAAAGTAAGCTGCGGTCAACTTGAGCTTGTTGATATCTCCATAGAGCTTGTCCTCAAATGAAGCAGGTGTGGGCCAAAATATCTTTCTCTGTTCTGCATACGTTGGGCAATCCTGCAGCAAATGTTTTGCTGTCATTTTTCCAGTTCTACAATTACATTCATCGGTATCTCCTATCTTTAGTTTATTGAACAAGTGGTATTTCAGCCTGTTATGTCCTGTGCGGAGTCTGAAGATTGCTACTTGTTCTCTTCGGTCGAGTTTGTAATATGCATCATCCTTCTGATGGCCTGGATGCTCTGATTCCCATTTGGTTCTATAAGTGCTTTTTATCAACCTCTTTGCCTCATTATAGGTTATGTCTATGTCAGGCTGTGGTAGTCGTCCGCCCTCTTTTGCCAGTCTGTCAGCCTCTTCGTTTCCAGGTATACTGCAATGTGATGGGATCCACTGTATTACAACTTTTTTGGATTTCTGGCATAGACCATGGAGTGCTGCTCTTAGGTCAGTTAGTTCTGTGCTGTTATTGCTCTTCAGTATTGAGACAGCTGACTTTGCATCTGTGAAGATAGCTATTTGCTTCTCTTTATTTTCCTCCATCAGGAGCATTTCTGCTGCAGTTTTCAGAGCCTCTACCTCCGCTTTGAAGTTACTTGAAAATTTTCCAGTTGCCATTGAATGTGTTTTTTTCACTCCATTTTTTAAATTTAGGAGAATTCCTCCTCCTCCATTCTCTATTGAATTTTTGGCTGATCCATCTGTATATGCATGGGTCCAATTCCTGCTTGGGTAATGTTCTTTTATGTAGTTTAGGGTTATTTCTCTTCTTTCGGTTTCATGCTGAGTGTTCTTTTTCTCAATACCAGGAATGTTTTCTATCATCTCAGGCAGTTGCTGCTGTCTCCAAGCTGGGAACTTGTGTGCATTGTGTATGGGCTTGACTGTTGATATGTTAAGTATAGGATCTGCCCTAATCCTTCGTTTTGCAGTTTCTACAAAGTTGCTACGCTTCAGTCTTCCCTTTCCAAAACCATTAAATCTGTTGTACATAGGGTGGTCTGTCAATCTTCTAAATTTTTCTGCTTGTTGCTGGGCTCTGCTATCTCTTCTATCCTGCATTGGTTGTAAACAAGTGATCTTTTCTAGTTCATTAATAGGCGTTGTCTTCAGGCTTCCAGTTATGATTCGCATTCCTTGGTTTTGGACTCTACTTATTTTGTTAAAGTTTGACTTAGCTGCTGTTGCCCAAGCTGCAATGCCATATTCCAGTACTGGCCTCACCCGTCCAGTATATAACTTCTTGAGAACTTTCTCATCTGCTCCCCACGTTGTACCAGCAAGCTTTTTCATGATTGCCATTCTCTGCCTTGCTCTTGTTCGATTTTTCTCAACCTGTGTCTTCCATGTCAGGCGACGATCAAAGGTGACTCCTAGATAGTTTGGATTTTCTTCATGGCGCAATATTTTTCCATTCAATACCAGCTTAGGTTGCTGAGTTTTATTTGAGAGGGAGAACACTGTGCATGTTGTTTTCTCCTCACTTATCTTCACTAGCCATGATTTTGACCAGTCCTCTAGCGCTAATAAGGCTTGCTGTATTCTGCTGTTAGCTGTACTAATATATTCTTCAGATGTCCATATGGCTAGGTCATCTGCAAAGGAGGATGTGTGTACTCTGGCTGGAAAATTTTCTGTGATGTCATTTATATATGCTAGGAATAATGTTGGTGAAAGAACTCCTCCTTGGGGGACACCTTGCTCCAGCAGCATCATTTTGCTTGTTTGTCCTTGTACTTTTGTCCTGGCAGTTCTGTTCTCAAGGTAGTGGCTGATCCATTTATACATTTTTCCACAAACATGCATGTTTTGCAGTTTTACTTTCAGTCCTTCCTTCCATACTTTATCAAATGCTTTTTCTAAATCTATCCAGACTGCTAGTGTGTGCTTTTTCTCTTGGAAGGCATCCTCTATTTCCTGAGCTATATAGGTTATTTGATCTTCAGTGGATCTGTACTTTCTGAATCCTGCTTGGTGTGGTGTTAAGAGTTTGTTTTCTTCCAGATGCCATGTTAGCCTGCCATTGATAATGCGTTCCATTAATTTTCCTACACAGCTAAGTAGACTGATAGGTCGATAGCCATTTGGTTCTTCCAGGTCTTTTCCTTTCTTTGGGACTGGTATTAGTATAGCTTCCTTCCATGCCTGTGGGACTATTCCTCTCTTCCAGCTGTTATTTAGGACTGCTAGTAGTTTCTTCTTTGCCTTGGTGCCTAGTCCTATTAGCATTTCATTTGTGATTCCATCCTTTCCTGGTGATTTCTTCTTTTTTAGGGTATTCATTGCCTGTTCCATTTCTTCCATTGTTAGATTTGCCATCATATATTCTGCTGCTGTCTCTGTATTTCTATGATGTATCTGTTTGTCTTTGATTGCTTTCTTCTGTTCGGTTGTAATATCAATGTGGTTTGCATTTGCATAGTGTTCCATTAGTGCATTTGCAGCCTTTTTTCCTGTAAGCAAGGCATTTCCTTGTTTAATTGTTATTTGTTTGTTTCTAGGTCCTTCATTGTTCATGGCTTTCACTAGTTTCCATAGTTTGTTTCCATCCCTGTCAAAATTCAGGTTTTCTGTTTTTTCCCTCCAACAATCTCTTGTTGTTTGATTTACTGTTCTTTTATATTTTGCTGAGATGGCTTTGAGAGAGATGTTCGCTTCAATTGTTTGTTCTCTCTCTGCTGTCTTCCTGGCATCTTCAACTTTGTCCTCCAAACTTTGTAGTTCTTCAGTCCAGTATGGTTTGTAATTTTTCCTCGCTCCTCTTGGAATGGACTCAGTGGCTGCCTGTATTATCGCTCTGTTTAGACTTTCCACCATTTGCTTTATGTTGCCATATCGTGTATTTATGTTTTCACAATATTTGTCTGTTAGTATGGCAAATCTGTCCCAATCTGCTCGTTTGTAATTCCAGCGGGGCAAGGGCTTTTGCTCCTGTGGAACATACTCCATATTCATTACAAGCTTGATTGGTCTGTGGTCACTACCTGCTAATTGGTCCAGCACATGGCGATCGATTTTGTGGAGGATGTCTCCTGTGCAGAAAGCTAAGTCTGGAGTAGAAGTGGTAAGCCATCTTCTGGAGTAGAAGCTCGGTGTGTCATCCGCTTTGTTGAGTAGATGGAGATTTGAGTCTATTTCCCAGTCCTCCAATTCATCTCCTCTTTTGTCAGTATCTGGGTATCCCCATCTTTCTGAACGGCTATTAAAGTCTCCGACAATAATGCAGTTTGTGTCAGTTATTTTCATGTTTGAGAGTGTAAGGTCCTTATCTGCTGGGCTATACAGATTGTAGATTCTTATTTTCACGTCCTTTATCATTATATCAACACCTATAATTTCCGTTTGGTTGTCAGAGATCACAGATACTTCGCTGCAAGGTATTGTATTTCGTGTAAGTATTAGAACTCCTCCTTTGTGTCCTTCGCGGTCGAAACGTGTGGCCTGATATCCTCTGACTGAGAATTTGTGATTGGCGTTGAGGTGTGTCTCTTGAATGCATGCCACATCTATTCTATCTTTATGAAGACGCTGTGTTAGGGAGTCTTTCTTCTTGTAAACTCCTTCGGCATTCCACTGTAGTATGTTGAGTGTCCGGGGTATTTGGTCAATAGCTCTTAACCTACTCCTCTGTGCCTTGACTCCACAGCACAGGGGAAGGTGACCACCAGTAGTCATGGGTGGACCCCCTCGAGGCAGGGGGCCCGGCACTATCACCGCCTGATGGGACTTCACGGGATTAGCACCATATCGATTAATTTTGATTTGTGACATCATGAATTAAGTTACGTTGCACTGCTTTGTCAAGCCTGTGGCTCAGTACATCCGATTTCGACAAGCATTTATTCGGGATGCTTTCCCTAGCCTTTGACTGTCCCCAGTCTACCTACAAGGCAGCAGGTTTGTGTGTCTCTTCGTCTGGTCCCTCTCCCTTGACCTGTCCGACATGGGTGGCCCTACCAGTAGCTGTGCTACCGTCGGCATAGCTATTGGGGTCATTGGGACGCCAAGCCCCTCTACCTCGTCACGGTGGACACACAGCAGAGGGCCAATCCTGCTTCATATCAAATCCACAAGACAGGTAATCCAGCTACTATCCCCAGCTGGACTCACACATCACAACCCACACACTGGGTCTTAGTCTCCGCTAGCTATCCAACCCACTCTGGGTTCAGACCTCCATTAACTATACAACCCCCACTGAGTTTTAGGCCTGCATTCACAACTGGGAGAACAACACAACAAAAGATCTGACCGCAGTCAGTCTAAACTCCGACGTATTAGCCCACCGATCCGCTCGGTCTCTAAACATAAACTGTCCTCAGCGACCCGACTCCTCAGTCGGTCCTAGCTTTCACTGCCCAGTCAAAGTTTTCCACTGTCTTTTAACCCTGCTGTGTAGCCCCTCCTTGGGCTCCCCACAACATTACACCCCAGCCTAAAACTGTCTCTCTCCCCATCCACCCTGGGGTTCTCCACTCACCCTCACCATTATTTCTCATGGCTGGTTGTTTTTCTCGTAGTCCCGCTACAAAGGTCACTCACCTCAATGTCAATGACCCAGGCATATGTCAATGCAGCATCACTTGTCTCATCATGCTACAGCCATCAAATACATCACAGCACAGAACTGGAATGAGCTCACCCGGTAATGTGTCTGTCAGACCGATCTTGACGTATTCCAATATCCTGGAATTTTGCACAGTCTGATCACCACTGAATGATTTTGTTAATTTGAGTCCTTGAATTCTACAGACCCACAATTCAGGTAGTTAATAAAATGCATTGTTGACGAACACCAACACTGTCCAAACACACACAACACACACACACACACACACACAACAACAACACGGACACACACACACATATATATATATATATATATATATAGTATATATATATATATATAGATATATATATATATATATATATATATATATATATATATATATAATCGACACACTGTTGCCGTCAGTCAATGTACTATTCTTGTATGTAGGGAAACTGTTAGTGAGTTATAATCCTTCCCTTTTTATATTTTCTTAGGATAAATATAATTCGTTATGAGTCATTGTTTCTTTTCAAATACTTTAATTTATCAATCTCTCTTATCATGACTGATTTCGTATGTTCCTTTGTCTCAGGAATATTCTGAAATTCCTATACACAGAGTTCAAAGTCTTGAGGTTATTTAGCTCTGCACCAGAGTAGTCGCCATTTGCTTCTTCTCAGTGTGGTAGGGTCATGTCATTTTCAGTGGAACCTGTCGAAGAGATAACACCAGGTGATATAAACCTGACTCAGACTCATTCTAGATGAGTGTAGGCCTACGGCTGTAATCAGATAGTAACAGCTATATTTTATAGAACTAAACTCTGGCATAAGACAGAGCAAGTTCTTAACAATACCCTAAAAGAAGTAAAAGAAGAAAAAGCCAAAGGAAAAGCACGGACCCCTGTAGACACTTCTACCAGAATATCCTAGCATAAAGCTATCCTTTATCTCCCCACTCTTATAGACTATCTTCTCATGTCAGTGTACTAATCCTACTGAAGGTAATAACATTTCACTGTTGTTTGTTGTTTGTCCATCAAGAATGATGATGACCATTCATTTCATCCAGTGGGGTTGAAAGTATGGAGCCGTGGGTTCTAAGATGGCTGATAAGGCCTATTTTTGCTCGAAATGTTCTTTGACATTGTGGACAAAGAATGCTTGACGTTTCTGGAGGAGGATTTCCTGCAGTGGTTTTTCTGTCCTGGCTTTTCTTCACAGCTCTTGCAGTCCTGGTTGCCTCGCATATGACTGCACCTTTGCGTAATGATGCACGCCACGAATTTCGGTCTCTGGCTGCAGCCTCCCAGGTGTCATGATGAATTCCAAAAGCATTCAGTGAAATTTTCATAGTCTTTAAAGCGTTTTGTCTGGCCACCTTGGGTGCGTTTACCACAATGCAGTTTGCTGTAAAAACATTTGTTTAGGGAACCTGTGATCTGGCATGCGAGTCAAGTGACCAGCCCAACGAATCTGATTCTTCATCAGTATAATGTGGATACTGGGCATGGATGCTCTTTCTAGGACTTCAGTGTCTGGATCTTGTCTTGCCATTTAATCTTCAGTAGCTTCCTTAGGCAGACTGTGTGGAAGTGGTTTAATTTCCTAGCGTGTCGCTGATAAACAGTCCAGGTTTCACAAGCATATAGCAGTGTGGATAATAAACTGCTTTGTAGACTTTTAGCTTTGTTTGCAGGCTTATTCCAGTTCTGTCCCATACATTCTTGTACAGTCTGCCAAAGGCCGCACTGGCCTTGGAGATTCTTGCATTCACTTCGTCATCAATTGTGGCAGCTTGTGACACAGAGCTGCCAAGATAGGTGAATTTGTCCACAACACTTAGTCTATGATCATTCACTTTGATATTCGGCACAGTGTGATTATTCACTGGAGCTGGCTGGTACATATCTACAGTCTTCTTCAAGTTGATATTGAGCCCAAAGTTGGCACAGGCATGTGAGAAAGCTGAAACATCACTAGAAACACCTCACTAGACACCGCCTAAGTCATTCCTCAGCCTTCTTCTGCCGACACTCTATTCCTACGATCACACACGCAAGTTCACTATGCTAGATTACTAAGCTAAAGCACTACTACCTTATAAAAACTATTGTAGTCCTGAATTGGAATACATATGCACATCCAGTACAAATGTCCCGTTGCCTTTAAGCAACTCGGGACCTCGTAATTCCTTTTCTGAATAGGACCTCGAATAGATAAACACGTCCTCTCGGTGTAATTCTTTTTAGCACACTAAATGTAAACTGTTAATTTCCACCAGCATAGAATTTGCCTGTAAGACGTCACTTGTTTTTCTTCTCCCTACCAAATCACCCCCGCTCTCCTCTCATCTTTTGATCTTTGTACAAAACATGCTGACAATCTTCTTTGATAAAGACGATCTTCAGGTATATCGTTTTTTACCGTTGCTCACGGGACTCTGTTCACCGTATTTCAAAGAGATCCGACTGTTTGATTGGGCCCCCGTGCTTACACCAAACAAAATCGTAGTGATCTCGATCGACGATCTCTGTCCTTTGAACATTCCGGTCGATGACCCTCACAACAACTGTTTCTGTCCTTTTGCTCATTCGGTCAATGACCCTCACAACAACTGTCTCTGTCCTTACTCATCCGATCGCTGGCCTCCAGTATTTCGTGACACACAAATTCATTCCGATATCGGATACACTGACCATGGAATGCACAACTATGTTTGACGCAATTTCTTCGAAATAGGAACGAAGAACATATTTAGCTGTGGTTAGTGAAGAACCAACATCACAGCACTCGGGATATTTCTTATAACAACCAGCACAGAATTGCAATATTAATGGTACCATTTGCATCTCTAATTATGAGTCAATCAAGTCTTTATTCTGAGAACGAAATAACGGCCACATCCTCTGATCACTTCCTACCGCATCATTCTCTCCAGCAAGGGTGATGTATCTGTTCTTTCACACTATATAAACGATCCCAAGGTGTCCTGGCCATATGTACTTTATCGTGCACTAATACCCCAACCAGAGGTGGAGATCCAGTCAATTTGTTCGCCTGGGTGGAAAGGGGAAAAGGGGGAGGAGGTACGTCTTACCTTAAATTGTTTAGTTTAATTCCACTCTTCATGAAGCTTACCTGTCTTCACCTGCTCAGCAATCTTTGTGAGCCCGTTACAATCACGAAATGTGTGTGCTGTTTATTTTTCAGCCAGCGGAACTGCTTCTATCTACATTTTCATGCTAGATATTGTGATATCACATACCAGGCTCTCCTGCACTGTCCATTAGCCTTTTTATGAATCCGCAGGCATTTCTTCTTCCTCTTAGCACATAGGCATCCGTGTAAACTGTTACATCATCTTGGCAAAAAGGAGAAGAAAAATAGAAGACAGAAGAAGAGAAGAAGAAGAAGAAGGAAGAAGAAGAAGAAGAAGAAAGAAGAAGAAGGAGGAGGGAGAAGACGAAGAAGAGGAGGAGGAGGAAGAAATAATAATAATAGTAGCAATAGTAGTAGTAGCAGCAGCAGCAGCAGCAGTAGTAGTAGTAGTAGTAGTAGTAGTAGTAGTAGTAGGCCTAGTAGTAGTAGTAGTAGTAGTAGTAGTAATAGTAGAAGAAGAAGAAGAAGAAGACGAAGCGCTAAGTAAAAATCTAAGCATCCACGGTACCAGACCTTTGATGCATATAACCATCTTGGCTGAAAGCAACAAGTTTATGTGTATGTGTGTGTGTGTGTATTTGCTACTTGAGTTGAGGGGGGGGGGGAAGACAGAGAGAGAGAGAGAGAGAAAGAGAGAGAGAGAGAGAGAGAGAGAGAGAGAGAGAGAGAGAGAGAGAGAGAGAGAGGAGAGAGAGAGAGAGCAGAAAGCAGCCCTACATAATGTCGAGAAAACTTTCACATGTATCACCTGTATTCGTGCATATACAAGTAGATCAATAGAAAACTCAATAGAAAATGGAGAAAGGAGAATTCTCCTGAATGTAAAAGAGAGAATTCTCCTGAATGTAAAAGAATGGAGCAAAGCAAACACAAGAAACCGCACAGCACAAAACAAGCTGAGACATCGCTTGGTAAACAAGCTAGAGGTAGGAAAGATTGATGAGTGTAGCTGTGGAATTGGGAACATGACGGCTAAGTAAACATTTGCTGCTCTCATCTCATCATGTCCCTCTTGTACCTTGCGGTGTCGAAGAGAATGCCCGCTTATGTGCTTCATGTATCGATATTCCCATGGACTCTGTTATTCTCTGCGTTTAAAGTTTACGTAGTCGGCCTCTTCCTCTGCTTCCCTCTGATCAGTACAGTAGTAGGATACGTTGTATTTGAGTATATTTTCAGGATTGACCTTGCTGGATTGACCCCAATCCAGCTCGGGACCAGGGCGGGTTGGCTAGGGTGGGTATCTAGGTCATATGTAAGGGTGATAATTCTAATAAAAGACATGTTTTCTAAGGGCAGATAACTGAGTGTGTGTATAATATTTTAACTAATTGTATAATAATAAATAAAATAAAGATAATAAACACCAACCAAGAGCGCGCGGGGGCGGGTGCAAGAGCAAGCGCCGCCGAGCGGTCGCATGGAGCGGTCGGGTTCGAATCCAGTACAATGGTGTCTTGTAGTAACCACTTGGCCAGTCATTGCTGAGTGATCACTAGTCCGGTTATTGACGAGCACTGTGGTGGGGCTAGGTGGGTCGAAGCCTCGAGCCGCGCCGGGTGTCATATGAAAATTATAATAAGTAAAAAGGTAAATTTGGCGTGTATATGACCTTAGTGGGTCGTTCTGGCTTATATACTATCATCATACAGATTACACCTCTTCAAATGTAAACCTTAAAATAGTAAAGATGTCCCATAGTAACGGTTGTAAGGGGTATGGCGTAGTGTTATTTGTCGTTAAGGGGTGGTTGAGTAGCCGAATAGTTAGATAACAGCTTCAGATCCTTGTTAAGAGGTGGGCGAGGGGCGGCTCGGTTAGATAATTACGCCCGTTCCTTGGTAAGAGTCAGGGTGATCGAGTGGAGAAGTGTGTAAATATTGGCATGGAGGTCTACCACCGACACATTCAACGCATAATGGTGGCGTCGGTAGTCAGAAGACCTTGTTATGGTAGTTGGTATGCAAAAGCGTCCAACATATGCAGACCGGAGAAAATTAAATTACTTTGGCCTACACAAGTTCTATTTAAGTACACGCTGTGAGACTTCGAAAACTCTCAAGATGACTGACGTTTCCTTTAAATAAATTAAAGTTTGACATCCGAATACCGAATATGCATGAAGGAGACGAAGATTGCGCATAGCTTCATTCTGTATCCTTTCCATCCTTTCTATCTGCTTTCGGCTGAGAGTCGGGATTGCCATCGCATACTCAAAAACAGACATGACCAGCCCTTCGTATAGAAGACATAGCTGCTCACAGTTTGCTGCTGCCATCACCCGCATCGCAGCCAAGCCCCGCTTGGCCTTTGTTATCACCTGGTCTATGTGCTCATTATAAGCAAGACTTTGATCAAACCGTATCCCAAGGTAATTCATTCCCTGCGTTCTTTCCACCATCTCTGAACACAGCTTTACAGTTGGTGTTGGAGTGTTGACAATATGATTATTCAACAAGAACCAAGTCACTGTTGTCTTTGTTGGGTTGACCATTGCCCCAGCATCAACACACCAAGTACTTATGCGATTGAGTTCGGTTTGTAGTTCAACAGCAACCTGATCTCTATCCTTACCCTGACGATACACTAAAACATCGTCGGCATATGGCAATGTCCTACCAGGTCCAGTGATCTGCTCGCTGGTGATTCTCACAGTATAGGCGTTGAACTGTACCGGAGATAATGGTGATCCCTGCGGTAGGCCAGGATATATTGTTGTTGGTTCCGAAGTCCAAATGCCACATCTAAAAACTACTTTCCGTTGGAAGATGGCTGCAGCGATCCAACTAAGGAGGAATGGACTTATTTTGAGTTCAAGAAGCTGAAGCATTAGAAATCCAATGGTACTCTGTTGTACGCGTCCTCAAGATCAATCGCTGCAGCAAAGGTTTCAATGCCTGAGTGGAAACCTTCATAGACATCATGGGCAAAAACTGCTGCATTGGTCCAGATTTTTCTTTTTGAACGGTACCCACCCAGGGTAGGTAACACCTTGCCTCTCTAGCTGGCTTTATATTTTCCTGGCAGTTACCTTCTCCAGTAGCTTGCCTATTGTATTCTGCATGGTTATAACTCGATATCCTTGAATGTTTGTGTGGTCTTTGCCAGGCTTCGGCAACGGAATCATATAGCTGTGTAACCACTCCTCCTTGATGCTAGCACTCCCTATGCTCGTTGTTGGTACACCTATTGATGTCGTCAAATCTTATGCCATCTGGCCATGGAGAGCTGTTTTTTTTTATCTTCGAAGCACAGCCTTGATTTCTTTCACTGTCACTGTGCCTTCATCCGGAATGTTCTGGGCCTTGCACCTGTCTGAGGTGACCTCCTTGGCAAGATTTCTGCCTCTCATGTCTGTCTGGTTGCTCTGCTCTAGATAGCGTTCCAAAGAGGGCTTTGCCCTCATTCCTCGTCAGTCCTCTGCTAGATGAGATCAGCACCTTGGAAGTCAGAAATTCTCTTATTCTTGACCATCCCACTCATGCTTTTATGTAGTCACCAGAACAATTTCAGTGACTTGTCTATGCTTACTCTTTGACATACCTCTGCCCATTTTTCACTTTTAACCACCTTGACCAGTTTTTTTTTAAATAGCTTACTTTTGTGTGCATCTCTCTTTCTAAGTGCAATGCATGGACTAGGATGGCCAGCTCTGTTCTTCTTGGCATTTTGCCATCTCCTTACAGCACTACGCTTATCCACCCAAGCCTTCTCCACCTCGAAATTCCACCAAGGTGGCTGCTCCCAGCTTTTTTTCCTGCCCAGAAGCTTCTCTGCGCTTGTCACGTCTTATTTTACTCATCACATCTTGCCCTGTACTGCTATACTGGAAATTCTTGACAATTATTTTGTGCTGCCTGGTTCTGCCTTTCTCCACCAATATGCTGCAAGGGTGTGGTCGCTGCCGTGGTGTCCTAGGACACCCCATCTACACACTGTAGTGAGTGAAGGAGAAACCAGCGCCAGATCAATAGCACTGTCCTCATCACCTGGGACGGCTTGCTGTCCTGGTCACACAGCCACTGTTGTTACAAACCAGGTCAATGGTTTCAAGTGCAGTCTCGAGCACCTCCCCCTGTGTTGGAGGAAATGTTTCTCTATGATCTGCCTTTAGCGTTGAAATCGCCACAGAAAATAACATTTCTCTCGTGACCTAATATGTCATTAAGCACTGCCACTTCTGGGAATCCATACTCGCGTTTCGGAAATAAACATTAACCAACACGAATGGTAGACTAGGATTGAACTCTTACCGCCTGTATTTGTATGTCGTCACTGTCCCAAATGGACATGTCTAGCCCTGACGCCACCATACTGTTGCGAATGAGAATCGCCGTTCCCAGATGTCGTCTGTTGTAGAAACATTTGAAGCCGGCAATTCGGAGTAGCTGATCACCCAGTCTCGTCTCCTGGAGCGCTACAATGTCATTCCTGTAAACCAGATTTCCTTGAATAGGGCCTCGTTGTTTTATGCTGGCGCAGTCCCAATAAAGAATACGGATATTCCTGAGGCCCAGGCTGTCACAACGTCTTAAGCCACCATGCTTACCTTGACGCTTGCGGCCTGGCCTTATTCTTGGATGTACAAGAGATACAGCATGCAGGGCGATGCGCTTCCTTCTTGATTTTCCAACCTTTGAAGACAGACTACACATTTACAGAGCACGCGCCTACCTCAGAGTTAACGCAAACACACAACATCCACTGCATAGTGAAATTATAAAGGTAAAGGGCAACAGGCTAAAAAGAGGACGGTCGTGGATGGGTCAAGCTGAAGACATTCTTCAACAGGTATGTTCACTTGAGGACTTAGAACCTGGCGAGGAGTGGGTACAAGTGCCAACAGATTTCTGCACGTCCTTCTCAGTTTGCATCCAACTAGACAGAAAATGCAGACAAGAAAATCCGGCTGCTGTGGAGGCGGAAGTACCAACGTTATTTTCGAGAATTCGCTAGACGGTGATGCTGTCATTTACACAGATGGGTCGGTCGTCCGACATGTGAGAAGCTCATGGGCCTTTACGGCTCGGGCCGGAGGGTGAATTGGGAAGGAGGACTCTGGTACTTTTGCTGGGACCACAAGTAGCCTGACAATGGAAGTCATGACAGTAAGCAAAGCAATCACATGGCTCGAGACACAGACATTCACTAGGGTATGTTTCCTTAGCGACTCACTGAACATGATCAAGAGGATAGAGACGGGGTGGGTCCGAAGAGAATGGTTGCTGTCTCTGGAACAGTCTCGGCTGGCAAAGATTAGTTTCATCTTCGTGCCAGGGCATGCGGGAGTACAAGGAAATGAGCGGGCTGACAATCTCGCAGGTAAGGCTACTGGTAAGGGCGGACGCGCCATGGACCAGGCTGACGTTCTGAATGCTCTATGAGAAGTAAGACTTTTGCGAGAACCAAGTGATGACTGTGAATCTGCAACAATGGCCAGACTGCGAGAGCAGCAAATTAAAAAAGGTGTGGTAAAACAAGAACACTACGCAGGAAGCCAAAAAAGATTGATAAACCAACATAGAACTGGCGTCGTTAGCCGCTACACGTTGCGGGATGTGATGAGGAGGGTATCCGAGCACTTATGGACTGAATGGTTCGATGTGCAACGAGGATGATCTGTCGACTAACTAACTATCAAGACGAAGATTACTCACACGAAAAATTTATTTGTCGTTTATTATTATTGTTTCGGTAATGCTATTGACCATTTGAGAGTATCTCTGAGTTTTTAATATAACTTGGAAACATGGCGGCGTGTTCATGTCAAATGTTGAACTAAAACAGTCTCAGTTTGGTCATCCGCCATCTAGTTCATCTACTGCCTCTTGCAGTGTAGGGCAGGGAGGTCTTGATCCTGAGGAATTAAGGCCGCCTGGCTAGTGATGGATTGATGAATGGCTAGTGTAGTTTTGGTAATGTTGAATATGTTACTACAACATTCATTTATCGTTTTTAAGTTTAAGGAGGAAGGGTGTTGAATATTCCACCTCATCCCACCTGAATCTCTGTCTCACGGGAAAAAAAGGAGTGGGGAGGGTGTGTGGCAGCCTACCTCGCGTTCCCAAAGTTATGAGTTCGATTTCGGGCTCGGTCAGTTCACGGGTGTAGTTCCTTCTGAACTCCTAGGGGGTCATCTCACTTTCAGCGCCCCCCCCCCCCCCCAGTTATTCACCTTATTCTGGTTGTCTTCTCCATGTAATGTTAGGTCTCCTATATTAGCGAGTCTCATCATCAATTTAATTTTGAGTATTTACAAATAATACTGCCACAGTAGATAGGCCTTGAAATTCAAAATCTAATGGTACCTCAATGATGCCTGTATGTCACTTATAAGTGAAGATATTCACATCTTTGTGAAGGTGAGACGAGTTGCCGATTTCTCATTCTATTCACCCGTAATGAGAACTCGCTAATGTGTCCATTACCTCCTCGAATGGGTCTGCGTTGTGTGTGTGCATGTAAGATGGTCTCAAACGGCCATATGAAAACTGGCTTCAAAAATATGTTCCGTCATGTGAAATGATTACAAAATAGTACAAGTATACAAATAAATTATTAATAATCTTTAAACTTGTGTTCTATTTAACTTTAGTAGGTCAAATCGCACGTTTTGTGTGTTGAAAAGTGTAGCGCAATCGATATGCGGCGGCCGTCATGACCCATGGGTTTTCAATTCACAAAGTTACATCTTCGCTGAAAATCTGTTTTTCAACCACAATTCGAGCAAATTTAGCGATGAAACTATGCTGATTCAGGGGCAATATGTTATATGGTAATTACAATTCACATTAAACAAAGACATCTATTGGATTCATCGATTCTGATACACCGCGATCATCCCGCTGGCCTCTGGGATGCGCTCCCAGCAGTCGGTAGCTTGCACAGGTCCATAGAGCACACTTTATTCACAAACTTCCAGTTTCTTAGTTCTATATAATATTTTAGTTCGTAATGTTTAATAGTTTCTATTTTATCACCTAATAATGTTGCGAAAAAAAGAAAAAATAGACCGGCCAGAAAGAGAACCCCGGTCTCCCGCTTGACAGGCGGGACTGCTTACGCTAACAAGTACATAATGTTGGTTCTGCTAAGAAATTTATATAGTAAAGCCACCGTTTTCGGTTACATGATTGTAATATTTTCGCCTGTTTTTTTAAAACCACAATTTAAGCAAGTTTAGCGATGAAACTTTCCAACTTCTGTAAAATTGAATACAGAATTCGAAGATCCATCTACAATTGATGGTTTTCTATTGGAAGCGCCAGAAAAACATTATATATGGTTCAGCTTGCCGTTTTCATTTTTCCTTGTGCGCGAGGTTGGTCTCAACCAACACGTGTCATAGACGGATTATGAAAACTGACTTCAAAAATATGTTCCATCATGTTAAATGATTAAAGTATACAAATAAATTATTATTAATCTTTAAACTTGTGTTCTCTTTAACTTTAGCGGATCAAATTGCACGTTTTGTGTGTTGAAAAGTGAAAGCATAACATGCCACAGCGATCGATACGTGCATGCGCAGTCGCCATGGGGCATGCCACGCGTTTCTCCATTCACAAAGACACGCTTCGCCGAAAATGTTGTTTTCATACACATGCTCAGCGATTACAGTGATGAAACTTTCCAGATAAATCTAAAATTGTATGCAGAATTCAAAAATGCATATATAATTGAGGAAGTTCTAATTTAAGCGCCAGAATAGTGTTACAAAGTGCACATGCCCATCCGATCAATATGAAAACACATCTTCGCAGAAAATGTTGTTTTCATACACATGCTCAGCGATTACAGCGATGAAACTTTCCAGGTATATTTAAAATATTATGTAGAATTCAAAAATGCATATATAATTGAGGAAGTTCTAATTTAAGTGCCAAAAAATAATTAATTACGGTAAGTATGAAATATATTCTTATTTATATAAAAGGTCATGATGATTTCAACCAATTGCTGTGCACGGAATATTAGGCATACCTTTCCTGGAAAACCCCGGATGACGTGTGTTCTTGTCACATGAGATTTGAATGAATGAATGACGTCAAAAGAATGCATAGTAAATTAGAGAGCATTTTCCGGGACGAGATTTTCAATGGCGGGACGACTCCGTACATGATTTTTGTTTTTACTTCGGGTAATGGCTTGATCGAACACGCTACCTATATTTCATTTGCCCTGTGGGTATGGACTAAATTTTATTTGTATACTTCATATGGCGCTCCTCCGAATGACGGCCCCAAATTATTTAGTGTAAAAATGCATCCCTTATAGGGCCTCATAAGTCATTTCCGACTGCGATGTGTGGTCAGTCACTTATGTTTGAGAGTATCATCGTCTGCTAGACACTAGCCCGATCGACGTTTGAGGTGTGGCAGACTGCTAGACCGATCGTGTATACAATAAAGGTTATGGGCCCGAGGGCCCTCACTGATCATCGGAGTTATATCCATATCTTGTGGCTACCGACGACAGTGAAAGCCCACCGGGCCTAGACACACTTATTGTATCCAATCGATCGGTCTAGCAGTTGTGACACACTGAACTAGAAGTGATGGACAACACATTCAATGCTCGTTCCGATATGTATAATTTTTTTCCCCACGTATAACCGATACAAGAGTTTAGAACATGTTTTCCGACAGTGTTTACAGCTTTAGTGCCACAATTTCCACATATGAACTGAAATATTATTCGTACACATTTCCATTTTCTCAGTCTATATTTTAGTTCGTAGTTCGTATTTTTTTATTATATAAGCTAATGAGGCCCTGTAAGGGATGCATTTTACACTAAATAATTTGGGGCCGTTCGTTCAGAGGAGTGCCCTTTATACTATTTTAAGTTTTTCTAAATCTCTGTGTCCTACATAGCATCATTGTCTTTTCCTCACTTCTAGATTCACTTGTATATGTTTAGTTTTCTTCCTGAACTCCACATGAGTGATTATGTCATACCACTTTAGTCCTTTTTCTGCACAGGCACCAATGAATGAATGTTTGTAGTCCATTAATGATTGGTTTACTCATTCTCCATGTTTCTGATACATACAGCAGTAATGATTTAACGTTAGAATTAAACACTTATTTAGTGCTATGGAAGCTCTTTTTATTTTAATATCTCTATATGTTCCTTCATTTTTGTCTACAATAATACGTAAATAGATGTATGATTTTACTTCTCGAAGTGAGGTTTTACTAAGGGAACTCATGGAGATAACGTGGTAAATCTTTTTACTTCTATTATCATTCACTAAGAGAGATCGGGTTATCATTTGGTGTTTTGTTCTGTATGATTGTTCTGGTCTATCCATAAGGTGGTAGTCATCTTCCAACTCAGAGGCGGACATGCAACATAATGTTTCAGCTTTCCTCACATGCCTGTGCCAACTTTGGGCTCAATATCAACTTGGAGAAGACTGTAGTTATTGTACCAGCCAGCTCCAGGGTAATCACACTGTGCCGAATATCAAGTGAATGATCATAGACTAAGTGTTGTGGACAAATTCACCTATCTTGGCAGCAGTGTCCCAAGCTGCCACAATTGATGACGAAGTGAATGCAAGAATCTCCAAGGCCAGTGCGGCCTTTGGCAGACTGTACAAGAATGTATGGGACAGAACTGGAATAAGCCTGCAAACAAAGCTAAAAGTCTACAAAGCAGTTGTATTATCCACACTGCTATATGCTTGTGAACCTGGACTGTTTATCAGCGACACGCTAGGAAATTAAACCACTTCCACACAGTCTGCTAAGGAAGCTACTGAAGATTAAATGGCAAGACAAGATTTCAGACACTGAAGTCCTCGAAAGAGCATCCATGCCCAGTATCCACACTATACTGATGAAGATCAGATTCGTTGGGCTGGTCACTTGACTCGCATGCCAGATCACAGGCTCCCTAAACGAATGTTTTACAGCGAAACTGCAATTGTGGTAAAAGCTCCCAAGGTGGCCAGAGGAAACGCTTTAAAGACACTCTGAAAATTTAACTGAAATGCTTTTGGAATTTATAATGACACCTGGGAGGCTGCAGCCAGAGACCGAAATTCGTGGCATGCATCATTACGCAAAGGTGCAGTCATATGCGAGAGCTGTGAAGAAAAAGCAGGACAGAGAAAAACCACTGCAGGAAATCCTCCTCCAGAGACGTCAAGCATTCTTTGTCCACAATGTCAAAGAACATTTTGAGCAAAAATAGGCCTTATCAGCCATCTTAGAACCCACGGCTCCATACCTTCAACCCCACTGGATGAAATGAATGGTCATCATCATTCTTGATGGAGAAACAACAACAGTCATCTTGAGCATGTTTTGGTGGTTTTCTGTCAGATTTTATCATTTTTTTCATTTGGCGGTATGTAACGGGTACATCAGATTGTTAGTTAGTTAGTTAGTTAGTTATCAGTTGGGGTATCTTCGTTGCACTCCGGACATATCCATAGGTGCTCAGATCCTCCCCCCAGCATATGCCATCAGCGTCCGGTGGCTAATAGTGCCAGTTCTGTGTTGGTTGACGAGGCGCTTTGTTTTCCCGATGTACCTCTCGCGTCTGGCTGTGCCGATTCTTACTCCCAGGTCTTTCATCCTGGAGAGCGATGTGGAATCACTGGCGTCAAAATCCTCTGTTCGCGGCCATATCTTTAAGGGTGTTAATAACATCCGCACGATCCATGGGCTGGCCATCTATAGGGGGTGCAGAGCCAGCCATTTATCAGCTCGTTCATTTCCCTCGACTCCGCAATGTCCCGGGACGAAGATGAAGGTGACTTTGCGGACAACAGACTTCCGCAGCGACTCAGTCCACTGTCTACGTACAGATCCAGCTTCGACCTTCTGAATCATGCTCATTGAATCACTTAGTACACATACGTTGGTATAATGCTGTGATTCCAGCCATATGAAAGCCTGTGTAACTGCCATCACCTCCATCGTCATGCTGCTCGTGGTCATAGAGTGGGCACCACTGGATTCTTGAACGGTCCCGCCCGCTGAACGGGCTGTAAATGCCACGCACTTCTCTGCTGCTTTACAACAGATCCATCTGTATAGATGAGCACTTCGGGGCTATCTGAGTGATCATAGATGAGCGCGTTAACCTCTGCATTGACAGCGGCAGGGTTCTGCTCTCTGCACCGTCTGTCGAGTGTGATAATGCAGGAGAAGGTACACTTAAAAGCTGGAGGCACCGGCACCCATTCCTTGCCGGGGTTGATACTGGTAAGACTGCAGACCTGTCCGACGACATCTTCCGCCCGACCCATCCATGATTTGCCCCTCTTTAGCCTGTCACCCTTTTCTCTGAATACAGCGTCATGCAGAGGGTGCTGCTCATCTGCACTTATTTTTAAGTATGCACGAGCTCTCCAGATCTTGATCCTGTGTTCCATTGTCGGGAAGTCAAGGAGGTATCTCATTGCTACACAGCTGGTGTCTCTCGTGCAGCCCAAAATGATGCGCATGGCTTCATTTTGTACCTTTTCAAAGTCTTCCAATCTGTGTAGAACATCAGATTGTTCTTCTGTTGATCTTTCCTTAGCCAATTGATCAGCTCTTTTGTTTCTGGGTACTCCACAGTGAAATGGTATCCACTGTGTGGTGACCTTATACTGGCTGCCAAGTTAAGAAAGTAGTGTCCGTAGTAGTGGCAATTTCCCAGACAGGAGCACCTCAAGTACTGATTTTGCATATGTCAATAGCACCACAGGCTGTGTACCATGGTTGGTTTTAGTAATTTCTCTGTTGCTATTTTGATTGCCTGGATTTCAGCATCATAGTTTATGGCAGTACTTTCTTATTGGTACTCTGGCCATGTCCAGGTATTATTTGTACACTCTACACTTCTGCTCCTCCATTTCAAACATAATTTTGTGCTGACCCATCTGTGTAGACTCGGATCCAGAGGAACTTGTAAGTATTCTTCATCAGGAGCTGAGAGTGGCTGTTCTGTGTTGTACACTGTTCTGTTCTTCCTTGTCAAATATTCCTCCCACTTTGTCTGGATTTGTAGTGATAGTTTATGTTTCTCTTTCCATGGAGTTCATTCTGGAATAGTTTTCAGGGGGATACCAAATGTGTGCAGATCAGTGGTTTCTCTGCAGTGTCATTTAGCCTGGTGAATAAAACTGCTTCTTTTCAACCGCAACCGCCCCATAGCTAAGTTTTCAAATCTGTCCTTCATAGAGTGGCCCTGGCAAGCTGAGGAACTTTTCTGCTTGTATTAGCGTTTTCATATCTCTGTGTTCTCTCAGTGCTTGTGTCCTCCCCATCTTTTCAATCTCCATTATAGGGGTTGATCTCATCCCTCTAAGAGCGTGATTCTGCATCCTGTCCAGCTCTTGTAGTGTGGTTTTTGATGCTGAACACCACGCACTTGATCCATATTCCAGGTATGGTCTTATGCTCTGTTGATAAATTTTGCTAAGTATTTTTCCGCTGGCTCCCATGTGGTTCCATTTAGTTTTCTCAGGATGGGCTAGTTTTTCCTTCTGGCTTTGCTACTGCTTTGTTGATGTGCTTTCTCCATATCAGCCTGTCATCATACATTACTGCAAGGTATGTTTGGTTCTTTTTAATTTCATAGGGGTATTCCATTTATCAAGATGATGCCTGTCTTTTGTATTGGATGAGAGGGTACATAGAGTGGTGCTGCACTTGTCAGTGTTTGTACTGACACACCATCTACTTGCCATGTAACTTATGCATCTTGGGTCAGGTCTTAGTCAGATATGACTGAGCTACCGTATGACAGTAGACAGTACTACCTGCTTTCTGTTACTGCTGAATGTTGGGTAGCACTTACCAAACCAGACACCCAACATTGTGCCAACGGCTTCAGGCAGAAGAGCACAATTGGGAGAGTAGAAGCCATATCCTGTATGAGGAAATGCAACCTAAAGATAAAATGTCATGGCAGTACAGACTAGGCTCTAAGCCTTGGTTGGCAGCTGGTCTAGGATCGAAGCTCTGACAGGTGGACAGTTAGAGCATTGCTTTGCTGATCTGGCAGCTTCTGCAGCTTGTCATGTTTCAGATGTCTTGGGTGTTATCTTTCCTCTGGAGTGAACTAGGCAGTCCGAGAGAGGGATCATGCTACATTGGGCAACACATAATCTCTATATTTTAGCCAGGCTTTGTGCTATGGAGAGGTATAACTCTATACCTGGTCTTAACCAGTCTCGGAATCAAAGCTAGAGTAGCAGTATGGTATAAGTCTTTGTCAGTTGTAGTAGATATGGGATGCCACAGGTTGCCTCTGACAGTGGGAAATGTGTCACTGATCAGCTACTGCCCGCCTCAAGCTGGGTAGCCCCTCGGTCGATTGGGTGTTGATCTGCCACAGCCTTGCCTGCTTAAGTGGATGCTTGGGGCGAGGACAAAACGGAATCACAGGCTGTAAAACCAATGCACCATATACTACTGAAAAGAAAAATAGAAACTTCAAGCTACGGCTTGCAACCTGGAATGTAAGAACTATGTGTCCAGAATTTTCCACTGACTTGACAAATATTGACGATGTGAGAAAAACGGCTGTGACTGATGCCAAACTCAGTCGTCTTAACATTGATATTACTGTCCTGCAGGAGACTTGCCTCGCTAAAGAAGGGTCACTCAGGGAAAACAATTACACCTTTATTTGGAAGGGTAGAGGGCAGGCAGAAAAGAGGCAACATGGTGTGGGATTTGCAGTGAAGAATTCACTACTGGGAATGATTGAAATTCCAGCTGAAAGTAATGAATGACTAATTATCCCTGGCGCTTGGCAACCTCTTGTGGTTTTGCCACCATTAGCGCTGCATATGCACCAACTTTCACTTCCTCTGATGATGCGAAGGATTCATTCTATGAGGAGTTACTCTGTGATCAAGGCAGTTCCAAAATCTGACTACATTTATATGCTCAGTAATGGAGTTACTCTATGATCAAGGCAGTTCCAAAATCTGACTACATTTATAGCTCAGTAATGGCAATGCTTGTGTGGGCAAGAACTCAAGTTCATGGCTAGTGTGCCTTTGAGAATACAACATGAATCAAAATGGGGCAAAGGCTGCTGGAGCATTGCAACAGAAATGACCTATGTATTACAGACTCTATTTTGTAAAACAAAAGAATGGCATAAGATCACATGGAAACACCCAAGATCTGGCCATTGGCATCCATCCATCCATCATGTGCCATGCCGATAAGCGTGGGTGGTCATGTTCTGCCATCTCACTCGATCACCAGAGTTGTGGATCAGCTTCGTGTTCCTCTCTTGACCATGCCACGTGGCCAAACCATCCAGGTATTTACTTCTCAGTCTTCCCCTTGGTCTCTTCCCTTTAATCTTACCAGTCGTCACCAAGTTCTCCAAGTCATTTCTTTTCATAACATGCCCAAAAAATTTTCACTGTCTACTTCTAATGACTCTAATCAGTTTACGATCTTCATTTGTTTCTTGAAAGACTTGCTCATTGGTTTTTCTGTCTGTCCATGGTATTCTTTGCATTTTCCTCAGAAACCACATTTCCACAGCCATCAGCTGTTTTTCAGCTTGGCTGCTTATTGTCCACGCTTCACATCCATACAAAAGTACAGTACAGGTTCTATGTAGCACCTCAACTCTTTTTGTCGTTTCAATTGATATCTTTTTATTGGTCAGTATGTTTTTTCATCTTGCAAAAGGCTAACTTCGCAATGGCCAATTTGCCAAGTGGCAAGTGCGACTGAATGATGTTAATTAGATAGTTAGAATAGCCACGAACCAAAGTGCTGTGGAAGTCAAGAAGATGACGGGAGAAACAGATACGTCATTGAAAAATGGGATGACAACAATCAGACATTGCTTGGGAGATTCTAGAGGATGCCAGCAGATTTTGATCTGGGAGGAATAAGCTGGCTGTAGGTTGGCTCAACGTCGAAACAGTAGCTGGATCGATGTTTGCGAATAGTGAGAGATGACAGGCATAACTGCTAGGAACGAACAGGCAAGCAAATGGATGAAAACGCGAAGTTTTGCGAAGCAGTGGGACTGTGTCTCAATCGAGTGACAGAAGGACTCAAGAAGGACATATGTTACCAGTGTTGATATCTTTGTCGAGATGGCTTGGGAACGCATTATAAATATTAATATATTTAGACTTACTGCTGCCCTGGTAGTACAGGTACAGTAAAGGATTTAAATGTTTTATTGTTTCGTTACTACAAGCTACGCGCTGCCGAGATTAAATGCTGTTCAAACTTTGAACTGTCCGAGGAGTCATTTCCTGTTGACGCCGTTGGCCTCCTAATCTGCTATCAGTTCGAGCCAAAAGTTTGTATTTACTCAGTGTTGGATTATGTTCATCACCCCAATTTACATTATAGCACAATTCTTGTTCTAATCTCTTCAGGCATCTCCCATAAGATGTTATGACTGTGCCGAGATAACAGACAGTATTGATTCACTTGTTTAAGAATATGCCCATCTACTCATATATCACATTGTGGTATTTCCTTCTTCCCAGTGACGACCATAATCTGTGTCTTCTTAATATTCAGTTCTAACCCTAGTTGTATCACTGTGTGCAAACAGCCGCATCTACTAAATTTTTGCAGGTCCTGTTCATTGTCTGCAAACAAGACTGTATCATCTGCATATCTAATGTTATTGATGTAGCTCCCCCAATGTTGATTCCTTCCATATCTTCTATATTTCTGAATATATTTTCACTGTACAGGGAAAAAAGATCTGAAGACATTACACATCCCTGTCTCACACCTCTTTTAATAGGCTGATATTGACCTACATTGTTATCAATCTGATGGCAGCTTGTGTTTCAATATATGTTTTTTACAAGTCTAAGTCTTTTCCATCAATTTGTAGATCTTCAAGCATCCTTATCATGTCGACATGTCTCACTTTATTGAAAGCCTTTGTGTAGTCAATAAAGCAAAGAATAGATCTTTGTTTACTTCTATAGAATACTCAATTATTGTTCAGTATATACACAGCATTTACTGTGCCCTTGCCTTCTACAAACCCACATTGTTCTTCTCCTATTTCGGGTTGTATTTTCTTCCTAACTCTTTGCATGATAATTCTCAGCAAAATCTTTGTGATGTGGCTCATTATACTAATTGTTCTATGTTGATCACATTCCATGGCTCCTGATTTCTTCGGGATTGCAATAAATATAGAATTACATAATTCAGGAGGTATATCTCCAATATCATATATTGTGTTCAGCAGCCTGGTGACTTGGTCTATTCCATATTCTTCTAAGGCATTGATCATTTCTACTGTTATGCTATCTGTACCCGGGGTCTTGCCTGTTTTCTATCTTCAAAATTGATGGTCCTTCATTATTATTCCGATGATCATATTGTTCTTCACTTGTATCATCATAAAGGTCTTTCACATAATCTGATCATGCATGTAAAATCTGATCTTTTTCTATTATGATTTTGCCATCTTTGGTTTTTAGGCAACCCGTTGATGTGTGTCTTCTTTTGTTAGTGATGTCATTAATTCTTTGGTGCATTAATTTGGTATTCTGGGTGTTGTGTTAGTGTTCAATTTCCTTGCAATTTTCCTCAAGCCATGTTTCTTTTGCCTCTTTGCATAGCTTCCTACTTTTTCTGGGGAATCTCTTCATATTTTACCATGTTATTTTTGTTATTTCTTCTTACTTCCATGAGTTTTAAGATGTCTTCTGTCATCCATTTCTTGCTTCCTATTATCTTTTAATTTTGGAATGGTTGTTTCCGCAGCTTTGTTTGATTTCTTCAATTCTTCGAACTGATTTCTTTAATATTTCCCATTGGTCACTGACGTCTTGAAATAATATTTCCATATCAGACAATGCATCAAATATGTTCGTTACCTCTAGGTTGAATTTATCTTTTATTTCCTCACTATTCAGTGCTTGTAGATCAAATTTTGTGTTTCTTGGTGAATATTTGACTTTCTTTAATTGTATATGTAAATTGCTTAAGATTAATCTATGGGCGCTGTAGCAGTCTGCACTTGGTATAGTTTTTGCGACTTTTAAGGCATTTCAAAATCTTCTGTTGATGAGCATGTAATCAATCTTATTTCGGATCTTATGATCAGGACTCCTCCATGTCCATAATCTTCTTTGGTGCTGTTGAAACCAGATGTTTCCAATAATCAGTCTTAATAAGTCTTAGATGACTGTACAAATTATTACTTTCAACGTGCTTTATGCCAGAAACCAGACGAATAGCGCGGTTTTGTAGAGAACATAGTCGTTTTAAATTAGATTTAGGGCAACCATCCCAAACTGTGGAACAGTAATCGAGATGTGATTGGATATAGCATGTATAGAATATTGTTTCGTGTGCTTTCGTCCAGGAAGTGCTGAATTTTAGCAAGTTGGTAAACTTTTGTGCTATTTTCTTGGTAAGAGCGTGAACATGAGAGCTCCAGTTCAAATGGCTGTCTATTAAAAGCCCTAGTGTTTTATGTTCAGTCACATTAACTATAGGTAACGTGCCCATGCGGAGTTCGAGCGGTGATCCAGTTATGGCTAGTGTCTGTAGTTTTTGTCTGGTCGTTATTAGCATGGATTTGGTTTTGCCGATGTTAATTACATGCGGTTTTCATTGCTCCATCTAGTAAGATTATCAAGTTCCTTTTGTAAAGAATTCTCTAATTCACTACGGTTTTCTTGACTAGTATATATAGTACAGTCGTCTGCGAATAGATCACAAGTTGTATTGATATATAAAGGAAGATCATTAATATAAACTGCAAAAAGCAGCAGACCTAGTATTGAGCCCTGAGGCACACCAATATTTAGCTGTGTGGGTCTTGATAGACAGTTGTTGAAGGACACGACTTGTTGCCTGTCGGATAGAAATGACGTAATTATGTTCACCATGTTGGTGCTTGTCTTCATTTGCTTTAGTTTTCTAATTAAAATATCGTGATCTACCATATCAAAAGCTTTTTTAAAGTCTACAAACACCGCTCCACAAATTCTACCATTGTTGATATTTAAGTGCGAGTTATCGGTCATTTTTGTTAGAGCACTATGGCAAGAATATTTAGGTCGAAACCCAGATTGACTGTTAATTATTAGATCGTTGTTAATTAAATGGTGTAACGTTATTTTATGAATGTGTTTTTCTAGTGGTTTTGATAGCGACGATAATAAGGAAATAGGTCTATAATTACCCAAAACGCTATTATCGATTGAGCCATTTTTAATTAGCGGAAACACTTTAGCAATTTTAAAAGCAGATGGAAAGTAGTTTTTGGCCAGGCACTGGTTATATATGAACGTTAAGGACTCACTAATGACTGGTGCAGCACAATGAAGAATTCTATTACTGATACCATCTAGGCCGTGTGAGTTTGTTGATTTGAGGTTCAAGAGATATTTATAAACGTCTGCAACAGACATTAAAGGAATCTCATCGGGAATATTTCTGGTGCACTTCTCCTCACAGAATGATGCCAGTGAACTTAAATTACACGATGAGTCTGGTATTGAAGACTTTAGATTCTCTATTTCTGATTGAAAGAACCAACTGAATTCATCGCATGTTATAGAATTTGGTATTGCTGATTCTGTAGGGCGTTTCTTATTGGTTAGCAAGTTAATAGCCTTCCATATATTTGTACTGTTTGAATTATCTACAATCAAATTTTTGAAATGATCTTTTTGTATCCTACGAATTTCATATTTAACTTTATTCCTTAGTCTGCGGTAATTGATGAAGTCTTTATTTTTGTGTGCTGTATCTCGCTCTCTCATGATTTCCAGCACTTCTCTAGTGACCCATGGGGATTTATGTTGATTTTTGACTCGAACTTCTTTGATTGGCACGTGTTTATCGAACACATTGTAGACTGTCTTCGTCCAGAAAACTAATGCATCGTCCGGGTCAGAAAGTTGGTAAACGTGATCAAGGGCTGCTTTTCTTAAGTCTTGCAAAAATAAATCTTGGTTGAATGCTTTAAAATTCCTAAATTTGATACTTACATGTTTATGTTTAAGAGGTTTGAACCCAATTCTTGACCATGTACAACATACCGGGTAGTGGTCACTAACTGTACAAACAGGAACAGAACATTCAATAATATTATCTGGACAAGTAACATATATATGATCAATTATAGTTGAGGATGTGTCAGTAACCCTTGTGGGACGGTTTATTAGTTGTTTGAAATTGTAAGAAAGAATGATATCGTCCCATGTCTGGTTGGATTTAGTAATATCTATGTTAAAGTCACCTAATATCATGACTTCTCTACCTTCTGTAAACACTCTATCCATCATTGTAGTGAAACAGTCATACCAATTGTACCCAGCACACGGATTCCTATATAGGTATCCAATGAGAAACGGCTGTTGGCTGGCTGGCTTCACCTCTAACCAAACACATTCTATCTCTACTGACTCGAGATCACTTCTACGGGAACAGTTGAGAGAATTGGAAATGTATACAGCAATACCTGTCTCTAATTTTTGATTTGCGTCTCTTCGAATTACTTTAAACCCCTTAAGAGTGATTTCAGAGTCGGATATTTTGTCGTTGAGACGACTTTCTGTGATTCCAAACACATGGAATTGTTTGCACAGTATTACCGAAAGCTCAGGTAATTTATTGAGCAAATGATAGATGTTGAGATGGCCTATACGTAGGCCATCTTTGTGAAGCCACTGATCGTGATTTGCGAACATTGCACGATGAAAGGATGATGTCGCTTGTGGTAGAAATTTTCAGAGTTTTCGAAACTTTATTTAGTAGTAGTTAAGACTATTAGATGGGGTAGGAAAATGTCTGTGCTGGAGTGACATCATGAAAGCTTGATGCAGGGCTGCAGGATTGTATTGCATTAGCTGTTGAAGTTGGCGGTTCCACTGATAGGAGTGTAGATTACCATCCAACGAGGGACCACTGCTGTGAGAGTTACTGGAAGTGCCTACATTAGAAGCATACATCGGGGGCACAGCAACATTGTTTAACGGTGTCCCCTTTGACACAATAGGGGGAGGCTGCTTTATGGGCAAGGGAGGAAACAAACCATCATAGTTAGCAACACTGGGATTTGAGCATGGGTTGCTATCCACGGCATTGTATTCCTGGGGTATAGGCAATGGTGGTGCAGGAAGAGAAGGAGCATTTTCTGAACACTTAGATGTGGCTGTCGCCGGGGGTGAAGTTCGGGTTACTCCTGTAACTGGTGCTGGTTGTTGTGCACGTTCAGGATATTTTATGTTCTTCGCTAGTATACTACTTCCTAGCTTGGAACAATGTATTTGATCCCTGTATAGTTTTTTCTTAGGAGCCCCGGACGACGAAGTAAAGTACGGGGTGTTATTAATGAAACTAATGGCATTGTCTTTACAAAATTTAAACAAAGTTAGATTGGCAGCATCGGCAGTCCGACGCTGGAATCCATAACATGGTGGAATGATGGATGAAATGAACATAGATGAGTTAGGAAATTTATTTCGTAACAGTACCTCCAGCGTAGATAGTTGTGAGGTGCTTATGATGTTATTATCCATTATGTCATTGACACCAATATGGACTGTCGCTTTTTTAATTCTCTCATTCACTTGGAATTTTCGCAGTGTAGCGGTAAGCCTTTCAATGTCAGCGCCTGGTAGAGGAAAGATTGAAGTTGACTCGCTGTCAGAAGATGACATGTGATCACTATAGATTCCCTTTAGAAGGGAGTCTCCAATGATAACATGAGTTGCACTGTCATCTATAGTTAGGTCACGCTGCTGGCGTGTCCGCTTGGGCTGTTGTTGCCACTGACCACTGCGGTCTTTCTTGTGTTCTTGATTATTATAGCTTGCTTGCGTTGGTTGTTGATGCCCAGTAGGGTAACAATTGAACTTTGTGATTCTGGTCTGCTGCTGGAGAGTCTACACTTAAGGCCTGGAACCTGTTGCTGATATGCACATCAATGGGGTAGATGGATGGTGTGCGTTCTACAGGTTTAGAAGTAGTTTTGTTGATTGTAGAAACTGTCTGTATGTCATTATGCGACGAACATTCACTGGTAGCACACGCATCTATAACACCAAGGGTAGTTTCTGTCTGTGCACTTTTATTAGATGACTGTGCACTTCTTAGTTCTAAAGCATGTATGGATGCTTTGAAAGTTTCCTTCTCTTGTCTAAGGAGGCGGATTTCTTCTCGAAGAAGAAGGTTTTCGTTTTTAAGCACAGCAATAATATTAGTGGTGTTGCTGGTAATAAAATCTGTTAACCTCATTTCCAAAGCCTGAATAAGTTCACGACAATCAATATCATTGTGGCTCTGTGGTTCGGCCGAAGAAAGAGTGCTTGAATGTGATGTGCTGGTTTGATTAGATTGAGCTGGTGAATTCTGTTGTATGTCCAGCTGGAATTCAGTGTCTGATTGTTCACTAGACAACACGATTGAGGTTGGCGATGTAGATGATCGATTCATTCGCTGAGCTGGCGTGCTCGTCAAAATTTGTCCCGTCTTGTTCTTGTTTACATTGTGCCGCTTGGACACAGTTGATGATCGCAAGTTGGAGGGCATTTTGGCAACATAGGCAGCTCGATAAGGCAAGGAATAAAATAATATTGCAGGCTTTTCTGTAGGTCGTGCGTGACGTTTACTTGCTAGCCATGCATGGTTAATTCTCACGTTGTCGTAAATCGATAATTGGTAAAATTGAAAAATGGGTGATCTTACCGTCACGATTCACAAAGAAATCCTCATTTAACTAAATACACATTCACATAAACTTGACATTTTGTGTTGTATGTAAATCCAGCTTTAAACAAACAAAATGATGGAGTAAATATACGCGCAGGCCTTTCTGTAGAAGGTGCGTGGTGTTTATCACTTGTTAGTCACGCATGGCAAAGTCTCACGTTGTCGTGAATCGATAATTGGTAACATTCATAAATTGGTGCTCTTACGGCCACATAAAATAAAGAAACTCTCATTTCATTAAATAAACAGTCACATAGACTTGAACTGTTGAGTAGTATGTAAATCCAGTTTAGAACGAACACAATGATATACACAGCATCGTGATTGAATTGAGTAAACTTATTAAAATAATCAAAAATCGGGAGAATATGTGAAAACACGTCCTCTCGAAGCCAGAAACCGGAAGTCATCGACTTCATGAGACTTCTAGCCCCATCCAGCGACGCTTCATACTTCTGCTGTTCTCGTTTTCTACTTTCTACTAAGCAAACATCTTTCTTTTTGGAAGTATCTTTCTCTCTCTCTCTCTTGGTATTCGTCTCTTAGCCTTCCCTACTTTCCTGTCATATATACTGGTATCTTGTTCTAAAGAGTCACCAACCAAAACTCTGTCCGTCTGTCCACCAGCAAGCACACCGTATGAGGAAACATCACGCTTCGAGTCAGGATCTGCTCATAGTGCAATTCTCTCATTCTCTGAATCATCAGTATCTATAGTTGTTTCCGCATCACGGTATTTACTATAATATGCGGCGGTAGAAATATCTTCTCCATAACCTGAACTCTCACACCTAATATTTCTACACCATTTAGGGATTAATTTAATGTCTATACCTGAGGAACTTGACATAGCAGTACCTCTATTAACTATCATACTACTATTCCTTTCTCTAATACTTTTCCTCACCTGTCTTTTAACATCATTGATACTTGTCTGCCTGTCTTCTGTCTTGGGTTGTTCAACCACTGTACCACTCTTTGTCACTTTATCAATCGACGTCTGAGTACTCTTTTCCACACTACTGTCTGGTTGTGTCTGTGTCTCTCTTTCTTGTCTGACACAAAAGACTGAAGATACCTCCTGACTACCCAGAATCTTATCTGTGTTTCTTTCTCTGTTATTCAACTTTGCTACCGAATATCGCAACTGTCTGATCTGAAACCAGTTCTCTCGCAAGGCTTTTGCGTTTTCACTCTTTGAAGGCCAAGACCACTGTTTCCTTTTCTGACCATTACTAATTCCTATATGTCTCTGTGTCTCACTCTTATCTGCTTTCATATTTATATAGCTAATAACTTTAGTATTGTAGCCACACTGGTTATCATTCCTATTGACCAGCTGCCATCTATTGAATAGAGAGAAAAAGCAGCGGCTGCAGCAGGATATAACAATATGAAATGGAAACAAATAGGTATTTTAGACTCCTGCGAGAAAAAACGAACTAAACATCAACAAACGTTGCACATACCTTACAAGGAGATATATATATATCATACCCCCATATCTAACTTAATTGTCCTCACTTTCCTATATTTTCATAGCAGACTGTTCACATATTTTTGGATACTCCAATCCTTTTTGGCAACCCATTTTTAATTCAGCTGGCCAAGTCACCTTTCCGGCCTCATGTGCTAAGTTACAGATCGTGTGTTAGTGTATTGTGGTCTTTCGTTTGCTGTATCTCGTTGTTAGCTGTGTTGTCATTGACAAAGATTCTGAGAATCGAAACGTCTGTGTGTCGTATTGTATGCGTTCGTGTGTATTTTATCTTATTTTATTATTCATTTTTATATTTATTGAGTGCTTCTGATTTCGGATTTTTCACCTGTATTTCGCGACACGTGGATCTCCTTGTAAGGTATGTGCAACGTTTGTTGATGTTTAGTTCGTTTTTTCTCGCAGGAGTCTAAAATACCTATTTGTTTCCATTTCATATTGCCATCTATTGGACTTGCCTACACCATAATATCTCCTACATGTCTCGTGCTCCGTTCGTTCAGGCGTCTGCCTCTTTATCAATTCTATCATAGACGAAATTCTATCTACGTCCATTTTTAAGCCATCCATCAACTCTGTCACACGTCCTAACTTCCTATAAAATATTTCCATAGTAGCTTACCACGCCTTTATGATATGAAGCCTTGTTGTTTCATGACTGTGTTAAGTTTACCTATTACCTTTCCTACCCCAGTCAAAACTTGCGCCAATGAATCTTGTTCTGCCATACTGAAATATTTTACTACACAGCTTATATGAGCAAAAACAATCACTAACTATTAATATACACTCTTAAATTAACCAAAGGACGTAATCTTCCTCTTAAAGATCAATAATTTTCTATCTAATAGAAAAAGTTATTTATATTACCCCTTTTCTTGTTGAAACTAATTTTCCAATGGTCCAATCGAAAATCAAGTCTTACAATTTCCCCTTGACGTCTATGCTCTTGTATGCCGAGACTGAGAAGCACAGTATCTGGTACTCGAGTACTTGAACCAGGATCGACAAAGCGGCTTCAGTACTCCGTAAGGATCAATAAGGCTCGATAGGGCTCGACAAGGCTCCACAAAGAAGATGTCATCGGACAGGTCTGCAGTCTTACCAGTATCAACCCCGGCAAGGAATGGGTGCCGGTACCTCCAGCTTTTAAGTGTACCTTCTCCTGCATTATCACACTCGACAGACGGTGCAGAGAGCAGAACCCTGCCGCTGTCAATGCAGAGGTTAACGCGCTCATCTATGATCACTCAGATAGCCCCGAAGTGCTCATCTATACAGATGGATCTGTTGTAAAGCAGCAGAGAAGTGCGTGGGCATTTACAGCCCGTTCAGCGGGCCGAACCGTTCAAGAATCCAGTGGTGCCCACTCTATGACCACGAGCAGCATGACGATGGAGGTGATGGCAGTTACACAGGTTTTCATATGGCTGGAATCACAGCATTATACCAACGTGTGTGTACTAAGTGATTCAATGAGCATGATTCAGAAGGTCGAAGCTGGATCTGTACGTAGACAGTGGACTGAGTCGCTGCGGAAGTCTGTTGTCCGCAAAGTCACCTTCATCTTCGTCCCGGGACATGCGGGAGTCGAGGGAAATGAACGAGCTGATAAATTGGCTGGCTCTGCACCCCCTGTAGATGGCCAGCCCATGGATCGTGCGGATGTTATTAACGCCCTTAAAGATATGGCGAGAACAGAGGATTTTGACGCCAGTGATTCCACATCGCTTTCCAGGATGAAAGACCTGGGAGTAAGAATCGGCACAGCCAGACGCGAGAAAAACAAAGCGTCTCGTCAACCAACACAGAACTGGCACTATTAGCCACCGGACGCTGATGCATATGCTGGGGGGAGGATCTGAGCACCTATGGACATGTCCGGAGTGCAACGAAGATACCCCAATTGATAACTAACTAACTAAGGCTCCACAAGACTCAATAAGGCTCCACAAGGCTCGATAGGGCTCGACAAGACTCCACAAGGCTCGATAGGGCTCGATAGGGCTCGACAAGACTCCACAAGGTTCGATAGGACTCACCAAGGAAAGAGTTTCTTCATTCTATCACGACACTTTCAAATTTATGGCTGCTCTTTCCGCTCGAGGAAGTGTAGATCTGGACAAAAAAATTTTGACACTTCTGGACGCCTTGAAACGACTCGATCTGGCCATTAAAGCGACTGTAGTAGGATCATTTCTTCAACGTGATCGTCTAACATTTTCATAATTGCCAGAGTTCAAGACACTTATGATCCAGTGAAGTAATTTTTCGTTAGAGGTTTTCTTGTTATTTGAGCTTCTGATCTAAACGATTTTTCGTCTTGTTTCTGTCAAGCGAAGTCAAATTCAACAATGATCTTCTTTCAAGCGACGACCAAGGTCATAGGCTGGTTCAAGGGTAACGGCTCTTGTAAAACATATTGAGGTTCAAAGCAACGGTTATTCTGGAACATGATGGCAATCATTATTTTGATACAGAGCTTATAATTCCCATATGTATGGCGGACTCAAAAAAACACCAGCCAGGTCAACGCAATATTTGATCAGAGACGCACTGTGTAGCGAAGATTTGATCAGAGACTGTGTAGCAAAGATTTGATCAGAGACGCCGCCTTGTTGAATTTCTCTGCAAGCGAAAATTTTCAACTTCCATTATGCCGTGGTATCGACGAAAATAAAGCAACAGCCATGTTTCTGTTGTGGAGGCAACTTACATTCCGCGACAAACCATGAGCCAGATCCTGATCACTGGCTCCAATTTCACTCATGTAACAGAGTGAACGGGTAAATATCAACAGATGACATCGAAGCCTTGAATAATATAAAATGGCTTTTATTGGCTGTAATTATAAAGTAGATATAGCATCTTCAAAACACAACCGGCCTGACCACAAGCTAAGCTGGGAACTCTTTATTCTTTTTACGTCACCCGTAAGCTTCCCTAGCGATCGCACTTTCAATAGTGCTCACGGGTGCGACATTTCCTAACCTTTCTCTATTTCCCCCTAACTAACTATAACAGAGATGGTGTTCTGTTATAGTGGCCCCAAATGATCAGGTCTTCTCGATCAGCGTTGCCAGTTGTGGGTTGTGCTCAATTTTTAAATCTCAAATCCCGAAACAACCAAATAATTCACTTTCAGCTTTGTTTGCAGGCTTATTCCAGTTCTGTCCCATACATTCTTGTACAGTCTGCCAAAGGCGGCGCTGGCCTTGGAGATTCTTGCATTCACTTCGTCATCAATTGTGGCAGCTTGTGACGCAGTGCTGCCAAGATAGGTGAATTTGTCCACAACACTTAGTCTATGACCGTTCACTTTGATATTCAGCATGATGTGATTAATCCCTGGAGCTGATTGGTACATAACCAGTCTTCTCTAAGTTGATATTGAGCCCAAAGTTGGCACAGGCATGTGAGAAAGCTGAAACGTGTTGCATGTCTGCCTGTTAGTTTTGGTTTTAGCTTTCAGCCTTCTGAGATTGAACAACTTTCCATCCATGCGGCAGTTGATATCTATTCCAATGTCGTTCTTAAAGGCATTTGTCAGCATAGCTTAAAACATGAGGCTGAACAGTGTTGGTGCCAGGACACATCCTTGCTTCACTCCATTGGTGACAGGAAATGGCTCAGACAGTTCACCATTTTCCTGTACTCTTGCCTGCATACCATCATGAAATAGCCACACTATTTGGACAAACTTTTGTGGACAGCCATATTTTGCCATAATCTTCCACAGTCCTTCTCTGCTGACTGTATCAAAAGCCTTGGTATGGTCAATGAAAGTAGAGAACATTTCGCAGTTCTGTTCCTGACATTTCTCTTGCAGCTGCCTTGCAGCGAAAATCATGTCAACAGTCAAGTGTATCATTAGTGGGAACTTGAGGAAGGCAGTTGATGGTTTCATCATCGAAGAAGGAGGTTGCATTTAAGATGTTGCTGAAATGCTCTGCCCAGCATTGAAGGATTTCTTTCTTATCGTTGTCCAATTTTCCCCTATCTGTACTGAGGAGGGGAACTATACTTGGTGATGTATGACCATAGACCGCTTTCAGTGAGTCGTAGAAGTTTTTCATATCATGTCTCTCAACAAAGCCTTGAATTTCATCAGCTTTGTTGCTTAGCCAGGAGTCCTGTATGTGCCGAAGTTTCTGTTGCACTACTCTCTGAATGTTATTGAAGTCATCTTTTTTTATGTTGACTTTGGGTCATTCAAATATCTTTTGAGGAGATTGGTTGATGTCTTCGGAATTTTCATCAAACCAGTTTTTATGTTTTTGGGGGGCTGGACCCAGGATTTCCATGGCAGTGTTGTAAATTATGTCCTTTAGGGCTCTCCACTGTGTTTCCGCATCATGTTTAGCTGCAGCAATGGGTTTGAGGTGGTCTTCCAGCATATTTTCAAACGACAGCTGCATTTTTGTGCTGTTTGGGCGGATGACCTTTAGTTGTTTTTTGCACTTTTACCCCTTGGGGACGCTGTGGTGGTTTGATGTGAATGTTTATTTTTGGGACAATGAGATGATGATCTTTCCAACATTCGGCGCCACACATGGATTTTGTCACTCAAATTTCTTGTCTGCCACTCCTCCTGACGATGACATAGTCAGTGAGGTGCCAGTGTTTCGAGCGAGGGTGTATTCACGATGTCCTATTTCTCATGGGAAGAAGGAAAATTGTGTTGGTGATCAGGAGATTGTGTTCAGCACATGTCTGAAGAAAGAGGAGCTCATTGCTGTTATAATTTCCGACTCCATGCTTTCCAATAATGCCACTCCAAGACTCTGGCATTGAAGTCCCCAAGGAGTGTAAGTTTGTCTCCTTTCGGAACATATGTTAATACATTGTATAAGGGTAGTTCATTTGAAGCCCGTTCAAATGGCTTTATTACAAAAGCATGAAAGAAACATTAACAGGTGTAGAATTAAACAAAGCATTCATTTTGAATGAATTAAGCACCATGGGTTGGTCAGAAAAAGTTGCCATAGGCATTCAGGCAAGCATTCCATTGCTTAGGTAGGCGGCGAATGCCGTCTACAAAAAAGGATTGTGGTTGTTCACTGAACCACGTTCATTACGTCTGCATCTGTGTGAAATCGTTGCCCCTTGAAGAGTTTATTTTAAGGGTTCGAACAAATGAAAATCACATGGTGACAAATTAGGACTATAGGCTGAATGTTGCAGAATTTCCCATTTCTTCCAAGCAAATGCTTCCTGCACAATCTGTGCAACATACGGACGAGCATTATCGTGCAAAAAAACCACACCGCGAGAAAGCATGCAGGGTCATTTATTCTTGATGGCTTTTTGCAGCTTGTCTAGTGTTTGCAAGTAGTGGGTAGAGTTGATGTTGATACCAGGTTCTTTAAAGTTGGCCAACAATAGCCCTTCATGGTAAAAAAAAATGCGCTCAGCATAACCTTACCAGCGGAAACATGTAACTTGAATTTTTTGGCTTTTGGTGATCCAGCATGCTTCCATTGCATGCTCTCTCTTTTGCTGCTCGGCTCAAAGTGGTGACACCATGATGCATTGTCTGCCACTATGTGGAAGAGAAATGCATCACCCTCCACTCTGTAACACAGCAAGTGATTCGAACACCATCCCATACATTCCTCTTTTTTGTGGTTAGTCAACATCTATGGTACCCACTGTGAACACACCTTCTGATATTGCAGTTTCTTACGAACAACCTTTTGAATTGTCCCAGTTGACACATCAAATTATTTTGCTAGTGAACGTATGCTTCGACAATGGTTCATCTGTACTGCTACATCAATTTTGGTGATGGTTTTTTCTGTTGCAACAATATGCACTTGACCCGGCTGTTGAAGATCTATCATGAACTGACGTCTCTTTTATTCATTGGTCAGTACTTATCACATGACTATGACATGATCATGTTCAAGGTACGCAATTACGCGCGGTGCGGCACGAACGGATTTGAAATGAACGCTCTTAATAAATAATGCAATATACACATTACAAACACTAATAAAGAGATTAGTTGATACACAGAAAGACATGTGCTTGTGCTTTATAGATTATTATACCAAGTGTCATGAATGGGAGTGTGAGCTTTTGTCACACTCTTGTCACAGTTGGGTTGTGCTTATGTATCGCCTTGAGCAAGAAGCACACTTTGGACTGAGCCAGAGAGAGAAAGGTCTCTCAAAAACATGACACTCGAGCTGAGACCATGGTAGGGAAAACATGTCTGAGACTCATAGTAGGTGATGGCCAATGTTTAGAGTGCCTCCGATGTTTTATAGTTGTATATATGTGTAGTGTAGTGTACTGTAGTAGTTGTCACGTGGTCCGCTACTGTTGAGAGAAGTCTCACAGGTACAATAGAAGACAATGAGCCTAACCACTAAGAAAGACCCCCCACTGAAGAAATAGCAGACGAGTGACTCGTGAAAAACAAAGGGAGTATGACAAATTGTCCCAGAAAAAGATGTCTACTATTCTTACAGTGGCACAGGACTGCAGATAAAGTTGTACAGCTATACACACAAAGATGACAGCAAACTTAGTTAGCAGCGACACGATGATCCTGTGGAAAAGAATTTAGCCCCCAGACTTGACTTTAACTATACAGCACTGTCAGGATCTTATATTCGGCTCGTTGGCTAACACGTGTGAGACAGTACAAGTATAACACAAGTTCTATGGATTTATTGCCACATTAAATACAGAACGATAATTACAACGATCTACAATATATAACTCACAACCACAATACAGCTCATAGGTCTGACGCTCAAGATATCAGTCGTTCGGCTTTCAACCACGGAGATTCACACAAACGCCTTGCTCTCGTCACACATGTCCTTCCAGTCTCCTGTCCCAGCTCGGTCTGAGCTATCGCGCACACTGCCCACTGCCTCTGGTGGGGTCACGTGGCTTGCGTGCGTCTGTCGTCAGCCTGACCGCTGGTCGCGTGTCAGGTAACAATCTTGCCAGCCGACAACTCTTGTCCGCCGGGTGTCGTAACGATGTTGCTGCATAGCTAGGCTCTGACATTCTCCCCGGGTACCTCAATGAAAGATGCCATCTTTCATTCATGATGTATGTATATACTGGGGTAGTGTTAATTTCATGTCAGAGACTACTCTTTCCCAGTGTTATGCATGAAAATACATATATGGGATAGAAATATATACAAAAAATGTAAGTTGCATTGAAAATGACAAATGAAGTACAACTTTTAACACAACTCAGGTTTCATCCCCCTGATGCCTGGTTACCTCCATTGCAATAATACCCAGTCAGATCAGTAGTACCAGCTTCACGCATCTACCTCGCAGCAATTTGAAAAAAACGTAATAATATGGTTGTTTTGCAACAGCCATCTAGCCAGACTGAAATACGGCTTTGTATTAGTCGTATTAAACACTTAAACTCTGACCTCATTTGGCCAGGAGCTCTTATGTTGGTTTGCAATGTTGGCGGCTCTATGACATGCTAAGTGGACGCCTACCTGCTGTGCTAACCATTTGAGCAACAAAATGTCTATCTATACAATGCACATTAATGAATATGTTTCAAATTATGGCCCTTGATGTAATTCACAAATGCAAGGGAAGTAATTTTGACATTCCAGAAATTCTATACATTACAATAATTATTTAATTTCTTAGCGTCATTGCTTGACGTTTCTTCATATTAACGAGAAAAAGTCGGTAATATGAATATATTAATCAAGATATGATTCTAAGATTACACTAATCAAAATAAATAAGTACCCAATTTGGTGTATTATATTTTATAGATTCAAAAGGATTTTACAATCGTCATACATTTTTGAAAATTTGTATATCGTCTGCTAATTTTGCTATACTTATTAAATTACACCGGAAATACACACGAAACGCAAAATTTAGTTGCTGTCACACTGTTTGAACACAACTGTTCCGATTTTAACGGATCGTAAAACGTTATCAAAGTTCGTGTTTGATGTTATAGTATCACAACTCTCGGATTATGGTGGAATGTTCTTATTTCCGATGTGTTCACAACTTATGGATAATGATCGACTGTTCTTAATTCGGATGTTCAAATGTCGAACAATTTGGATTAAATTCGCTGCAGAGGTGGTGTAGAAGTCAATGTTTGGTCTACATTTGCACTTGTCGTTAAAATATCACGGTGAAGAAAATCACTCACAGCTGTCACAATGGTAAAGTTCGCTTCTGGTAAGTGGTTAAGCGTCTGTGACACTGTTCTTGGTGTATATATACAATTAATATTGTTCTCTTTCTAACACACACTACACAATTATACTACACTCATTACATGACTTGATTAAAATAAGTATATTATACATGTCGGTTTCTAACCGTATCACAATTTCAATTATAGACCTTACACAGTAGGTGAATGGCAAGAATATTCACTCATTGGTGGCTGTGTTGGTCTGAGTGTATTACACACATTGCACTCAGACATTGCTTACTGGGTCGGTCGGACAACGGGACAAAAGATCGGCAATTGCATTCATTCTGCCGGGAATATGGCGAACTTCGAAACTGAAATTTTGAAGCTTCAAGGACCAGCGAGCAATCATATTATTGGATGGTACTCCGGCATTTATATACCGTAATGGACTGTTGTCAGTTTCGATGATAAAGTGACGTCCTAGAAGATATCTGGATAGCTTCGTCACACTTTCTACTAAGGCCAGTGCTTCTAATTGCGGAATGGACCATGCACGCTCTCGAGGCCTTAGTTTTCTTGATATGAAACAAATTGGATGCAGGATGTTGTTGTATTCCTGCAACAGGACTGCCCCAATCGCAACGGAACTAGCATCTGTTCTCAACCTGAAAGGTAAACGGATGTTGGGCAATTTAAGGATTAGGTTTTTCGAATTCTTATCAGAAAAGTGTGCCAAAACTTTATGAAATGCATTTCGTAGGCATTCATCGTGTACAACTTTTTCAGGCTTATCCTTGGTTAGTAAGTTAGAAAAAACCTCAGTCAGTTCTGAAAAATCAGGAATAAAGTTCCTGTAATAGTTGATCAGTCCCAACAGACTGCGGACTTGTTTCTTATTTGTTGGAAGTGACAGTTTTAGAATTTTGGAGACAATTTTGTTGTCTGTCATGACAAAGCCATTGGATATTCTGTACCCCAAAAATGATATTTCTTGGTAAGCCATGCTCACCTTTGAAGGCTTCACTGTCAGTCCGTGCTGTCTGATACGTTCTAGTGTCTGTTCTAGTGTCTTTATATGTTCCGTCATTGTCTCTGTATGGACACAGATGTCGTCAATATAACAAATGATATTAGGAATGTCAGATAGGAGGAGTCGCGTCATGCGTACGAATGTGGCTGGGGCATTGACTAGCCCAAATGGAAGTTTGCACCATTCGTACAGTCCCCAAGGCGTGGCGAAAGCTGTTAGATGTCTGCTGTCTTCATGTACAGCAATCTGCCAGTAACCTTTAGACATGTCAAGCGTCGTAAAAAACTTAGCGTCAGTCAGTTCTGTCAGAAGATCGTCAGTGTTTGCCATTGGTTCAAGATCTAAAACAGTTATTTTGTTCAGTTTTCTGTAGTCGATGCAAAGTCGTATGGTGTTGTCCTTTTTACGTACAATGACCATGGGTGAAGAGAAGTCTGAAAGGGATCGTCTGATGATGTTTTTTTTTTCTAAGTTGATGATTTCCTGATGTAGTTGTTCCTTGTAATGTAATGGTATGGTGTATGGTCTGCATCTTATGGGTGTGATTGATGTGAGTGTGATATGATGCTGTACTAATTCTGTTTGTCCTGGGTTGTCTGAAAAGATGGTGTTGTATTGCTGTATCAACTGTTTGCAACTGTTTGTCTCTGCTTGACTTAGGTTTGGATTGATTTTGATCTCCTTCAAGCAGTTTGTCGTGTCTAATGTAGGTGTTGGAATCTCGTCGCTAGAATCGTCATCTTCGTGATCTATTATCACGGTGCAAGCTGTCGTATCGTCTTGTTCGTTGTCTCTGTTGTAGTATGGTCTTAGCATATTTATGTGAAATATTTTGTGTTTGTCTTTGATTAGGATCTCGTAGTCTACGGGTGAGATTTGTCTTGTCACTTTAAACGGTCCCTGCCAAGAATCCGTCAGTAGCTGTCTGTCACTAGGTAGTAGTAGTAGAACGTCCTGTCCAGGTGTCAATGTTATAGTCCTGTTACCTTTGTCTGCGTACTGTCTGTAAGTAGCACCAGATAGTTTTAGTGCATTTTTAGCAATTTCACATGATTTAATTATTCTTTCACGCAATGATGTTACATACACAAATGATGATATGGGTTTCAGTACTGGAGTGGAATCAGTTAACATTTGGTGATAAATTGTTAATGGGCCTCGTGGTCTGGCACCATAGATGAGTTCAAAAGGAGAGAAACCGGTACTAGAATGTGGTACCTCGCGATAAGCAAAGAGAACAGCTGGTAAGTATACATCCCAGTTATTGGGGTGATCTTGAGTTACTTTGGCAAGCATGTGCTTCAGATCCCCATTAAGCTTTTCTATAATCCCGCTCGAGTGAGGATGATAGGGGGTATTGAAGACTTGCTTCACTCCTAACATTTTAGTGAAAGCTTGGGTGGATGCGGCAATAAACTGAGTGCCTCTATCAGACTGGATAGTATCTGGAAACCCAATTCGGGAGAAAATATGGAAGAACACTTCCATGATGTCGTTGGCAGTAATTTTTTTTAGCGGAATAGCTTCTGGCCAGCGGCTACATTGATCAATAATTGTTAGAATATATTTATTCCCTCTAGTTGTTGTATGACTAAGAGGGCCCACAATGTCAACTGATAATTTTTCAAAAGGTCGACTGGCTAAGTCAGTGACTTGTAACTTTGCCTGTGGGTGTTTACCTTTTTTTACTAGTTTCTGGCATGTATCACAATTTCTGCAATATGTTCTTATGTCATTGCAAAATTTTGGCCAATGAAACTGTGTCAAAAGTCTTGACCTGGTTTTAACATATGCCATATGACCTGCAAAAGGTATATCGTGAGCAAGATGTAAAGCTTGCTTGCGATAAGTAGTTGGCAACACAGTTTGCTTTGTTGTAACGTCACCTCTGGTGTAATACCTGGTGAGTATATCATTGTGTAAAGCAAAATGCCATTTCGCATTTTTGGTTACTCTTGCCTTTTTGCCGATCAGGTCAAAATACTTTGACAGTGAAGGATCAGCTTTTTGAGCTGTTATGAATGTTTCCTTCATAGAGTCACTAGGTGGTAATTCTGGGCTAAGCATTTGTATAGCCTCAGTTTGGTTACTTTCATCTTGCACTCTAGCAGTAGCTCTTGTTACTGCGTTCACACACTCAATGACATCAGATGATGATGGAATGATATCGTCAATGATGTGATGAGAACTTAGTGCTGCATTAGCTAACATACATTCAACAGGTGATATGACATTTTCAATGACATTTGGTGGTGATGTGTTATCATTAATACATAGTGATGTTATGTCATGGTTATGAGGTTTGTCATTCACCTCCGGTAAATTTCCTATGATTATATCGCACACTGGGTTTGTAAGTGCCGCGACCTTTACTTTCCCGGTGAGGAATGGTGTTTCAATGTATGCCCAAGCTAATGGATATTTTTCAATATTGCCTGAAAATGTTCTACATGTGATGTGTCTGCCTGTATAGTCTGTAGGCGTTATGAATGTTGTTTTCAGGCCAATAAGTGTACTTCCGGTGTCGCGAAGTACTGTAGCAAACTTGCCATTAACATACCCGTGATAGATGTCTAATCTGCCTTTTGAGTCTATTACCAAGTTAGCTTCCTCATTGGCAATAGGGATGGCGTGCCCGCATGTTAAGATACCATTTTCAAAGAAGGTATTACAGACAGTGCATGTGTTAGCACTAAATACATCACAAGCCTGTGCTGCATGTACAGGATGTTTTTCTGGATTTTCGTCTTCTGACGCTGAGCTATCGAACAAGGCGGCATTGGCTTTGTTGGTCATATGCCTGCCTCTACAATCCATACGATGGTGACCGTAAGCTTTGCAGAGAAAACATTTACGTAAACTTTTGAACGATTTACGTTCTCTGTCTTGTCTGTTTACCATATTTTGCAAGTATGTTTGGTACCCTGGGTTTTTATCGCACATCTCGTTCAAATGGTGAGACATTTTACAGTGAATACAATGTCTAAATTTTTCAGAGGTAGGCCTGTATGGTTTTTGCCTACTATAGTTTTTCTCATAGTTGGCTGCTGCTACCCAGTTACTGTCAGTAGCTTCAGTGGCAAAGCACTGTTTATTGGCCGTATAATAGGCCGACCCACGTCTTTCCATTTCTTCCACACTTGTGCATTCATTCTCCTGTAAGAACTTAGAAAAAGATGATGGGATAGAAGAAATGACTTTATCTCGAATGATGAGATCTTCTAATTTATCATAATTTTTGTTAATTTTGGCTGATGAAGTCCATTTGCTGAAAATGTCTCGGACTAAACAGAGGTAGTCAGAGAACGTTTGAGTTGATTTTGGACTCAGTTTACTGAATTGTTCTCTGTACCCTGCCTCGTCTAACATGAAATGTGCCATTATTTTAGATTTAATATAATGGTACTCTTTCATGAGGTCTTTGGGGATGGTTTCAATGACTTTAAGAGGTTCCCCAGATAGACTCCTCATATATAGAATATTCCATTCCGAAAGTGGAACTTGGTAATGTTCCATTAACGTCTCAAAATTTTGGGTAAAGGCTGCTATGCAGTCACCCGAGGTATAGTTACGAACGATACCTTGATACTTCTTATACTGGTTTTCTTTTTCCAGTCTTTCAGATTTCTTTGACTCTTTATTTATTGCAGTCTCAGTGTCAAGTTGTTTCATTTTCAACTGTAATTCTAGTTCTTCTCTCTTACTCTGAGCTGCTATTTCTGCTTTCTTAAGTTCACTGTCTATCTCAGCTTGCTTTGTCTTTGCAGCCATTTCTACTTCGGCTTGCTTTAATGCTGTTTCAAACTCTGCTTGCTTTAGAGCTGTTTCTGCCTCTATTTGCTTGGCAGCTTTTTCAATCTCTGCCTGTTTCAAGGCTGTTTCTGCCTCTGCTTGCTTGGCAGCTCGTTCTGCTGCCCTTTCATCGCGTTCAGCAGCTTTTTCCTGAACAAGTAGGTATTCTGCGTATTTATTCTCACTCCACTTTGTTAATTCATCACCTGCTAATTTTAATTTTAACCCCATATCTATGAAATCGAATAATGACGACATGATGGAGAAAATACGTCAATGAAAATCAACCACACAAAATATGTTGTAAATGGTTAGTAGAAAAACAATTTACAATTGATTTGACTATACGATGCGTGCCCACTAATGCATACGTAAAGTTAAAGTGAAGAAAAATATACTCAAGTGCCCTTGGATACGGTGACGAATGGTTGGACAATCGGGCTAGGAAAACTGTAGGGTCGTACTTCGGAACCACTAATGACCTCTACGGCAAGGTTATGGATGGTACGCAAAAAAAAAAACCTGCTTTGTTTTTGGAGAGAAATAAGTTAGTGTCTATTTATTGGTGTGTGCCTGCAAGTCACTAAGTGTTGATTTGGTTTGGATGGCGTCGAGTGTAATTGTATGTCGTAAATTTGTCGTCAACAGTGTTTCTTTCAACAGAAGTTACACTCTTTCCAAAACTCTTTGCGTTCCACAAACTCAATACACAAAAACAATCTATCTGTATTTGAACACTCAATAACCTTGATGACACATCACTTACATCAAGATGACATTCAGTAAGGACATAGACATCAAGTTTACAAGATGGCGACAAGGTCAAAATGGCGACACAATCACAATGTTGACAAGGTCAAACGGTGACAAGTTTCACAAATCACAAATGTTTTACACGTTTACAGGATCAAACAATATGTACTGCACATTTACTAATAGTTTTAAACATATTTAAACAATGTATTAATGGATCACACTGAGACTTTTCCGATCACAAGTACATCACTATAACCTTGACAAATTTTACACGTACAAGAATTATAGTTTTAAATAACAAAGACGAGCAACACACGTCTAAATATATTAGGTTCTTAAACAAAGACGAGCAACCCACGTCCACACATGTCAGGATCTTATATTCGGCTCGTTGGCTAACACGTGTGAGACAGTACAAGTATAACGTGATTCGACGTAAGACACAGCAACACAAGTTCTATGGATTTATTGCCACATTAAATACAGAACGATAATTACAACGATCTACAATATATAACTCACAACCACAATACAGCTCATAGGTCTGACGCTCAAGATATCAGTCGTTCGGCTTTCAACCACGGAGATTCACACAAACGCCTTGCTCTCGTCACACATGTCCTTCCAGTCTCCTGTCCCAGCTCGGTCTGAGCTATCGCGCACACTGCCCACTGCCTCTGGTGGGGTCACGTGGCTTGCGTGCGTCTGTCGTCAGCCTGACCGCTGGTCGCGTGTCAGGTAACAATCTTGCCAGCCGACAACTCTTGTCCGCCGGGTGTCGTAACGATGTTGCTGCATAGCTAGGCTCTGACAAGCACAAATAAGTCGATAAAGCTGAAAGATTCAACTTTCGTCCTACTCTCACACTTGTGTGATCTAATTAAATGTTGGATATGAGGATAACAACTAGGAATTCTTATTTAGCAATAAGCGACAACACCGCTTATCATGAGTTTAATACTGAACAAATAGAAATATAAGTTCCTACAAGGAACGTAAAAGGCAAATAATTGATGAGAAGTATAAAAAAAAAACAATATATAAATCAAACAATGTTCTCGGAGCGAGGTCTTAATCATAAGACGGGATGGTGGTAAGTCAAGCAAAGTATGGCCGTGACTCCAGGAAGGTGTTTAGGCACTTAGCTGCAAATGGTGTTTCCAACGGTGAAGATTGTAGTCTCTCCGTCGTTCCTCTTCGGGTCACCCTATTCGCCAGTGGCCCACAAATCAGTTCTTTCAGAGTCGCGGATGCGCAAACTGAATCTTTTGTTGCTGGTGAGTTATGCTAGTTGATGCTGCTGGTGAGTTGCTCTGGTATACCACAACACTCTGAAAGTCAAACCAAAATAAACGACTGGTAAGTGGTGGCCTGGATTGTGATCTCATATGTCTGTCCTAGCCTGTGACAACCCTCTGTCTTCATTCTGAATCTTGCTATAGAACCAATCCCTAACTGTGACTGTACTGGTGATGTGATAGGAAAGGAAATGGATCACAAACCTAACCACAGCTGACGCTCCTAAGTGTACAAGAGACGCAGATGTGTATTGGGGAAAGTAACTGGATCACTAACCTAACACCCAAACTGCCGCTACAAAGTGTATTGAGGAAAGGAAATTGATCGCTAACCTAATAACCCAAACTGATACTCCAAAGTGTACAAGAGAAGCAAAGAGGTATTGACATGTAATTGAAATACTCCTGATAAGAAGGCGAAGGAATATGTTTCTGAGCAGGTAACCAATACTAATGTTCCAGCACGCACCAGTATATACTGTAGAGCAATGTAATGCTACTATTCAAGAAACAAAGCCTGCGCGACTCCGTAGCGACCTATCAGTACGCAAAACATTTCTATGTTAAAATCAAGAATCCTTATGAAAATAAAACTAAGTTGCTGAACAACGAGAATCAAGAATGCAGTTGCTTATACTGTAAGGCAGTGAACTATCTATCATCAAGACCAGAGAACAGAATAACTAATATATTCACTAGGTCTGCCGTCGACCGTCAATGTGAATTAAAGGTCACGCGAAGCGCGTGGTGATTCTAGACTGACGTCTTCTAACAACTCCAATCATGACTAAATCACTTCTAGAAAACCGGACATTAGCTGACAAAGAATCTGAGCATTGTCGATCTCGATCTGCTACTGGATTCGCTCAATCTAAAATAATAATTATCCTACGTAACATATAATTTTAACGATGCTTGCTTTGCGAGTAGTTGACCGAACCCAACAATGTCGTAAAATAGTGATGATCACGCCTGTCCTATATTTAGGCCAAATATATTAAATGAATTTCCGCCTGTTGGGAAATGAATTTATACAGAGCGCTATTCTTTACTAGTCCTCCTGACGGAGAATATTACGTGTTTGTTTTCTATCGATTTGCCGCAATGTGGCTTCGACAGACAACCAGGTTATGAACATAAAAATACAGAAATAATAATCGTTTTGCCTTACCAAGTTCCAGAATCAGATTCTCACTACGGATCGGGGCACTTGTTCAATATAAAATTGTGTAAGTCTTATTACTTATTTCAGTAATCTACTAATTGAACTATTACTTTGTTTAAGTAATTTACTATTTTAAAAAGTTGCTTTTTGAGCACCACAATTGGCCCTGACCGTTGTCTGCGATGACTAGCAGAAAAGTGAGACCGGACATGAAACTAGCATCAGCAAGTGGCCGTTTCCAGGCCCCGTTGTCTGTTGGTTGTAGTTGGCCAGGATAAGTAAGCCAAACTAAATTATCCCATTACTATCAATACAAAATAACTGTAACCTTAATGTAAACATATGTTAAAGAATCTTATAATATACTGAGTACTAAGCAAGACAGGAGGGTGCAGCCAGGCTTTCGCCACAGTAGTGATTGATAGTACCATTTTGTGATCACGTGAAACGTTGTAAACGTATAATGAAAATTATGAGAAGAGAAATATTGTATTTGAAATAACTGTTATCCTGTTGTGCTTAGAGTTCTTTAATGTTGGCTAGATTTTGTACATATTGAAGTTAATCATTATAAACAGCAACTCATGATACTATCAATACACTCATGACAATGTAAGTCAAACCATTACACCAAGGCATTTGATAAAGTGATGAAATGATCAAAATGTTAGAAGATATTAATAAATATGGGAAATATCTTTAAATAATAAAAAACATTTACCGGAAACAAGCAGCAGCAAGTAAAGTAGCAAATAAACATTGCAGTAAAGAACAAATGAAGCTAGGAGTAAGACAAGGAGGTGTTTTGTCATCATATCTAATCTGTTTCTCTATATCAAAGTGAATATGAGAGAGATGAAAGAGGGGCCATGATTATGAGTTGAAGGTGATAATATAAATTATCTATGATATGCAAATGGCACGATGTTGATATATGAATATGCAACAAATCTGTAGTTATAGTGACTGCAAAAAAGAACTTTTCTTGAAATCAAGAAAACAGAAACAATGATTATATCAAAGAAAAAGATAACACCAACCCAAGAAATGATAATATAAGGGAAACACTTAAAATAGCTGATCAATTTAAATTAAGAGTTAGTTAGTTAGTTAGTTAGTTGACAGATAATCCTCATTGAACATCAAACCATTCAGTCCATAAGTGCTCGGATCCCCTCCTCAGCAAATTCCGCAGCGTGTAGCGGCTAAGGACACCAGCTCTGTGTTGGTTTATCAATCTTCTTTGGCTTCTTGCGTAGTGTTCTTGTTTGGCCACACCTCTTTTAATTTGCTGTTCACGCAGTCTGACCATGGTTGTAGATTCACAGTCATCACTTGGTTCTTGCAAAAGTCTTACTTCTCGTAGAGCATTCAGAATGTCAGCCTGATCCATGGCGTGTCCACCCTCCACAATAGCCTCACCTGCGCTGTCAGCCCACTCATTTCCCTGTATTCCCGCATGAAGATGAAACTAATCTTTGCCAGCCGAGACCGCTCCAGAGACAGCAGCTACTCTCTTCAGATCCACCCCATCGCTATCCTCTTGAGCATGCTCATTGAGTCACTAAGGAAACATGCCCTAGTGAATGTCTGTGTCTTGAGCCATGTTATTGCTTTACTTACTGCCATGACTCCCATAGTCAGGCTACTTGTGGTCTCAACAAAAGCACCAGAGTCCTTCACAATTCTCCCTCCGGCCTGAGCCGTAAAGGCCCATGAGCTTCTCACGCATCAGACGACTGACCCATCTGTGTAAATGACAGCATCACCATCTAACGAATTCTCTAAAATCAATGCTTGTACTTCCGCCTCCACAGCAGCTGGATTTTCTTGTCTGCATTTTCTGTCTAGTTGGATTCAAACTGAAAAGGATGTACAGAACTCTGTTGGCACTTATACCCACTCCTCGCCAGGTTCTAAGTCCTCAAGTGAACACACCTGTTGAAGAATGTCTTTGGCTTGACCCATCCACGACCGTCCTCTTTTTAACCTGCTGCCCTTCACCTTCCTAATTTCACTATGCAGTGGATGTTGTGTGTTTGTGTTAATTCTGAGGTAGGCGCGTGCCCTGCAAACTTGTATTCTCTCTTCAATGGTTGGAAAATCAAGAAGGTAGCACATCACCCTGCATGCTGTATCTCTTTTGCATCCAAGAATAATGCTCATAGCTTTGTTCTGTATCCTTTCCATCCTTTCTATAGCTTACGGCTGAGAGTCAGGATTGCCATAGCATACTCAAGAACAGACATGACCAGCCCCTCGTACAGAAGACATAGATGGCTCTGCTCACAGTTTGCTGCTGCCATCACCCGCATCGCAGCCAAACCTCGCTTGGCCATTGTTATCACCTGGTCTATGTGCTCATTATGAGCCAGGTTTCAATCAAAACGTATCCCCAGGTAATTCATTGCCTGCGTTCTTTCCACAGTCTCTGAACCCAGATTTACAGTTGGTTGAGTGTTGACAATATGATTATTCAACGAGAACCATGTCACTGTTGCCTTTGTTGGGTTGACCATTGTCCCAGCTTCAACACACCAAGAACTTATGCGATTGAGTTTGGTTTGTAGTTCCACAGCAACCTGATCTCTATCCTTACCCTGACAATACATCTAAAAACTACTTTCCATTGGAAGAGGGCTGCTGCGATCCAAGGAGGAAAGGACTTATCTTGAGTTCAAGAAGCTGAAGCATGAAAAAATCCAATGGTTCTCTGTTGTACGCATCCTCAAGATCAACCACTGTAGCAAAGGTTTCAATGTCTGAGTGGAAACCTTCATAGACATCATAGGCAAAATCTGCTGCATTCCTCCAGGTGTCTCTTTTGGGACGGTACCCTTGATTTCTTTCACTGTCACTGGGTCTTTATCTGGAATGTTCTAGGCCGTGCACCTGTCTGAGGTGACCTCCTTGGCAAGATTTCGGCCTCTCGTGTTTGTCTGGTTGCTCTGCTCTAGATAACGTTCCAAGAGGGCTTTGCCCTTATCCTTGTTAGTCCTCTGCCAGATGAGGTCAGCACCTCAGAAGTCAGAAAATTCTCTTATTCTTGACTACCCCATTCACAGAGAGAGCTTTTATGTAGTCGCCAGAACAATTTCAGTGACTTGTCTGAGCTTACTCTTTGACATACCTCTGCCCATTTTTCACTTTCAACCACCGTAACCAGTTTTTTGAAATAGCTTTCTTGTGTGCTTTCTCTTTCTAAGTGCATGCAGGGACTCGGATGGGCAACTCAGTTCTTCTTGGCGATTTTCTTTAAATTAAGAGTATCTTAGGCAATAAGTCACCATAATTGAATACCATAAAGAGTGTCCTGTATTGTTATATACAGCCTGTTTACTGTATGTCAGAAAATCATGGAACATGGATAAACAAATTCAGAACAGCTTAGAAACAGCAGAGATGTGAATAATGAGACGAATGTTGTGAATACGTTTCTTCTTCTTCTGCGTTCATCCGGATTGTTTTTTCCGGATGTGACTGCGTTGTGCCTGTTTACAGCAGAGCTGCGTTCTTGCACCGTTAGGCCGACACATCCGACTTCTGCGGGCATTTGTTGTCTGCTAGTTTCTCTAGCTCGTTGTCTGTACACCTATTGATGTCGTCGTATCTTATGCCATCTGACCCTGGAGCGCTGTTTTTTTTATCGTCGAAGCGGGGGCTTCTTAGGACGTTTGAATCTCACTGTTCTGGTGTTATCTCCCATCCTAGCTGGCCCATATAGAACAGCCAAAGACATCCTGGTCAACCCTCAAGGGAAGGCAGGGGCAAACCATAGGCATTCCCCGCCATCCAAGGAGGCTTCCATACTTGCAGAGCCATCACACAGCGCTCTGGTACTGGCTCACCCAAGGAATCGTCATGTCCTGCACATGGCTGCTTAGCCTCACTTCCGTATATTGGGCCTTCCGTTCACCATAGGCTGTTCCTCCGGAAACCAGAAGAATGCAGTCTGCAGATGACATCCACACAGTGAGCTTTCGATTAAGACTTTCCACATAATGGATTTGCTATCCAAGCAATATTCCATTTCGTGCCACTAAGACACTTTTTCCACCTTTTATGAAGCCCACACAGTGAGCTTTCGATTCGGACTTTTCCACGTAATGGATTTGATATCCAAGCAATATTCCATTTCATGCCTCTGGGATGCTTTTGTAACCGACATACCTGTGGTATGAAGTGTGGCAAGTCTAAATACATCTTCATGCACCTTTAGATGTCAACCTGAATGTAGTTAAAGTAAGCTGCAGTCAACTTGAGCTTGTTGATATCTCCATAGAGCTTGTCCTCAAATGAAGCAGGCGTGGGTCCAAAATATCTTTCTCTGTTCTGCATATATTGGGCACTCCTGCAGCAAATGTTTAGCTGTCATTTTACCTAGTTCCCACAAGTTACATTCCATTGGTATCTCCTATCTTTAGTTTATTGAACAAGTGGTATTTCAGCCTGTTATGTCCTGTGCGGAGTCTGAAGATTGCTACTTGTTCTCTTCGGTCGAGTTTGTAATATGCATCATCCTTCTGGTGGCCTGGATGCTCTGATTCCCATTTGGTTCTATAAGTGCTTTTTATAAACCTTTTTGCCTCATTATAGGTTATGTCTATGTCAGGCTGTGGTAATCGTCCACCCTCTTTTGCTAGTCTGTCAGCCTCTTCATTTCCAGGTATACTGCAATGTGATGGGATCCACTGTATTACAACTTTTTTGGATTTCTGGCATAGACCATGGAGTGCTGCTCTTAGGTCAGCTAGTTCTGTGCTGTTTTTGCTCTTCAGTATTGAGACAGCTGACTTTGCATCTGTGAAGATAGCTATTTGCTTCTCTTTATTTTCCTCCATTTCTGCTGCAGTTTTCAAAGCCTCTACCTCCGCTTTGAAGTTACTTGAAAATTTTCCAGTTGCCACTGACTGTGTTTTTATCACTCCATTTTTTAAATTAAGGAGAATTCCTCCTCCATTTTTAATTGAATCTTTGGCTGATCCATCTGTATATGCATGGGTCCAATTGCTGCTTGGGTAATGTTCTTTTATGTAGTTGAGGGTTATTTTTCTTCTTTCGGTTTCATTCTGAGTGTTCTTTTTCTCAATACCAGGAATGTTTTCTATCATCTCTGGCAGTTGCTGCTGTCTCCAAGCTGGGAAGTTGTGTGCATTGTAAATGGGCTTGACTGTTGATATGTTAAGTATGGGATCTGCCCTAATCTTTCGTTTTGCAGTTTCTACAAAGTTGCCACGCTTCAGTCTTCCTTTTCCAAAACCATTAAACCTGTTATACATAGGGTGGTCTGTCAATCTTCTAAATTTTTCTGCTTGTTGCTGGGCTCTGCTATCTCTTCTGTCCTGCATTGGTTGTAAACAAGTGATCTTTTCTAGTTCATTAATAGGCGTTGTCTTCAGGCTTCCAGTTATGATTCGCATTCCTTGGATTTTGGACTCTACTTATTTTGTTAAAGTTTGACTTAGCTGCTGTTGCCCAAGCTGCAATGCCATATTCCAGTACTGGCCTCACCCGTCCAGTATACAACTTCTTGTGAACTTTCTCATCTGCTCCCCACGTTGTACCAGCAAGCTTTTTCATGATTGCCATTCTCTGCCTTGCTCTTGTTCGATTTTTCTCAACCTGTGTCTTCCATGTCAGGCGACGATCAAAGGTGACTCCTAGATAGTTTGGATTTTCTTCATGGCGCAATATTTTTCCATTCAATACCAGCTTAGGTTGCTGAGTTTTATTTGAGAGGGAGAACACTGTGCATGTTGTTTTCTCCTCACTTATCTTCACTAGCCATGATTTTGACCAGTCCTATAGCGCTAATAAGGCTTGCTGTATTCTGCTGTTAGCTGTACTAATATATTCTTCAGATGTCCATATGGCTAGGTCATCTGCAAAGGAGGATGTGTGTACTCTGGCTGGAAAATTTTCCGTGATGTCATTTATATATGCTAGGAATAATGTTGGTGAAAGAACTCCTCCTTGGGGGACACCTTGCTCCAACAGCATCATTTTGCTGGTTTGTCCTTGTACTTTTGTCCTGGCAGTTCTGTTCTCAAGGTAGTGGCTGATCCATTTATACATTTTTCCCACAAACATGCATTTTTTGCAGTTTTACTTTCAGTCCTTCCTTCCATACTTTATCAAATGCTTTTTCTAAATCTATCCAGACTGCTAGTGTGTGCTTTTTCTCTTGGAAGGCATCCTCTATTTCCTGAGCTATATAGGTTATTTGATCTTCAGTGGATCTGTACTTTCTGAATCCTGCTTGGTGTGGTGTTAAGAGTTTGTTTTCTTCCAGATGCCATGTTAGCCTGCCATTGATAATGCGTTACATTAATTTTCCTACACAGCTAAGTAGACTGATAGGTCGATAGCCATTTGGTTCTTCCAGGTCTTTTCCTTTCTTTGGGACTGGTATTAGTATAGCTTCCTTCCATGCCTGTGGGACTATTCCTCTCTTCCAGCTGTTATTTAGGACTGCTAGTAGTTTCTTCTTTGCCTTGTGCCTAGTCCTATTAGCATTTCATTTGTGATTCCATCCTTTCCTGGTGATTTCTTCTTTTTTAGGGTATTCATTGCCTGTTCCATTTCTTCCATTGTTAGATTTGCCATCATATATTCTGCTGCTGTTTCTGTATTTCTATGATGTATCTGTTTGTCTTTGATTGCTTTTTTCTGTTCGGTTGTAATATCACTGTGGTTTGCATTTGCATAGTGTTCCATTAGTGCATTTGCAGCCTTTTTTCCTGTAAGCAAGGCATTTCCTTGTTTAATTGTTATTTGTTTGTTTCTAGGTCCTTCATTGTTCATGGCTTTCACTAGTTTCCATAGTTTGTTTCCATCCCTGTCAAAATTCAGGTTTTTTTTTCCCCTCCAACAATCTCTTGTTGTTTGATTTGCTGTTCTTTTATATTTTGCTGAGATGGCTTTGAGAGAGATGTTTGCTTCAATTGTTTGTTCTCTCTCTCTGCTGTCTTCCTGGCATCTTCAACTTTGTCCTCCAAACTTTGTAGTTCTTCAGTCCAGTATGGTTTGTAATTTTTCCTCGCTCCTCTTGGAATAGACTCAGTGGCTGCCTGTATTATCGCTCTGTTTAGACTTTCCACCATTTGCTTCATGTTGCCATATTGTGTATTTATGTTTTCACAATATTTGTCTGTTAGTATGGCAAATCTGTCCCAATCTGCTCGTTTGTAATTCTACGGGGCAAGGGCTTTTGCTCCTGTGGAACATACTCCATATTCATTACAAGCTTGATTGGTCTGTGGTCACTACCTGCTAATTGGTCCAGCACATGGCGATCGATTTTGTGGAGGATGTCTCCTGTGCAGAAAGCTAAGTCTGGAGTAGAAGTGGTAAGCCATCTTCTGGAGTAGAAGCTCGGTGTGTCATCCGCTTTGTTGAGTAGATGGAGATTTGAGTCTATTTCCCAGTCCTCCAATTCATCTCCTCTTTTGTCAGTATCTGGGTATCCCCATCTTTCTGAACGGCTATTAAAGTCTCCGACAATAATGCAGTTTGTGTCAGTTATTTTCATGTTTGAGAGTGTAAGGTCCTTATCTGCTGGGCTATACAGATTGTAGATTCTTATTTTCACGTCCTTTATCATTATATCAACACCTATAATTTCCGTTTGGTTGTCAGAGATCACAGATACTTCGCTGCAAGGTATTGTATTTCGTGTAAGTATTAGAACTCCTCCTTTGTGTCCTTCGCGGTCGAAATGTGTGGCCTGATATCCTCTGACTGAGAATTTGCGATTGGCGTTGAGGTGTGTCTCTTGAATGCATGCCACATCTATTCTATCTTTATGAAGACGCTGTGTTAGGGAGAGTTTCTTCTTGTAAACTCCTTCGGCATTCCACTGTAGTATGTTGAGTGTCCGGGGTATTTGGTCAATAGCTCTTAACCTACTCCTCTGTGCCTTGACTCCACAGCACAGGGGAAGGTGACCACCAGTAGTCATGGGTGGACCCCTCGAGGCAGGGGGCCCGGCACTATCGCCGCCTGATGGGACTTCGCGGGATTAGCACCATAACGATTAATTTTGATTTGTGACATCATGAATTAAGTTACGTTGCATTGCTTTGTCAAACCTGTGGCTCAGTACATCCGATTTCGACAAGCATTTATTTGGGATGCTTTCCCTAGCCTTTGACTGTCCCCAGTCTACCTACAAGGCAGCAGGTGTTACATTGCACTGCTTTGTTAAGCCTGTGGCTCAGTACATCCGATTTCGACAAGCATTTATTCAGGGTGCTTTCCCTAGCCTTTGACTGTCCCCAGTCTACCTACAAGGCAGCAGGTTTGTGTGTCTCTTGTCTGGTCCCTCTCCCTTGACCTGTCCGACATGGGTGGCCCTACCAGTAGCTGTGCTACCGTCGGCATAGCTCTTGGGGTCATTGGGATGCGCAAGCCCCTCCTACCTCATCACGGTGGACATACAGCAGAGGGGGTGAGTACATTTAATCTCCAGAGAACTAACAATGATTACTTGGTAAAGACTAATGCCACCAGAACATTATATACAGCCATAAGAAGGAGACAAACATCATTATTTGGTCATGTAGTTAGAAGAGGGGGAAATTGGAAAACACTGTGATGATTGCATGCTGGATGGACTGAGACAGTGGCATGGTGGGATATCATCAGCAGATTTGATTCTGAGCACCAGGGACCAAGATCTGTAGAGAGATATGAATGTTTGTGCCAGCTGGCAAGGCACATGATAATGATGAATGTACCAGTCTATTCAGTGAACATCAGCTATAAGTTTTTCCTCTAAAAGTTTAATCTAAATAACTAGTGTTTCCGCTAAACTAATGGGAAGGTGGACACCTCGTGGAGTTCAGTGCACTGTAGCAGATGTGTGGACCAAGAACACTGAGTTACAATGAGGAAGTTTTATTTTTAGACATCTCAGTTAAAAGATATTTTTCTTAGATGTGCATCCCAACATTGATTTTTTCCTGACATTCTATTTCAAATTTTTTTCCTTCTGACGCCTTAGATTGTTTTCTTAATATGACACCTCAAGTTGCACCATAAATGTTAGTTTCAGGCAGGAGGTTAACACTCTTGATTGTGACTGCAATGGAATATCAGTATTGCTTGCTGTTATAAATTGTTTAGAGATAAATTTACTTAAAATAGACTTCATAAGTGAAAATCTCAGTAATAAATTAAATTTACAGTACCTTTTGATTTGTTAATTTATACTAGCACAGTCACCTCACCTCTTTTAGATAATACTTGAGTTTAATCAAACATCAGCCAGGATCATACAACAGCCTAGATCATACATCAGCCAGGATCATACAACAGCCTGGATCATACTTCAGCCTAGAACATTCATCAGCTTAGATCATCATTAACATAGATCATACATCAGCTTAGATCATCATGAACATAGATCATACATCACATTCTATCATGACGTAGTTGCAGTTCATATATGAGCGTATTAATGATTCTGCTTCTCCATCTTTTGTTCACATGAAATTGATTGTCTATAGCTGCAATGTGTGCCTTCTTTATTACACATATACATCTGTTCATAATCAATGCCTGGTTTATTCATGAGGATATTAATTATTTACTTTGGTCTGTTTCAGAAATACACTCTTGGTCTCCATGCCATTCCATACAAGAGCATTCACAAGAGTGGACATGTGAAAGCACAGATATGAAGGTTGTGAAACAAGAACTATCAGATGTTCTGTGTGAGGACAGGAGTCACAGCTTTAGTAAAATGGTAGACATAGCTGGGGGTGGCATCATTCAAGAAATGACAGAACACAGCAACTCAGAATCAATAATGGTTGAGAACAGATGTAAGGCATCAGTAAAACATGAACATTGTTGTCAATTGTCAGAAAATGTGTTTTTCTGTGATTGATACAAACAATAAACTATCTCTGGCTATTGAGAATTGTCAGCAGCAAAATAAAGAAACAAAATAAAACATACACAGAGCTTTGCAAAGTCCTCTTGATGAGCTTTTTGGTTGTATCAGTTATAGCTCTCAAAGAATTCACACAGGAGCCTTGTCTGATGTTTCAAGTCCAATGTTTGTGTATACAAATATAAGAGAACACATGGTGAAAGGATGTCAAACATATCTAATGAATGGGATGTTCTTTTGATTCAAGATGACCATCTTGAGTGTCTAAAGAACATGAAACACAAGAGAATACATACAGGAAAGAAACCTTACAAATGTGATGTTTGTGGTTCTTCTTTTACTCAAGCTGGCAATCTGATGGTCCATAAGAGAACACATACAGGAGAGAAACCTTACAAATGTGATGACTGTGGTGCTTCTTTTACTCACGCTGGCATCTGAAGCATCATAAGAGAACACATACAGGAGAAAGACTTACAAGGTGTGATGATTGTGGTGCTTATTTTACGCGAGTTGGCAGTTTGAAGTACCATAAGAGAACACATACAGGAGAGAAACCTTACAAGTGTGATGATTGTGGTGCTTCTTTTACTCATGTTGGCAGTTTGAAGTACACATGCAACACATACAGGAGAGAACCCTTACAAGTGTGATGATTGTGGTGCTTCTTTACTCAAGTTTGCAGTTTGACGTACCACATGCAAACACATACAGGAGAGAAACCTTACAAGTGTGATGATTGTGGTGCTTCTTTTAGTCACTCTGGTACTCTGAAGGACCATAAGAGAACACATACAGGAGAGAAACCTTACAAGTGTGATGATTGTAGCGCTTCTTTTACTCAAGCTGGCAATCTGAAGAGACATAAGAGAACACATACAGGAGAGAAACCTTACAAGTGTGATGACTGTGGTACTTCTTTTACTCAAGCTGGCACTCTGAAGGACCATAAGAGAACACATACAGGAGAGAAACCTTACAAGTGTCATGAATGTAGTGCATCTTATACTGTAGCTAACAGTCTCAAGTACCACAAGAGAAGACACACAGGAGAGAAACCTTACAAATGTGATGACTGTGGTATTTCTTTTACTCAAGCTGGCCATCTGAAGGACCATAAGAGAACACATACAGGAGAGAAACCTTACAAGTGTGATGATTGTGGTGCTTCTTTTACTCAAGCTGAATGTCTGAAGAGACATATGAAAACACATACAGGAGAGAAGCCTTACAAGTGTGATAACTGTGGTATTTCTTTTACTCAAGCTAGCCATCTGAAGGTCCATAAGAGAACACATACAGGAGAGGAAACCTTACAAGTGTGGTGATTGTGGTGCTTCTTTTACACAAGCTGGCAATCTGAAGAGACACACAAAAACACATCAGGAGAGGAAACCTTACAAGTGTGATGACTGTGGTACTTCTTTTACTCAAGCTGGCCATCTGAAGGACCATAAGAGAACACATACTGGAGAGAAACCTTACAAGTGTGATGAATGTGGTTCTTTTTTTGCTCAATCTAGCACTCTGAAGAAACATATAAGACTGCATCATCATCATGTGCACTGCCAGCTACCATAGGTGTTCGTGTATTTCCTCAGATCTCGGTCCCTGTTCAGGATCTTCTTCTTCTGCTGCTGCATTCATCCGGAGCGTTTTTTCAGACGTGATTGCGCTGTGCCTGTTTACAGCAGAGCTGCGTTCTTGTGCCAGTTAGGCGACACATCCGACTTCTGTGGGCATTTGTTGACCGAGTTAACCTTCCCGGGGTTTCTTAGGACGTTTGACTCTCACTGTTGTGGTGTTATCCCCATCCCAGCTGGCCCATTTAGAACAGCCGAAGACATCCCAGGTCAGCCCTCAAGGGAAGGCAGGGGCAGACCATTGGCATTCCCCACCATCCAAGGAGGCTTTCCATAATTGCAGAGCCGACACACAGCGCTCTGGTACTGGGCTCACCCAAGGAATCGTCACGTCCTGCACATGGCTGCTTAGCCTCACTTCGTATATTGGGCCTTCCAGTCACTACAGGCTGTTCCCCCGGAAACTAGAAGAGTGCAGTCTACAGATGACATCCACACAGTGAGCTTTCGATTCAGACTTTCCATGTAATGGATTTGCTATCCAAGCAATATTCCATTTCGTGCCACTGGGACAGCTTTTTCCACCTTTGATGAATACCCACACAATGAGCTTTTGATTCAGACTTTCCATGTAATGGATTTGCTAGCTGAGCAATATTCTATTTCATGCCTCTGGGACGCTTTTGCTACTGACATACCTGTGGTATGAAGTGTGGCAGTCTAAGTACTTCTTCATGCACCTTTAGATGTCAACCTGAATGTAATTAAAGTAAGCTGCGGTCAACTTGAGCTTGTTGATATCTCCATAGAGCTTGTCATCAAATGAAGCAGGCGTGGGCCAAAATATCTTTCTCTGTTTTGCATATATTGGGCACTCCTGCAGCAAATGTTTAGCTGTCATTTTACTAGTTCTACAGTTACATCCATTGGTATCTCCTATCTTTAGTTTATTGAACAAGTGGTATTTCAGCCTGTTATGTCTTGTGCGGAGTCTGAAGATTGCTACTTGTTCACTTCAGTCGAGTGTGTAATATGCATCATCTTTCTGGTGGCCTTGATGCTCTGATTCCCATTTGGTTCTATAAGTGCTTTTTATAAACCTCTTTGCCTCAATATAGGTTATGTCTATGTCAGGCTGTGGTAATCGTCCACCCTCTTTTGCTAGTCTGTCAGGCTCTTCATTTCCAGGTATTCTGCAATGTGATGGGATCCACTGTATTACAACTGTTTTGGACATAGTCTATGGAGTGTTGATCTTAGGTCTGCTAGTTCTGTGATGTTTTTGCTCTTCAATATTGAGACAGCTGACTTTGCATCTGTGAAGATAGCTATTTGCTTCTCTTTATTTTCCTCCATCAAGAGCATTTATGTGGCAGTTTTCAAAGCCTCTACCTCTACTTTGAAGTTACTTGAGAATTTTCTAGTTGCCACTAACAGTTTTTTTTCTCCACTCCATTTTCTTTTTAATTTACGAGAATTGCTCCTCCATTTTCTATTGAATTTATGGCTGATCCAACTGTTTATGCATGGGTCCAATTGCTACTTGGGTTATGATCTTTTATGTAGTTTAGGGCTGTTTTTCTTCTTTCTGTTTCATTCTGAGTGTTGTTTTTCTCAATACCAGGAATGTTTTCTATTGTCTCAGGCAGTTGCTTCTGTCTCCAATATGGGAACTTGTGTGCATTGTAAATGGGGTTTGACTGTTGATATGTTAAGTATAGGATCTGCCCTAATTTTTGTTTTGCGGTTTCTGCAAAGTTGCGATGCTTCAGTCTTCCCTTTCCAAAACCATTAAACCTTTTATACATAGGGTGGTCCGTCAATCTTCTAAATTTTTCTGCTTGTTGTTGGGCTCTGTTATCTCTTCTATCCTGCATTGGTTGTACGTTCTAGTTCGTTAATGGGTGTTATCTTCAGGTTTCCAGTTATGCTCCGCATTCCTTGATTTTGGACTCTACTTATTTTGTTAAAGTTCAACTTAGCTGCTGTTACCCAATTTGCGATGCCATATTCCAGTACTGGCCTCACCCGTCCAGTGTATAACTTCTTGAGAACTTTCTCATCTGCTCCCCACATTTTACCAGCAAGCTTTTCATGATTTCCATCCTTTACCTTGCTCTTGTTCAATTTTTCTCAACCTGTGTCTTCCATGTCAGGCGACGATCAAAGGTAACTCCTAGATAATTTGGATTATCTTCATGGCGCAATATTTTTCCATTCAGTACCAGCTTAGGGTACTGAGTTTTATTTGAGAGGGAGAACACTGTGCATGCTGTTTTCTCCTCACTTATCTTCACTAGCCATGACTTCGACCAGTCCTCTAATGCTAATAAGGCTTGCTGTATTCTGCGGTTCATCATCATGTGCCCTACCAGCTGGCGTAGGCGTTCATGGCTCTCCACAGATCTCGATCGTTGGTGTTCTGGATCAACTCTGCTGATGGTATTCTTCCATGCCTTCGTCTCAATCCATCCAGCATCATTTCTCTTGGTATGCCTCTCATAGATCATAACTTTAGGAAGGGAAAATCCCAACTGCATCTCCCTATGGTAGAGGATGGGAAACACACCACGGTGTGGCTAACACAGTCCTGGGGACTGAGTATCCACCAGAATAAGTGGAAAACTCTGCAACTGAGCAGAGCAGGGCACTCACTTGTCCTGACAGTCGAAAATGGCTGTCAAAGGCAGAGGTAAAGACCCCCATGTGGATGTGGAAAGGCAACAGGAAACCACCACATTATCTTCCAAAGACTTCATGGCAAAACAAATTTCAGAGTTAGTGAACGACGTTAATGGCTGTCTTAGGACATCCTCGTCTGGGTGGGGGCAGTTTGTGTCAATTAATTTCATGTTTGAAAGTGTAAGGGTCCTTGTCTACTGGGCTATAGAGATTATAAATTCTTATTTTCACGTCCTTTTATCATTATATCAAGTTGAAGATGCCAGATAGACAGCAGAGAGAGAACAAACAACTGAAGCGAACATCTTTCTCAAAGCCATCTCAGCAAAATATAAAAGAACAATAAATCAAACAACAAGAGTTTCTTGGAGGGAAAAAAATGGAAGACGTGAACATTGACAGGGATGGAAACAAACTAGATGGAAACTAGTGAAAGCCATGAACAGTGAAAGACCCAGACACAAACAAATAACAAACAAGGGAATGCTTTGCTTACAGAAAAAAGCAGAATGGGCACTAATGGAACACTATGCTAGCGCAAACCACATTGCTATTACAACCGAGTAGAAGAAGGAATCAATGATAAACAGACACATCATAGTAATACAGAAACAGCAGCAGAATCCATCCATCCATCATGTGCCATGCCGGTAAGCATATGCGGTCATGTTCTGCCATCTCACTCGATCACCAGAGTCATGGATCAGCTCCGTGTTTCTGTCTCGACCATGCCACAAGGCCAAGCCATCCAGGTACTTGCTTCTAGGTCTTCCCCTTGGTCTGTTCCCCTCGATCTTACCAGTTGTCACCAAATTCTCCAATCCATTTCTTCTCATAACATGCCCAAAAAATTTTGACTGTCTACGTCTAATTTCTCTAATCAATTTACGATCTTCATTTGTTTCTTGAAGGACTTGTTCATTGGTCTTTCTGGCTGTCCATGGTATTCTTGCATTTTCCTCAGAAACCACATCTCTACAGCCATCAGATGTTTTTCAGCCTGACTGCTCATTGTCCACGCTTCACATCCATAACAAAAGTACAGGTTCAATGTAGCATCTCAACACTCTTTTTCTCGTTTCAATTGACATCTTTTTATTGGTCAATATGTTTTTCATCTTGCTAAAGGCTACTTTTGCCATGGCGATTCTTGTTCTAATCTCTTCAAGGCATCTCCCATCAGATGTTATTACTGTTCCGAGATAATTGTACCTGCTCACTTGTTGAAGAATATTCCCATTTACTTGTATATTACATTGTGGTATTTCGTCCTTCCTAGTGACGACCATAATCTGTGTCTTTTTACAATTTAATTCTAACCCTAGTTGTTCACTGTGTGTAACAATCGCATCTACTAAATTTTGCAGGTCCTGTTCATTGTCTGCAATCAAGACTGTATCATCTGCATATCTAATGTTATTGATGCATCGTCCCCCAATGTTGATTCCTTCCATATCTTCAATATTTCTGAAAATACTTTCACTGTACAGGGAAAAACAGATCTGGAGACATTACACATCCCTGTCTCACACCCCTTTTAATAGGCTGATATTGGCTTACTTCATTATCAACTCTTATGGCAGCTTGTTGTTTCCAATATATGTTTTTTACAAGTCTAAGATCTTTTCCATCAATTTGTAGATCTTCAACAGAATGTATGAAGGCAAATCTAAAAATGGAAGAAATGGAACAGGCAATGATGAATACCCTAAAAAAGAAGAAATCACCAGGAAAGGATGGAATCACAAATGAAATGCTAACAGTACTACGCACTAGAGCAAAAAAGAAGCTACTAGCAGTCCTAAATTACAGCTAGAAGAGAGGAATAGTCCCACAGGCATGGAAGGAAGCTATACTAATACCAGTCCCAAAGAAAGGAAAAGACCTGGAAGAACCAAATGGCTATAAACCTATCAGCTTACTTAGCTGTGTAGAAAAATTGATGGAACGTATTATCAGTGGCAGGCTAACACGGCATCTGAAAGAAAACCAACTCTTAACACCACACCAAGCAGGATTCAGAAAGTACAGATCCACTGAAGATCAAATAACCTAAATAGCTCAGGAATAGAGAATGCCTTCCAAAGAATAAGCACACACTAGAGGTCTGGATAGATTTAGAAAAAGTATTTCTTCTTCGTTCATCCGGAGTTTTTTTCGGACGTGATTGCGCTGTGCCTGTTTACAGCAGAGCTGCGTTCTTGCGCCGTTAGGCGATACATCCGACTTCTGCGGGCATTTGTTGACCGGGTTAGCCTTCCCGGAGAAAAAGTATTTGATAAAATGTGGAAGGAAGGACTGAAAGTAAAACTGTAAAAAATGGATGTTTGTGGGGAAAATGTACACATGGATCAACCACTCCCTTGGGAACAGAACTGCCAGGACAAAAGTAAAAGGACAAACCAGCAAAAAATGCTGTTGGAGCAAGTATCCCCCAAGGAGGAGTTCTTTCACCAACATTATTTCTAGCATTTATAAACAATATCACGGAAAAGTTTCCAGCCAGAGTACATACATCCTCCTTTGCAGATGACCTAGCCATATGGATATCTGAAGAATATATTAGTATTTAGTGTCCTCTTAAAAAGTAATGGAGAGTTTTGGTCACATCCATCCATCCATCATGTGCCATGCCGGTAAGCGTGGGCGGTCATGTTCTGCCATCTCACTCGATCACCAGAGTCGTGGATCAGCTCCGTGTTTCTGTCTCGACCATGCCACAAGGCCAAGCCATCCAGGATACTTGCTTCTAGGTCTTCCCCTTGGTCTGTTCCCCTCGATCTTACCAGTTGTCACCAAGTTCTCCAATCATTTCTTCTCATAACATGCCCAAAAAATTGTGACTGTCTACGTCTAATGTCTCTGAATCAGTTTACGATCTTCATTTGTTTCTTGAAGGACTTGTTCATTGGTCTTTCTGGCTGTCCATGGTATTCTTTGCATTTTCCTCAGAAACCACATCTCTACAGCCATCAGCTGTTTTTCAGCCTGACTGCTCATAGTCCACGCTTCACATCCATATAAAAGTACAGGTTCTATGTAGCATCCCAACACTCTTTTTCTCGTTTCAATTGACATCTTTTTATTGGTCAAGTATGTTTTTCATCTTGCTAAAGGCTACTTTTGCCATGGCGATTCTTGTTCTAATCTCTTCAAGGCATCTCCCATCAGATGTTATTACTGTTCCGAGATAATTGTACCTATTCACTTGTTGAAGAATATTCCCATTTACTTGTATATTACACTTGTGGTATTTCGTTCCTTCCTAGTGACGACCATAATCTGTGTCTTTTTACAATTTAATTCTAACCCTTAGTTGTTCACTGTGTGTAACAACCGCATCTACTAAATTTTGCAGGTCCTGTTCATTGTCTGCAATCAAGACTGTATCATCTGCATATCTAATGTTATTGATGCATCGTCCCCCAATGTTGATTCCTTCCATATCTTCAATATTTCTGAAAATACTTTCACTGTACAGGGAAAACAGATCTGGAGACATTACACATCCCTGTCTCACACCCTCTTTAATAGGCTGATATTGGCTTACTTCATTATCAACTCTTATGGCAGCTTGTTGTTTCCAATATATGTTTTTTACAAGTCTAAGATCTTTTCCATCAATTTGTAGATCTTCAAGCATCCTTATCATGTTGACATGTCTCACTTTATCAAAAGCCTTTGTGTAGTCAATAAAGCAAAGGTGTAGATCTTTGTTTACTTCTATAGAACGTTCGATTATGTTTCTCAGTATATACACAGCATTTACTGTACCCTTGCCTTCCACAAACCCACATTGCTTCTTCTCCTATTTCAGGTTGTATTTTCCTCCTAACTCTTTGCATGATAATTCTTAGCAAAATCTTCGTGATGTGACTCATTATACTAATTGTTCGATGTTGATCACATTCCAAGGCTCCTGATTTCTTTGGGATTGCAATAAATACAGAATTACATAACTCCTGAGGTATATTTCCAGTATCATATATTGTATTAAGCAGACTGGTAACTTTATCTATTCCATATTCTTCTAAAGCATTAATCATTTCTGTTGTGACGCTGTCTGAACCGGGGGTCTTGCCAGATTTCATATGGTTAAGCGCATTCTGAACCTCCATCTTTAAAATTGCTGGTCCTTCATTATTATTTTGGACATCATACTGTTCGTCTCTGTTATCGTCATAAAGGTTTTTCACATAATCTGACCATTCATGTAAGATCTGATCTTTTTCTATTATGACTCTTCCATCTTTTGTCTTTAGGCAGCCTGCTGATGTACGTGTTCTTTGATTAGTAAGCTCCTGAATTCTTTTGTGCATTAGTTTCGCATTGTTACTGTTGTGTTGTTTTTCAATTTCTCTGCAATTTTTCTCAAGCCATGTTTCTTTTGCCTCCTTACATAAGGTTCTCACTTTTCTGTGAATTTCTTCATATTTGGCAGGATTATTTTTGTTCTGTCTTCTTGTTTCCATTAGTTGTAAAATTTCTTCAGTCATCCATGTCTTACGGCCCACTTTCTTTACTTTTGGAATAGTTTTTTCTGCTGCGCAACTGATTGAATTCTTCATCGTTTCCCATTGATCATCTACATCTTGAAACAGGATCTCTAGATCAGACAATATATTAAATTTGTTCTTTACTTCTATGTTAAAATTATCTTGTATTTCTTTGTCAGTTTTCAATTTGCACAAGTCATATTTAGGGTTTCCTGCTGTATACTTGACTTTCTGTAACTTTACCCTCAATGTGCCTGTAATTAATCTGTGATCACTGTAACAGTCTGCATTTGGAACTGTTTTTACGACTGTTAACGCATTTCGAAACCTTTTGCTAATCAGGATGTAATCTATCTGGTTTTTAATCCTGCTGTCTGGACTCCTCCATGTCCATAATCTTCTAGGATGCTGTTTAAACCAGGTGTTTCCTACAACCATTTCTTGTTCTTTTGCCCATTCTACAAGTCTGTATCCTCTTTCATTTCTCTCTCCCAAACCATGGTTGCCTACACTGCATCCATCGCCTTGCTGTCCTATGTTTGCGTTGAAATCACCCATTATGATATTTATTTCTGATTTTTTGCAGTTCTTCAAAGCAGACTCCACGTCATTATAAAATTCCTCTATGCTTTCTTCACTGCTTTCACTTGTTGGGGCATATACTTGAATGACATTTATTTTAAAAGGTCTTCCGTTTAATTTTACTAATAGGACTCTGTCTGACACAGCATGATATCCTTTGACAGAATTTGATGTTTGCTTATCTAATATAATGGCTACACCTCTTTGCTGTTCTTCTCCCCCAGAATAAATAATCTTACAATCCTCTCCTGTCCTTATCCCTGCTCCTTTCCATCTCGTTTCCGATACTCCTAATATGTTAATCTTCTCTCTCCCCATTTCTTGTTTGATGTTTTCTAATTTTCCATCTGCATTCATTGTTCTAACGTTCCAAGTTCCTACTTTCAATGATATTAATCTGTTGCACCTAGTAGCCTGTTGACGGTATGGAGTCACCTGGTGCGCATGACTATCCCTACCGGGCGAGGCTGCTCCTATGGAGCACCAATTTACGCCGTTTCTCTGAGTATCGATGATTTCACACAACATGATTTTCTTGGCATCTGTAAAGAAGGTAGTTTGCCATTGCTTTCCTTCCTAGCAGTGACCATACTGGTCAGTGACCGTAGCCATTGTCTCCTCAAAATAGAGATCCTCTGCCTACCGTCGTGAAGGTGGAGTCCATAACCTACAACTATCTGTTGGCTGCTCTTCATCTTCATCCACCACCTGCACCCATGGCTTCACGTAACCCTGATCGGGAGGCTAAACGGGTACTCCACCTTGCCCAAGGGTGTCCCGTAGGCTAGCGGAGGGAAGGAGGCGCCTTACTTCTCCTTTGATAGGGGATACCCCTACCCCGCTACCCTATTGTATATACCATTTTATCATATATGATATTTATCATATATATTTTACCATATATATATTGTATATACCATATTATCTCTTTGAATTTAGCACTTGTCTCTTATGCCTCTCTTAATTCTCTTATCCTAGCATCTAATTGTCCACCACTATCATTTGAGGAATAGCTTGAAAAAATTACAAGACATAGGCTTACAAATATTATAATAATATTGTATAAACTACAATGAACACAGAAATGTACAAATACATTGCTTATTTTATTAACAAATTTATTTCAATGTGCTTGTAAATCACATTATAAATGTATATATAATAAGGCTTGAAGCAATGACAAATAAAACATGACAAATAGCATTACTTTTTGATGCCATGTAAGCAGAACTGCACTGCTGTTTTCAGAGGGTGTTTCAAAACCTCGATAAATGTACTTCATTAATATGTCAACATTTCTATTGTCAAGAGATTTGAAGCACTGATCAATGTCCCCCTTGAAAGATGTCAGTACTCGTATGAATAAACTGACTGCCTTATCCTGGATGGAGAAAGAAAAAGCATCCACCGATTGTAGTTTTAAATATAAGGAGGAATTTGAAAGAATAATGGTAAAATCAACATGATTTGTGTTCAGGAAACAGTAGAACAGTGGTACTCAACAGGTGGGGAATTCCCCCCTCCCCAAATGTGGGGGGGGGGGGGGGGGAATGTTATGGTCAGTCAATACATCAAATCTGTTCTATGTTAAGATTGTCTTGTATTTCCTTGTCATTTTTTTATGCACACAGATCACATTTAGTGTTTCCTGGTGTATACTTGACTTTCTTTAACCTTTCCTTCAATGTGCCTATTTGAAATCAGTGATCAAGGTCCATCCATCCATCATGTGCTATGCTGATAAGCATGAGCGGTCATGGTTTGCCATCTCACTCAATCACCAGAGTCGTGGATCAGCTCCGTGTTTCTGTCTCGACCATGCCACATGGCCAAGCCATCCAGGTATTTACTTTTCAGTCTTCCCCTTGGTCTCTTCCCTTCGATCTTGTCAGTTGTCACCAAGTTCTCCAATTCATTTCTTCTCATAACATGCCTAAAAAAGTTTTGACTGTCTACGTCTAATGTCTCTAATCAGTTTACGATCTTCATTTGTTTCTTGTAGGACTTGTTCATTGGGTTTTCTGTCTGTCCATAGTATTCTTTGCATTTTCTTCAGAAAACACATTTCCAGTCATCAGATGTTTTTCAGCTTGTCTGCTCATTGTCCACGCTTCACATCCATATAAAAGTACAGGTGTTATGTAGCACTTCAACACTCTTTTTCTCATTTCAATCGATATCTTTTTATTGATCAGTATGTTTTTCATCTTGCAAAAGGCTACCTTTGCAATGGCAATTCTTGTTCTAATCTCTTCAAGGCATCTCCCATCAGATGTTATGACTGTTCCGAGATAGCTGTACTGATTCACTTGTTTAAGAATATGCCCATTTACTTGTATATTACCTTGTGATATTTCTTCCTCCCTAGTAACGACCATAATCTGCCTTCTTACAATTCAATTCTAACCCTAGTTGTTCACTGTGTGCAACAACCGCATCTACTAATTGTTGCAGATCCTGCTAATTGTCTGCAATCAATACTGTATCATCTGCATATCTAATGTTACTGATGTTTTGTCCCCTATGATGATTCTGTTTATATCTTCTACATTTCTGAAAATATTTTCACTGTATAGGGAAAAAAGATCTGGAGACATTACACATTCCTGTCTCACACCTCTCTTAATAGGCTGATATTGACCTACTTCATTATCAATCCTTATGGAAGCTTGTTGTTTCCAATATATGTTTTTTACAAGTCTAAGGTCTTTTCCATCAATATGTAGATCTTCAAGCATCCTTATCATGTCGACATGTCTCACTTCATCGAAAGCCTTTATGTAGTCAATAAAGCAAAGGTGTAGATCTTTGTTTACTTCTATAGAACGTACAATTACTGTTCTCAGTATATACACAGCATTTACTGTACCCTTGCCTTCTACAAACCCACATTGATCAAGTTAACAGTCTGCATTTGGAACTGTTTTTGTGAATGTTAACGCAATGCGAAACCTTCTGTTAATCAGGATGTAATCGATCTGGTTTCTAATCCTACTGTCAGGACTTCTCCATGTCGATAATCTTCTGTGGTGTTGCTTAAACCAGGTGTTTCCAACAATCAGTTCATGTTCTTTTGTCCATTCTATAAGAGAGGAGGAATATCATCAGTGGAATTGATCCAAAGCACCCGAGACCGAGATATGTGGAGGTGCATGAACATCTAGGCCTGTTGACAGGGCACATGATGATAATACAGACGTACAATTTTAAAATAATCTTATCTCAGCTATTTTAATTGTCAATGCCCTTAGTATAGCTAGAAGCATAATCATTATCATGGCCATAAATAGATCATCAACATTATGTGCCATGCCAATAAGCATACACAATCATGTTTCGCCATCTCACACGATCACAGCCGTGGTTCAGCTCTGTGGTTTTTGTCTCGACCATGCCATGCAGCCAAGCCATCAATATAGTTACTTCTCTGCCTTCCATTTGTTCTTTTCCCCTCAATCTTGCCAGTTGTCACCAAATTCTCTAGTTTATTTGTTCTCATAACATGCCCAAAAAATGTTGACTGTTTACGTCTAATTTCTCTAATCAGTTTAAGGTTTGTATTTCCCTCTTGAAGGACTTGCTCATTGGTTTTTATGCTTGTCTATGGTATGGTATATAGATATGTCTGATACAGTGAAATTGTTCTTTTCTTTCCCATTGTAGAATGTATATTCCTACTCCTAACTTATTATTGTCCCCTTTGAAACCATCTAAGTAATATAGTGATACTGTCTTTAGATATGTTTTTAATGTAGCTATTGGCTTCATCTTTCAATATTTCTGGGATGAACTCCTTTTTTAGTGTAAGTGTTTGTTGGCTGTCATATTCTTGTTTTATAAATGTACCATGTTGGGATAACTGGTGTAAACCTTTTAGTTCTGGCTATTCATTTATGCAAAATTGCTTAGCTTCTCAATTCTAATATCTTGTATTAGTGGTGTTAACATATCTTTTGTTTTATTTGAGTTTTCATCTTATTCTTGTGCCTGGTTGAAAGTTATGCATGCTAGGCAAGTTTAGTATGTGATTACTTCAACAGTCATATGTAAAGTTAGTCTTCTAAGATTAGTGGGATTATGCCAACAGGTACTTCTAGTGCTTCTACAGATGTCCTTGCTGTGTCTGTTGTTATATAATCTGGGATTAATGCCAACTGGTACTTCTAGTGCTTCTACAGATGTCCTTGCTGTGTCTGTTGTTATATAATCTGGGATTATGCCAACTGGTACTTCTAGTGCTTCTACAGATGTCCTTGGTGTGTCTGTTGTTATATAATCTGGGATTATGCCAACTGGTACTTCTAGTGCTTCTACAGATGTCCTTGCTGTGTCTGTTGTTATATAATGAGTTTGAGCATGTATTTTATCTAATTTAGAATTGTGGCTTTTAGTTGTTGAATCATGAATGATGCTTCCACAGTCTATATTGCATCTAATGAAAGACTGATAGCACATAAACAATGTATTAGTACTAGGACCCAATCCATTTCCTTTGAGATATATCCACACTTTCATTGGTCTATGACATATTTCTACCAAATTATCAGTGTTTTTTTTTAAAATCTCAGTTAAGATGTTGATCTCGAACCTATCCCAAATATCCAGCAGTTGGCAGTGTGTTTATATTTTGTCCACTTAGATCAATTAATCTATTTTTGACAATTCCACTTTTGCTGAATACCATTCTAAATGTTTTTATTACATTCAATTAAAATCCCCATGTTGTCATTAATTTTGAAACTTTCTTTACCTGTATCTGTAGTTCTTTATATAGTTTTGGGATATTTTTTCCTTTTCTTTCATGAACAGTGGCATGTAAAATGATTGAAGAAATGTATCCTAGAGAAGCATGGATCAAAATATACACTGATGGATCTACAACTATAGCAGTGAAGAACAGAGGCACAGAAATTTATTTATGTGGTCTACACATATAAATGAGTCCACCTGTTCACCAACTAGAATACTCTCCTCAAACTATTCTGGTGAAGCACAGCCCCTATACATTGTTGTAGAAAAGATAACTAACACAACAAGCCACTGTCAGCAGGTTGTAGTTCTTACTGATGCACTATTAGTTCTGCAAGCTCTCAAGTGCAACAAACTCATCATCATCAAGTGCCCTGCCAGCTGGTGTAGGCGTTCATGGCTCTCCAGCAGATCTCGGTCTTTGGTGTTCTGGATCAACTCTTCTGATGATATTCCTCCATGCCACTGTCTCAATCCATCCAGCATTATTTCTCTTGGTCTGCCTCTGCCTCTCTTCCCCTCGATCTTTCCAGTTGTCATGATGTTCTCCAATGCTCTTTCTCATCACATGGCCGAAGAAAGTGTTGTCTCTTTCTTATTGTATATAATGTTCTAGTTTCATTAGCCTGTTTCAGGCAATCATTGTTAGTTACTCTGGCAGTCCAAGGAATTCGCAACATTCGTCTCAGGAATCACATTTCTGTTGCTTTAATTTCTTCTTAATTTGTTCATTTATATTTCAAGATTCACTGCCATACAGCAAAACTGGTTCTATATAGCATTACAGCACTCTCTTTCTAACATTCAGTGATAATAATGACTTATTGCATAAGATACTCTTCATTTTCTGAAATGCAGCTTTTGCTTGCCCTACTCTGCTCTTAATCTCTGTTGTATACATGTTCCATTTGATGTTATAAATACCCCTAGATATTTAAAATTATCCACTTGGTTAAGAATTTTCCCTTCTATTTCAATGACACATTTTGAAGTCACCATTGTCTTTGATATCACCATTGTTAATATTTTCTTGATATTCAAGGAGAGTCTGTTCTTTGCACGCTCTGTTACTACAATGCCCAACAATTGCTGTAGGTCTGTTGCATTATCCGCCACTAATAATGTGTCATCTGCATAGCGTATATTATTTATCTCCTCCAATAAACTGAAATTAGTATTCCTGGCGTCTCTTTGATCTCTCTCATTATTACTTCGCTATATTGGGAGAAGAGATTTGGTGACAAGACACACCCCTGTCGTACTCCTAGCTGTGTCTGTTTGTAACTGCCCTCCTTTTTTCCCATTTTAAATGCTGCCACTTGGTTCCAGTAAATATTCTTTATTATTCTTAAATCTGTCCCATAAATGTTGATATCTTCCAACATTTTAATCAGTTCATCATGTTTTACTTCATCAAATGCCATAGTATAATCTATGAAGCACAAATATATGTTTTTCTGTGTCTCTACTGACCTTTCTATTAGTGTTCGTAATGTATATATTGCCCTTTCTTTCCACAAATCCATACTTTTCTTCAATAATCTCCATTGTTATTTTCTTTCTTGTTCTTCTCATTCTAATTCTGAGTAAAAGCTTAGTGACATGGTGTATGAGGTTAACTGTACAAAAATATTCACATTCAATTGCTCCTGGTCTTTTTGGTATAGCTATAAATACATATTTTAACATATTGCTCAGTAAATATCCATTGCTGTAAATATTATTAAACATTTTGGTTAATTCTCCAAATTCTCCCAATACTTTTAATTCTTCTATTGTGATTTCATCTGGCCCAGCTGTTTTTCCTTTCTTCATACAGCTTTACAGCGTCAACTTCTTCTTTTAGAATAGGTGAACCTTCTAAGTTACTTTCTTCTGTTAATTCTTTCCTTTCTCCATCATATAATTCTCTTATATACACATTCCACCTCTTCATTATAGCACCTTCCTCCAATAATATCATTCCTGTTTTGTTTTTAAAAATTTCAAATACCTTGTATTTAATCTTACTTTTCTTCCCATGAGCTCACTGATTTGTCTGTGCATATTTTTTTTATCTTTAAAGGAATTTAAATTTATTTGCACTGCTCATTTAACCAACTTTCTTTTGCCTTCACACGTTTATTTCTTATTTCTTTATTTATCTTAGCATATTCTTGTTTGTCATTTTTACTCTGTTTTCTTTTGTTGAGCAGCATTAAGATTTCTTCATTCATCCACTTTTCCTTAACTCTCTGTCTTCTCTCTGGTAATATATCTTCACTAGTTTGATGAATGGAGTTCCTTAACATTTCACATTGTTCATACCATACCACCACTGGCACCTTGCCGTCTTGTCAGATGATAGTTTGTGCTTTAAAAAGGCATAATAACCTTTACCTATGGCGGTAGCGAATGTGACTGATAAGGCCAATTCGCGCAGTAAATGTCCATTCACAGTGGGTGCATGTGAACACGTGGTCATTTCCACCATCATGCACCATCTTACGTCTCACACGCTCGGTGTGTGTCTTATCTGCAATAATTTTCTCCTTTGTCTTTATTCCGTTTCTGATCTTTGCCCTCCATGCAACACGTTCAGCAGCGACTTGCTCCCACTGTGCATTATCAATGCCTGTATCAATCATGTCCCGCTTACACACATCTTTGTATCATAGTAGAGGCCGACCCTGAGATCTCTTACCCATCTGTAATTCACCAAAAAAGATGTCCTTTGGTATTCTACCATCATCCATCCTCCTATGATGTCCTATCCATCTAAGTCTACGAAGACTGAGCATGGAATAAACTGTCACACAACCTGATCTTTCCAATACTTCAGTATTTTGATTTTGTCTTGCCACTTAATACCAAGAATTCTTCAGACACCGCATATGAAAGCTGTTTAAATGTTTCTCTTGGTGTGAGTAAGTTGTCCAGGTTTCACTGCCATAAAGAAGAGTACTAAGGACACAAGCTTGATAGACAAGGACTTTTGTTTTGGCAGTAAGCTTCCTGTTGTCCCAGACTCTTTTTCTTAACCTGTTCATTGTTGTTGCTGCCTTACCAATCCGGATGTTGATTTCCTGATTCTGATATGTAAAATGGTCTACCATCTCTAGTTCGGCGTCGTCAATAAAGATTGATGGTACCCCATGTGCACCTTGTGACATAATCTGTGTCTTCTTTTTGCTAATTGGTAAACCAAATTCAGAACAAGCATTGAAGAATGCAGATAGTAGACATTGCAATTCTTCCTCAGAGTGGGTCGTTACTACAGCATCATCTGCAAAAAGCAACTTTCTGATCAGTAACCTTCTAATTTTGGTCTTGGCCTTCAATCTCTGAGCATTGTAGAGGCCGCCATCTGAGCGTGAGTGAATGTATATACCGCCATCCTGATCATGAAAGGGATCACTTCAGTAGAAGTGAAAAGTATATTCCAAAGAGGGTGGGAACTAGTAAACAACCTTGCTTAACTCCACTCTTGATTTCAAACTCTTCAGAAGTTGCACCATCAAACTTGATTATACCCTTCATGCCTGTGTGGAACGATTCCACAATAGACAGAAGAGTTGGTGGGCAGCCAATCTTCTTTAGTGCCTTGAACAGACCCTCACGACTGACCAAATCAAATGCCTTTGTGAGGTCGATGAAGGCAATAAACAGTGGTTGATTCTGTTCACAGCATTTTTCTTTCATTTGTCGCAATGAGAATATCATATCAATGGTGGACCAGTTCTGTCGATAGCCACACTGTGATTCGGGGTAGACTTGATCTCCTATGACTTGAAGTCTGCGCAGAACAATTCTGGCAAATACTGTTCCAACAATACACAGAAGTGAGATACCCTATAGCTGTTGCAGTCGCTCCGATCACCCTTGTTCTTGTTGTGACGGGACGCCGTAGGTCAGCATCCGAATGACACAAGTTCAAAAGGAATTAAAGAGCCCACAATATTTTTCTATCATTCTCTAAAAGCATAAACGTCCACCAGAAAATGATAGAAATGCAAGAGGATTGAAAATAAGAGAAAAATACATTTTGACCACGCACGCCCCATCATTTCTGTAATGCTAGGTCTGAGAAAGCTTTGATGTACAGATCAAACGTAAAACCCAGACATCACGGCACCACGTTATCAAAGGTTGAAAACTCATTGTTTTCAGTACAAGGGAAGAGAAAGACGGCAAAGTGTGAATATACGGCGGTGTTACTCAGGGGAAAACCCATGTGATCCAAAGACAGCAATTTAATGCAGGCCTAACACCTATCTAAAAGTCCAGACTTTGTGGAGCCGGGACAACGTCTGTAGTTGCCACCACAAAGGAGCAATTAGGACCAGATGCTTAACACCTCACCGCAATACGGCAAGTAGGAACACATGGCTGACACATTTTTGCCAGCAACCCAGGAAGGCTGGTGTTAACGCAGATTGGAATGTAATGACGCAACTGCATCGCCGCCAAAGCATGTTTCATTGTTTCAGGAATGTGGCGGGGCATCGGTCAATTTGATTGGCAGAAATAACTACAGTCCATGTGAAAAATAGGTGGAGTTAATTAATATGGGGCATATTAATTAGCCAGCGTGGAAACTAGCCAGGAACGGAGGGAATAAAACTATGAGCAGTGACAACAATCCTCAGACGCATTTACAATAGCATTCTTAGGTTACCTACTGGAGAAATATTAACATTTCGTTCTGTTGGACTTCTGTACGAAGTATTATGATGGAATTTCCTAGCTATAACCCAGGTAATACCATTACTCTGATTAGTTTGTCTGCTAGTCTGAAGGCTTGTGTAGTTTCCTGTTTCTACATATTCTCCCAAACTTTACACTGGTGGATTTTCTGTGTTACTCAGTGTTCCAGTTTCTAGATTTACTATTACACTGAGAACTACCTTCTTCTTTCATTCACCACTTGGTTGTCTGATTTGTTGTATGTGATAATTTGGAGAAATCCATTATCCAAGCTACATGAGCGTGTGGCTTATGCATGTACAGGAGATATATTTAGATTCATCCTGTATGATGTTAAACATTGGGGAGACTGACTACTTAGGAGAAATTCCTGAGAGCTACCAGTCTCTTGATAGCGTCCAATTAACATTGATTATTTGGACCAACACTTTGAGTGCCTACCAAGATTGTGGTGAAACCACTTGGTTTGAGTAATGGCATCAGTTCACCTTGTCTGCATGATGTCTGCATGAGGACAGACATGACTTAGGACATTCAATATCCCAGACCAGATTCAGGGAAGGCACTTAATGTTCGACAGGACTGTGCGACCAGCCCTTCCGACAAGACAGTATGAATGAATCAGAAAGGGAGAGAGTAAGTGAGGTGAACTTATATGGAAAACACTTCATTACATAAATGTATGTGAATATGTATGTTGTGAGATATAGATGTTCTAAATAGTTTTATGAATATATACACATATATATTTATTTATTTAGAACTGATATATGTTTATGTAACATGCCATCATATATATCATCATATATTATGACTTGAATGTATGTTTATATGAATGTATAGACATATGTGTTTTGAGATGTGTAGACGTAGATACTACCCATCTCTGTTTGTTTCATTCCAGATCTCTTAGGAGCAATGAACAGTCAACAACCCATATCAGGAAGTGACTTAGCCTTGTGAAGGGACCAATTTGGACTCCTTCAATCTGACAGTGAACTGCGTCTCACCGGGGGAAGCATAACCTATGTGACCTCTTAAGTTACGTATACCATAATATAATCATCATCATCATATGATCATCAAGACTAGAAATAATAAACACAGTTGTATTTTAAAACTCAATTTGTCCGTATAATTCTAAATGTTTATAAATGTTTGTGTAGCTTATATAATCTAGTGCACACATTAATATATATTTAGTGGGGGTTCAAACACACATTGTCCAGAAGGGGGAATTTATGTCAGGGAGGTACCTAGCATATGCAGTCATAAGTAACCAGATTACGTTGCATAACTTAACTCCTCCTTTCTCACTTCTGATGATACCAAGTACAGCCAAATCTATATAGATATATTCTATCTTCAACGAGCCACTTCTTGGCTGTTTTCTTGAGTATCAGGGACAGTGTCTTAAATCAGCATAACAGACATTTGTTCCACGATTTCTCTCTGGGATCTGGGGTGGTAATTAGTCCCTTCTGACAGAGTTAGGGGATCTTAAACTGCATCCAGAACTAAACACCAGTAGAAGAAATTGATTTTGGCTGAGTGATTGCCCATCTGGGATCTAACCCCAGCCAGTTGACGACACTTGTACAGTGTTATAATGCTTGAATCTTTGAAATCCTGTGGGACTTGTCCTTCTCGCCAATATAGCTCTATTAGCTGGTGTATCTGTAGAGTGAGTGTGTCTTGCCCACTCCTGATAACCTCTATTGGAATCCCATCCTCACCTGGAGCCTTGCCAGATGCAAGTTCATTTATAGCACACTTAACTTCTGTTATGGTGGGAAGTGTGTCCAGGTGGTCAAGAGTTGGTAGAGCCTCTATGGCGTTGAGGACATCGTTCATAAATACTCAGTATTTTAGCTATCGCATTGTACCTATTTTTCACTGTCATTCTGTATTGTTCTTGAATTTCTTTATCTTCTTTCAGAACCTCTTTTGCTAAGCCTCATGTTCTTAATCATCTGTTTCCCTCTCATTAATCTTACTTTTATTTGTCCACATAGTGGTACATGACCACTATTTTACAGTCAGCACCCGGCTTTGCTTTATATTAATTAAAGCATTTCTAAATCTTTTATTAATAAGTATGTAGTCAATTTGGTTGCGTATTTTATTATCATGGCTTTTCCATGTGTATTGTTGTCTTTTATGGTGTTTAAACCATGTGTTTCCAATTATCATTTCATTGATAATTGCCCATTAGTTACACAACAGTAAAAATACCAAATCAATGCCCAAAAGAATTCAGGAACTTACTTATAAAAGACCATGTACATCAACAGGCTGTCTAAAACAAAAGATGGCAAAATCATAATAGAAAACAATCATATTCTACATGTATGGTCAGATTATGTGAAAAACCTTTATGATGATAACACAGACGGACAGTATGATATTTATATTAATAATGAAGGACCGCCAATTTTGAAGATTTTGATTTTGACCCCCGGTTCAGATAACATCACAACAGAAGTGATAATGCTTGTAGTATACATCATAAGCCATCACCACTTTTCCTGGAAATGAGTCTAGACAGACGCTCCTTATATGGATAGGGAGTAAAGTTGAAATGAGCATAATGATTGGATGACGAAGTCCTGGCCTGGCCAGCTGGAAACCCGCCTGAAAAGTAGTTGTCACTTGTAAGAAAATTGTCAGAGAAACAAGTCCCTTTTCCTATACTGGGAAAAGGTCTATCCTAGTACCTAATCTCATCCTCTGCACAACCGGTAAGCTTGTGAATTCATTGTAAATGCTATGATGTGCCTTTAGATGCTTATAGGAGACATGTATTATTAATTTTATATGTAGATTGTGAAATTAAAAGATCAGTGCCTCATTGAGAGGATAGTCTGACTTGCTTGCCTTCTGCATAAATGACATACCTATTCCGCTAGAAAGCTTTGCCATGTTAGACGATCACCTGTTATGAGTAGTTTTGCTGTATGCATGTGAACGTTATCTCACAATGCATCTTTGCACTTTCCTATGATTGCAGGACCGCTCCCTATGAACGCACATTATTGTACAATCTTCCTTCAAATGTGATAGAAGGGATTTTGCATTTTTATATCAGCAGGGGGCTGGATGGTGGAGTTGCCTGAAGCTCATAGTGCCTAGCCTTAATGTCATGTCAATAGTGGGCAAATGAAGAGTTGGGAGCTTGAAACCTGATTGGTTGGAGTCTCCATTTCTCTCAGGACACAAGAGGAATGATGATTTTAAAGAAAGGACCCCCACCTCATGGTCACTCAGCATCTGCCTGGCAGCCCAACATCTTATCATCTGTCGTGCAGTGTATGGTAGGATCACCATCACGAGGAATCAGAGCAACGGGTGAAGGAAGAGGTTGTGATGCTCAGATATTACATTACCCTGAACACTAGGGACAATCAAATCATGGTATATGAGTAGGAAACTCACCATGTAATGTCTTCAAGAGCACCTACCACAACATATACATCAGGATAGGTAGCCCCTAAGTGCTGAACTGCCAGTTTTTCAATCAGCCAAATCCCAGAAGATAAACAGTAGTCGAGCGGTTACCTGTTACAAAGATTAATTGCCCTACCACAACACCCTTAGGTGGTATACCAGAATAGGTAGCCCCTAAGTGCTCAACTGCTGGTGTATATCAGCCAAAACCCGGAGGATGAACAGTAGATGCTTAAAACCCCTAGGGGATTACAACATCTTGTTCATTAATTATGTAATGGAGAGAAAGGAGAATTATTTTCAGTGTTTTCTGAAGGATTTGTCTGCATTACTGAACGATGTGTTTGCACTAATAAGAGATTTGTATGCTTTACTGTAGGATTTATGTCCAAGAGTTACTCAGAGAGTGGTGCCAGTCCTGTTCATAAGTTACAGCTAATTATGTAGAGAAAGCTGCACTGATATCATCGAGTGTGGGATGGCCTTATTGACATAAGACTGGTCGTGCTGTAATACCTTGTTGACTAAAGTTGAGATTCTGGTATTATTAACCAGAGCTGCTGGACGGTTGTCATCTTTTTTTCATTGTATTCGATGATGTAGGGAATTACCTTCTGCCCAGTCTGAAGAGGACCTCCTGAATTGTTTGACTGACCCCAAGCCTCAGCTTCACTCGGCCAAACATCCTACTTAGATCTCAGGTCATGGTTATGTCATTTCGGGATCTCACTATGAAGCAAATAACAGGGTTGAGCCTGGATTGTTGACAGTGTTGTTGACTTTACCTAAACCAAATCATTGATGGAATGGGATATGTCACAGACGAAACAGATTCCTAGTGCAGGTTGAGAGGACATATCATTTAGATAAGACTCTTTTGGTGAATTAATATATATGAGAGATTATCATCAATATGCAGATAGATTCGAAGAATTATTGATTTAATAATTTATGCATTTGTTGGTTGTTAATTTTGAGGATAACATCAGATGGTGATACACTGATGTTGTCATTCATGTGTTTGTAATTGATGGAGTGGATTTAATATCCACAAGGCCAGACAGAGACTTTCCCCAAACCCACCAAGTGTTACTAAATAAATGGTTGGGTTGAAACCTGGAGTTTGTGTTTATAACTGTGTAGAAGTTTTGTTCAAAAGTGGTGTTCACATTTGTTATATAATACTATGTTACATTAAGGTTTGATCATGGTGAGGAGGGATTCATACACAAGGATACATTTTGTAATGGAGTGTGAGTATTTTTCCTCTAGTGTCTTTGGTAAATTTCCCTGATCACTTCGCCTTTCAAAGAAGCCTTTTCCTTTACAAAAAATCGTGTAGGACTTGAATACATTAGGTTCTGTCTTTCACGTTGGCGGTTTCGGAGAGGCTTCCTAAGGAAGGATGATTAATATAAATACCCATCCGGGCAACCCCTAGTCATAAGACCCACCTTTCTCATTTAAATGAAAAGAAAAGAAAAAAAACAACCTCACAATGCTTTAGAAGAATATGGAATAGATCAAGTTACCAGAGTGCTGAACACAATATATGATATCGGAGACATACCTTCTGAATTATAAAATTCTGTTTTTATTGCAATCCTAAAGAAATCAAGAGCCTTGGAATGTGATCAACATTGAACAATTAATATAATGAGTCTCATCACAAAGATTTTGCTAAGAAGTAACATGTAAAGAGTTAGGAAGAAAATACAACACGAAATAGGAGAAGAAAAATGTGGGTTTCTAGAAGGCAAGGGTACAGTAAATGCTGTGTATATACTGAGAACAGTAACTGAACGTTCTATAGAAGTAAACAAAGATCTACACCTTTGCTTTATTGACTACACAAAGGCTTTTGTAAGACATGTCAACATGGTAGATATGCTTGCAGATCTACAAATTGATGGGAAAGACATTAGACTTATAAAAAACATATATTGGAAACAACAAGCTGCCATAAGGATTGATAATGAGATGGGTAAATATCAGCCTATTAAGAGAGGTGTAAGACCGGAATGTGTAATGTCTCCAGATCTTTTTTCCCTATACAGTGAAAATATTTTCAGAAATGTAGAAGATATAAATGGAATCATCATAGGGGACAAAACATCAATAACATTAGATATGCAGATGATACAGTATTTATTGCAGACAATTAGCAGGATTTGCAACAATTAGTAGATGCGGTTGCTGCACACAGTGAACAACTAGGGCTAGAATTAAATTGTAAGAAGACACAGATTATGGTCGTCACTAGGAAGAACAAAATACCACAATGTAATATACAAGTAAATGGGAATATTCTTCAACAAGTGAATCGGTACAATTATCTCTGAACAGTAATAACATCTGATGGAAATGCCTTGAAGAGGTTAGAACAAGAATCGCTGTGGCGAAAGTAGCCTTTAGCAAGATGAAAAACATACTGACCAATAAAAAGATGTCAACTGAAATGAGAAAGAGTGTTGAGGTGCTACATAGAGCCTGTACTTGTATACGGATGTGAAGCTTGGACAATGTGCAGTCAAGCTGAAAAACATCTTATGGCTGTGGAAATGTGGTTTCTGAGGAGAATGCAAAGAATACCATGGACAGACAGAAAAACCAATGACCAAGTACAATAAGAAACAAATGAAAATCATAAATTGATTAGAGAAATTAGACGTAGATAGTCAAAATATTTTGGACATGTTATGAGAAGAAATAAATTGAAGAACTTGGTGACAACTGGCAAGATCGAGGGGAAGAGAACAAGGGGAAGACAGAGAAGTAAATACCTGGATGGCTTGACCATGTGGCATGGTAGAGACAAGAACACTAAGCTCATCCATGACTCTGGTGATCGAGTGAAATGGCGAATCATGACCGCCCACGCTTATCGGCATGCCCACGCTTACCGGCATGCCCACACTTACCGGCATGGCACATGATGGATGGATATGACAGTCTGTACGTTAAGTAATCACCATATTTAATTAGTTTCAGACAACAACATCATGTTTTACACAACTTTACCTTCACTGCTTGATTTTTGGTTCCCATGGGTGCATTCTGTAGTACATGCAAAAGAGCGTCTTGATATTTATCTGTGGCAGAAGTCAAGGACTAAGCCAACATCATAGGTATAGAAACAAAAATGTAGATACAAGAGAAACAAATTATAAACTATACTTTGTGTGCAGCAATATACTGTCCAAACTATTTCTTCTTTCATCTATATGCTTTCAAATTTTCCTGCATTAAGTGTGCTAATTATACTTGGATATCTTCTCTTTCATCCTCCTTTCTTCATCTTCTCCTCCATTCCTGCCTGGCATTTCTATGGTAAATTAAGAAGAGACATCTGGCGAGAGCTCTGATGTGCACTTCATACATTGTGATATTCAAAGCCTCAGATATTTCAATAATTCCATCTTTTGCTGAGGGGACCTCTTGTTATGCTTTTGTCGTGTCTTAAGTCATAGAGCTCTTTGTGGAGGAACTGTCAGTATAGTCTAACACTGTTGCTGTCCTCACATGATTCCTGACAGAATCATTTCTCGTCTTGTCTCTTTTACATTTAGAATTTTCCACAGGCATTTAATTTCTAATGTTTAGTTTCTCTTCTATTTTGTTGTTAGTGTTCAAATTCGACAGTGGTAACTAAATATAATACTGGAAAGAGACCTAAGTTGAACAGTGCTTTTTGTGTCAACTGTTATATGTTTGCTCTGTTATACTGATCCAATAGTTTCTTTGTTGAATCTATGATCAATTGCTGTCATTCTTCCATCAGTTATTAAAGTGCCTGAGTATTTCAAATGTTTTGTTTGGTTTCGTTGGTTTTCTGTGACAATCTTTAGTTTTAATTTCTTCTGATGCAATGGTCATAACTTCATTTTGCCAACTTTGATTTTCATATCTCATTGTTTCGTTGCTATGTTAAGATTGCCAACGTGCCACAGTAGTTCACCTTCTGTATTTGTTGTAGGGTCCTTAAAATTCACTAAAAAGGAGTTCATTACACCATTTACATTTGTTAAAGTAAATAAAATGCAAAACAGCAATGTTCATTATGTTTTGATTGTCTCTTTAAGTAGATAAATATCCCCTTTCATGTCCCTTAAAGTGTATTAGGGAAAAGTTTCTGGACTCATATTTTGATAGACCACTTGTTATTGGATGATGTGATCAGTATCATGCAGACCACCTTACCTTCTCAAGGCGTTTCCAGGCAGTCATGTTAGGTTGGGTCGACCTGGGAAGGAAGGTCAACTTTTAGAAATTTGAAACTCCCCAATTATTCTTTAAAATAAAGGAAATTGTTTTTATTTAACTCTTTCTTGTTCTAAGGAATGCCAGGTCGTCACTTGATGTAGTATATGAATGTAACAACCATTCCTAATATCCATTTATATCTAATCCAAGACATGAATGTCAACAATTGTGAATATAAGATGTGGCCTTCCCTTCTGCTATTCTTTTAATATTAATTAAGCAGTTTTAAAACTTTGCCCTGAAGCAGTTTTCTATGGGTTTGTGATGTGATAGCGCTGTCACATTTTGTAGACCTGAGAGCAAGGAGCTGGCCAATCTTTCCTTCACTCTGGCAAGCAAAGAGCCCAGGTGTTAAACCTGTATGCATGACAATTACCAGCGGAATTTGCTATCAACGTCGCTAGCGTGCCCATATAGAAGTAATTTAGTTTCCCTATTATTATTATCTTTCCTTGAAATTTCAGACTGCATATTTCTGAAAGTGTACGTCCTAAAAAATCATCAATCTATCAGTATTTGCTAATGCAAGGTTCAGTTACATGATTCTGTATAAATATTTGAACCTTGGCATTAGATTTCACAAAATCATCTAGAGACATACTATGAAAAATAGATGCACTGATGAAAACACTCACATTGTTGTTAATCTTAATGCTGTGGAGTTGTTTGTTTTAAGCAGACATTTGTATGCCATACTCTGACCATATCATATCTAATTTTTTTTTCTGACAGAAAAATATAGAACTGTCTCAACTCGTTATTTATTAAATTACAAGAGTAACTGGTTGATTCAAATGATAGCAACAATTGTTCTTTCTCACAACAAACCACTACTGTATTTGCAAATAGCAACTAAACAGGTTTGATTTTCTGTTATAGAAAACTTCCACATATGTGTTATATTATCAGCTGCCAACTTGTCTAACAGGTCTTAGCAGCAAATTACAACTAGTCACAGACCTTGACTTCTGATGTGTTATGATGTATGTTGCATAGAATTTATCAACAAGCTGGACATGTGCAATCTATCTGCTGACAACGGTTGTGCTCTGAGACATAAAAAAGCCGCACAGATATAGCATTAGATCTTAAGGGATTAATTATTATACTCATTTCATCCTATATCTCCCATAGGCCCTTAACAATCTCATGCAGCAGCTCTATCCATGTCCTGCAAATATTATTTGTCTCTAATTCTCTTCTCCATGTGTTTAGATCTTCATATATTTTATTTCCGGTAAAAATGGCGACGACGTGACGCATTTATTCATCAGGAGAAACAGTTTAGTGTTTTCCTGTGGATTATGTGGTGTTATTTCGTATTGGTTTATTGGAAGTGTTCAAAAGAAGGCAGGTGGTGGATAAAATTTTGAGGGCAGCCGACAGATATTTGTTGGTTATGGTCTCAAGTTTCGCGACGGCAGGCAGAAGGATCTCTTTCATGAGACAATGGCTGCGGTCACCCGGCCAGTATGGTCACTGCCATAGAGGAAAGCAATGGCAAACTACCTCTTTAAAAGTGCCTAGTACATTATGATTCGCCTAAAGACTGATCATCGCAAGACAAGGACAGAGACATTAAAATTAGCAACATGGAATGTTAGGACGTTAAATGACAACGAAAAATTAGATAACATAAAACAAGAAATGGAAAGAGAAAACATTAATATTTTAGGGATGTGCGAAACGAGATGGACAAAAGCAGGCATCAAGATAGATGAAAATTTTAAGATTATTTATTCTGGAGGTGAAGATCGACAAAGGGGAGTGGCAATTATTTTGGACCGGAAAACATCAAAATCTGTTCAAGGATATTGGGCCGTGTCAGGACAGAGTTCTACTAGTTAAATTAAGTGGCAGACCTTTTAGCATAAATGTTATTCAAGTATATGCCCCAACAGGAGAATCCAGTGAAGATAGTGTAGAGGAATTTTATAATGACATAGAGTCTGCCTTAAAGAAATGTAAAAATTCAGAAATAAACATCATAATAGGGGACTTCAATGCAAAAGTAGGAAATCAAGGTGATAGATACACAGTAGGAAACTATGGTTTAGGAGAGAGAAATGAAAGAGGATACAGACTCGTAGAGTGGGCAAAAGAACAGGAAATGATTGTAGGAAACACCTGGTTTAAGCAACACCCTAGAAGATTATGGACATGGAGGAGTCCTGATAGCAGGATTAGAAACCAGATTGACTACATTCTGATTAGCAGAAGATTTAGAAACGCGTTAACAATAGCAAAAACAGTTCCCAGTGCTGATTGTTATAGTGACCACAGATTACTTACAGGAACATTGAGGATAAAGTTGAAGAAAGTCAAGTATATAACAGGAAACACTAAATATGATTTGTGTACATTGAGTAATGACAAGGAAATACAAAACAAATTCAACATAGAAGTACAGAACAGATTTGATATATTGTCTGATCTAGAGATCCTATTCCAGGATGTGGATGATCAATGGGAAATGTTGAAGAATTCAATCAGTTTGGCTGCAGAAACAACTATTCCAAAATTAAAGAAGGTGGGTCGTAAGAAATGGATGACTGAAGAAATTTTACACCTAATGGAAACAAGAAGACTCAACAAAAATAATTCTGCCAAATATGAAGAAATTCACAGACAAGTCAGAATATTATGTAAGGAGGCAAAAGAAGCATGGCTTGAGGAAAAGTGCTTAGAAATTGAAAAACAACACAACAGTCAAAATACCAAATTAGTGCACAAAAGAATTCAGGAACTTACTAATAAAAGAACAAGTATATCAGCAGGCTGTCTAAAAATTAAAGATGGCAAAATCATAATAGAAAAAGATAAGATTCTACATGTATGGACAGATTATGTGAAAAACCTTTATGATGATAACAGAGAGGAACAGTATGATATTAGATTTAATAATGAAGGACCGCCAATTTTGAAGATGGAGGTTCGAAATGTTCTTAAGCATATGAAAGCTGGCAAGGCCCCCGGTGCAGATAACATCACAACAGAAATGATTAAAGCTTTAGAAGAATATGGAATAGATCAAGTCACCAGACTGCTGAACACATTATATGATACTGGAGATATACCTTCTGAATTATGTAACTCTGTATTTATTGCAATCCCAAAGAAATCAGGAGCCTTGGAATGTGATCAACATAGAACAATTAGTATAATGAGTCACATCACAAAGATTTTGCTACGAATTATCATGCAAAGAGTGAGGAAGAAAATACAACCTGAAATAGGGGAAGAACAATGTGGGTTTGTAGAAGGAAAGGGTACAGTAAATGCTGTGTATATGCTGCGAATCAGTTATTGAACGTGCTATAGAAGTAAACAAGGATATACATCTTTGCTTTATTGACTACACAAAGGCTTTTCGATAGAGTTAGACATGTCAACATGGTGGATATGCTTGCAGATCTACAAATTGATGGGAAAGACATTAGACTTATAAAAAACATATATTGGAAACAACAAGCTGCCATAAGGATTGATAATGAAGTGGGACAATATCAGCCTATTAAGAGAGGTGTTAGGCAGGGATGTGTAATGTCTCCAGATCTTTTTTCCCTATACAGTGAAAATATTTTCAGAAATGTAGAAGATATAAATGGAATCAGCATTGGAGGACGAAACATCAATAACATTAGATATGCAGATGATACAGTATTGATTGCAGACAATGAGCAGGATCTGCAACAATTAGTAGATGCGGTTGTTGTACACAGTAAGCAACTGGGGTTAGAATTAAATTGTAAAAAGACACAGGATTATGGTCGTCACTAGGAAGAACGAAATACCACAATGTAATATACAAGTAAATGGGAATATTCTTCAACAAGTGAATCGGTACAATTATCTCGGAACAGTCATAACATCTGATGGGAGATGCCTTGAAGAGATTAGAACAAGAATCGCCATGGCAAAAGTAGCCTTTAGCAAGATGAAAAACATTCTGACCAAGAAAATGATGTCAATTAAAACGAGAAAAAGAGTGTTGAGGGATACATAGAGCCAGTTCTTTTGTATGGATCTGAAACTTAGACAATGAGCAGTCAAGCTGAAAAACATCTGATGGCTGCAGAATGTGGTTTCTAAGGAAAATGTAAAGAATACCATGGACAGACTGAAAAACCAATGACCAAGTACTACAGGAGACAAATGAACATCGTAAACTGATTAGAGAAATTAGACGTAGACAGTCAAAATTTTATGGACATGTTATGAGAAGAAATGGATTAGAGAACTTAGTGACAACTGGCAAGATCGAAGGGAACAGACCAAGGGGAAGACTGAGAGGAAAATACCTGGATGGCTTGGCCACATGGCATGGTCGAGACAGGAACACTGACCTGATCCATGACTCTGGTGATCGAGTGAAATGGCGAGTCATGACCACCCACGCTTTTCGGCATGGTACATGATTGATTGATTGATTGATATTTTATTTGCTATGTGGGTTCCAGGCAAAGGACTTTCTAATTATCTTCTTCTTCAGCGTTCCGAGCCATTGAGGTTCTTTGCTGCAGATACAATCCGTCTCCATTCGTCTCTCTGGTTGACCTTCTCTTGCCAGTCGTTGATTCCAAGTGCTTGTAGGTCTGTAAATATATTATCTCTCCACCGTCTTCTTGGTCTACCTCGGGGTCTACGGTCATTTATTTCCTGAGTGTAAGCGAGTTTTGTTACCCTATTGTCTTCCATTCTTTCTATATGCCCCAGCCATTGTAGTCTATTAGCCTTCATGATATCAGTGATTAGCGGGGACTTAACCAGATCATAAATGTCTTTGTTACTTCTTCTTTTCCACTCTCCACTTTGTGTATCCCTAATGGGTCCAAAGATACGTCTTAAAACTTTGTTCTCAAAGGTTTGTAACAAGGCTTCGTCTCCTTTCATTGTACTCCAGGTTTCAGAGCCATACAGCACAACTGGTCTGATCAGTATATTGCATATTGTGATTTTGGTGTTATGAGATAGCGCATTTTAGTAGATGTTGTAGTGCATAGTATATCTTATTTCCAGAATTGATTCTAGTTTGTATTTCTTCCCTTATGATGTTGGAGCAGTTGAAGATTTCTAATTATACTATACTATATATATTTTCTCAATGTATGTCCTATCCAGTGCCAGTATCTTTTCCTGGCTTCTTGATTTACTGATATTTGTTTAGTTCTATCCTTGAGCTCCACATTGAGTTAAATATTCTGAGTTTGGTGCTACATTTAATTTCTTTTGACTTCCACAAATTTGCTAGTGCTATAAAAGTTAGTTAGTTAGTTAAAATGCTTCACGGCAACGGGTCGTCCCCAGTATGCTCCGCTCCTGTGCCAGTGAATATCACACAAAATGCTCCCCACTGTCCAATGTGAAAAGTGGAATAGGCAGGAGTCTCTGCAATCCAACAGCCCGCGCAGGTATACTGTGCATAATGCCGCTGCCAGAATGCCAACACAAAATTAATCCACGAAAACCAGTTATAAAAGCTAATCTTGCCTTGCATATTCTTATTCCAATAAGAATAATAATTCTGTGTGTTTTGCCTACACCGCTACCTAAATAGAGGAAAGAAAAATAAATGATGAAATTGTAACAGAATAAATCAGTCAAAAGTCATCTTCAAAATGAAGGTTGGTTGCAATGAATCTCCAAAACTCTTTGTCTGACACTCTTGTTGTACACAACGACAGACTGCTGTTCGTCCATTTCTTGATGCTATCTTCCCACTTGTAGTATCACAGTCTATTTTTTGCTCATCTGCATTTAACTCTTCACTCCAATATGGTTTTTATTAGAGTGCTATGTCTTTTAATGTTTCCAAAGTATTTAGCTGATTACATTTTTATTTCTTTCATCAACTTTAATTTTATTGCCAGCATCTCTAGAACCTCTATATCTGATTGCTTTTTAAAAAAAAATGAAATATGACCAATGCCTCTGTATATGCACACCACCAGGGCTTCCTTTAACTTTTACAATTGCTTGTTCAATATCTAGGTCAGGTTTCTGTCATTTGGTAGCATTGAATATATACACACAAGTGAAAAAAGTTTTGGTCAACCCTATTATTATTTCTTTCTATTTCACTTCTGCCATCATCTGTTGTTATATATTGAAGAAAGGAGACAGTTGTTACTTTTCTAGTATTTCCCCTTGCACTGTGATGTTCATTGTTGACCTCTTTTTCCAGTGCTAATTGTAATAATATTTTCCCCCTGAATACTGATATCTAATCCACTATCTGAATTGCACCTATTTACTGGCTACCAGAAATGTTACAACTCCTGTCCACTTCCTGTTAGCGACAGTGTGTCATCTGTATATCTAATATTGTTTATTATTTTTTGTTGATGTTCAGTCCAAGAAATTATCTAACTCATTTACAAATGCTTTCTGTGTTTATGCTGAAAGGGCTTAAGGACAACACACGTCACTGCTGGACTACTGTTATACCTATGTGTAATGAATAATTGCTGGTCTCTCTGGCCGAGGGGTTACACCACTTTCTCCATAATCCCGTTTATCATGCAGAGTCTCGTAGCGGGCGAGAACTGGGAGCGGTTCATCCCCCGCTGGTGACTTGCGGGATAACTGAGCCGGCCGCTCAGAAAGCAATGGCAAACTACTGAGCGTGATCTTGCCAAGAAATCAACAGACAGCTGAAAGATGCTGCTGTTGACAGCGATGTCCTGTAAAAGGATATGCAAATAAACAAAAATTAATAATTATTTTTGTATGTAACTGTTGTCACTTTTTACCAGTATAGGTTACTAATAAGACACCCTTTCAATCTAATTATATCTCCTGAAGGCACGTAGTTAGCTGTTCGTGTTATATTTGATCTAAAGCTGTTTTGTAGTCTATAAAGCATACATAGGTATTATCAGGACTCATATATATATATATATGAGTGGGTGGCGGGGTAGGGGTATTCCATATCAAAGGAGAGGTAAGGTGCCTCCTTCCCTCCGCTAGCCTACAGGACACCCTTGGGCAAGGTGGAGTACCCATTTAGCCCCCTGATAAGGGTTACGTGGAGCCATGGGTTGAAATGGAGACAAATAGGTATTTTGAACTCCTGCGGGGAAAAACGAACTAAACATCAACAAACGTTGCACATACCTTACAAGGAGATCCACGTGTCGCGAAATACAGGTGAAAAATCCGAAATCAGAAGCACTCAATAAATATAAAAATGAATAATAAAATAAGATAAAATACACACAAACGCATACAATACGACACACAGACGTTTCGATTCTCAGAATCTTTGTCAATGACAACACAGCTAACAACGAGATACAGCAAACGAAAGACCACAATACACTAACACACGATCTATAACTTAGCCACGTGAGGCCGGAAAGGTGACTTGGCCAGCTGAATTAAAAATGGGTTGCCAAAAAGGATTGGAGTAGTCAAAAATATGTGAACAGTCTGCTATGAAAATATAGGAAAGTGAGGACAATTAAGTTAGATATGGGGGGGGGGGGGGGGGGGGGGGGGGGGAGACAGCATAGTAATAGATAGTGTGAACAATTAGGGAAGATGCCACAGTTATACTGTAGCGTCCACAACCGTATTCATTCCGGCTGGGTGGATGCATCCCAGATTGTGATTAGTGGCATTCAATTTTAAGTCTGATGCCGCTATTGGAGAAGCAAGGTTTTAGTGCGGTGACACATGCATCGTCGGCTCCATTATGGTTGAAGGAATTGAAATGGTTGGGGACAGGTTTGTCAGCGCCCTGATTGATGTCCCTGAGGTGTTCCCTGAAACGATCCGCAAGACGTCTTGCCCGTTTTGGCCAATGTATTTCATGTCACATCGTTTGCAGATGATAACATAAATCAGATTGCGGGATGTGCAAGTGAAAGAATCTTTCAAGGTGAAGGTACCTCGGGGAAATGCAATCTCTGTGGTCCTGAACAACGTATGGGCATGTCAGACAGTTCCTACGATGGCATTCGAATGTGCCCACGGATGAGGTAACTGTGGGGAGGCGACCCATACGTTGTTCAGACACCAGAGATTGCATTTCCCCGAGGTACCTTCACCTTGAAAGATTCTTTCACTTGCACATCCCGCAATCTGATTTATGTTATCATCTGCAAACGATGTGACATGAAATACATTGGCCAAACGGGCAGACGTCTTGCGGATCGTTTCAGGGAACACCTCAGGGACATCAATCAGGGCGCTGACAAACCTGTCCCCAACCATTTCAATTCCTTCAACCATAATGGAGCCGACGATGCATGTGTCACCGCACTAAAACCTTGCTTCTCCAATAGCGGCATCAGACTTAAATTGAATGCCAACTAATCAACAATCTGGGATGCATCCACCCAGCCGGAATGAATACGGTTTGTGGACGCTACAGTATAACTGTGGCATCTTCCCTAATTGTTCACACTATCTATTACTATGCTGTCCCCCCCCCCCCCATATCTAACTTAATTGTCCTCACTTTCCTATATTTTCATAGCAGACTGTTCACATATTTTTGGCTACTCCAATCCTTTTTGGCAACCCATTTTTAATTCAGCTGGCCAAGTCACCTTTCCGGCCTCACGTGGCTAAGTTATAGATCGTGTGTTAGTGTATTGTGGTCTTTCGTTTGCTGTATCTCGTTGTTAGCTGTGTTGTCATTGACAAAGATTCTGAGAATCGAAACGTCTGTGTGTCGTATTGTATGCGTTCGTGTGTATTTTATCTTATTTTATTATTCATTTTTATATTTATTGAGTGCTTCTGATTTCGGATTTTTCACCTGTATTTCGCGACACGTGGATCTCCTTGTAAGGTATGTGCAACGTTTGTTGATGTTTAGTTCGTTTTTTCCCCGCAGGAGTTCAAAATACCTATTTGTCTCCATTTCATATTGTTATATCCTGCTGCAGCCGCTGCTTTTTCTCTCTATTCCATGGGTTGAAGAGCAGTCAACAGATAGTTGTATGTTATGGTCTCCAGCTTCACGATGGTAGACAGAGGATCTCTTTTTTTGGAAGACAAGGGCTACCGTCATCAACCAGTATGGTCACTGCTAGGAAGGAGAGCAATGGCAAACTACCTCCTTTACAGATGCCAAGAATATCGTGTACTGCAGTCTTATCGATAATCAGAGAAACGGCATAAATGGGTGCTCCATAGGAGCAGCCTCACCCGTTAGGGGTAGTCATGTGCACCAGGTGACTCCAGACCATCATCAGATGACTGAGTGCAAAAGAATATCAACATTGAAAGTAGGAACTTGGAATGTAAGAACTATGAGTGGGGATGGAAAATTTGATAACATTAAGAATGAAATGAGAAGATAAAATATTAACCTGTTAGGTATATGTGAGACCAGATGGACAGGAATGGGCATTATAAAATCCGATGAATATAGAATAATCTATTCTGGTGGAGAGATACAGCCGTGAGGATTGATTGATTGATTTAGGAACCGACTTCACAGCATTTGGGGCATTCCCATAAGCACTCCGTCCCCATCCTCAGAAGCCAGCGAAGAGTTCCAACCCCAATAGTGCCAGTAGCAATCTGATTATATGTGCGTCTCACCTTTCCTCTAAGCGTCGAGCATCGGCCAGATCCCCTCGTCACTCCACGCTGTCGCATTCTTGCCAGACCATGGTGATCCATTTGCTCCTCCGAGGTGTACACGTGCTCCCACAAGGCCGCAACCACGTCTGCCTTATCATGCATCAATACTCCCAAGTTTTGCAGAGCCAGCCAATCTGTCTGCCTGTTCATTCCCCAACACACCAGCATGCCCCTGGAGAAAATATCCAGACGATGCTTGCCACCCGTGACTTCCGAAGCGAAGCAAGCCACTCGGCACGAAGCTTGCCAGTCCTCACCCTACTCAGCATGCTTTCTGAGTCAGTTACAATCACGATGTGTGTGTGTATCGTATTCTCCATCCAGCGGAAAGCAGCGAGGAGTAGCAATTATAATGGATACAGAGAGAGCAAAATCGATCAAAGGATATTGGACTGTATCAGACAGAGTGTTACTGGTGATGTTGAGTGGAAGACCTTTTGATGTCAACGGCAAACAAATTTATGCACCAACAGCAGACAGTAGTGATGACAGCATTGATGAATTTTATCATGATTTAGAGAAATCCTAGAGAAAGACAGTCAACATTTTTGAGAAGAAATGAATTGGAGAACTTGGTGACAACTGGCAAGATCGAAGGGAAGAGACCAAGAAGTAAATACCTGGATGGCTTGGCCATGTGACATGGTCAAGATAGAAACACGGAGCTGATTCACGACTCTGGTGATCGAGTGAGATGGCAAAACATGACAGCCCATGCTTATCAGCATAGCACATGATGGATGGATGGAAAAATGTACTCTATGTTGGGGGTTGCAGAGGCTGCAGGACCAAGCACTGTCAGAGATCTTGGAGCACCTCTTCATGGTTCAGCCTATCCACATTATCACTCAATGTTTCCAGAGTTGTTATGCCAATTCATGTTCATGAAGTTCAAAAAGCAGTCTTGCACACCCAGCTAGTTCCTCGGTACTTGGAGAGTGGAATGGAAGCTCTGCAACATAATCCAGGCAAAGATGTTACTCAGATACCAGGTCAAGAGGAACATCTTTACATAATCTCAACCTGATAGAGCTCATTTCAGGTCTCAGATGACCTGAACATCAATCCTTTAAGTTCCCACATTCTTCCAGAGATTTTCCAGTCATCCAACCAACCATGCTCTATGTAAATTTAAAACACAGGGAAAAGGATATCTCTGCAGCAGACTGACAACTTCATTGTCATTGGGTCCTTGCTCACCAGCATCAGTGATTTCATCTTCATATCTGAAAACAGAATGGGCCATCAGAAGTGGTGATAGATTATTGTTTGAAACAATGTTAGATGAAAGCAATTCTGTTTTAAAGTACTTTGTGAAAAATTCTGATAGCACATGCATTCATGTGCACATGCATAGGCTATTCAGTTCAGTTGATTATTTTGCAGGTGGTGGGAAAACAAAACTGACAGTAAAAGTTCATTATATGATGGCATATGTTGAATTATGTTTACTCTAATGGGCACAAGTGTGCCCCTATGTTTGCTTTACCTATAACAAATAAGTTGAGCAGTGGTGTAAATAAGTATAGCTAAATAGAAAATAGTGCAAATATTGGTTCTCATTCTATTGAATACAAATCTGCCCAGAGATTTTCCTGACTTTTTCAATTTTGTGGGAAAATGATGGATGTGCTTCAAAATATGATGTTATAATTATATTATGATGTTAAGCGTGATATTTATGAAGAAATGTGGTGTGTCTGATTATTCACTGATTTTAAATGGATTACCATAACAATATGAAGTTGAATAATATATGAATAATTTTCTCTCTGTTTTCTCAATCTGTGTTAGATAATTTAACATTATCTGAATGATTTTTCCAAACTATGCTTAAAATATCAATACAGTAATTTTCCCTATGCAACCATCTTTAATTTGATATATAGTACAACATGTCTGCAGGTTCGATCGTGCCGCAATCCAAACTGAAACCGGAAATGATATACCGTGCCACCTCGGAATGATCCACTGTGTCCCCAAATATGGCTATGTAAAGACCATTCATGCTTTCTACGTCATTCATTCATTCAAATATCAATTGATAATAACAAACGCCATCTTAGGCTCTGCAGAAAAGTTTAGTCTAACATTCTATGCATTGTGATTGGTTGAAATTATCATGATCTTTTAAATAAATTTAATTATTTGGCAAATCATAAGTAATTTTAATTTCTAGAGCCGGTTTATGTTAATTTTAAGATAATTTTAGATGGATATTCAAACTCTGCACCCATTTTTACATATATTTGGAGTTTCATTGCTTAAATCACTTTATATGTGGTAGAAATTTATTTCTGCAGATATGTTGTTTGGTCTTTGTGAATGGAAAGCCAAGATGGCAGCCAACGGAATCTCAATTGGACTTGGCTCAAAATGTGCAATTTGATCTACTAATGTTAAAGAGAATACAAGTTTAAAGATTATTAATAATCTATTTATATACTTTTACTATGTTTTTATCATTTAACATGACAGTACATATTTTTGAAGATAGCTATCATATCCATCTATAGCCTGTTTGAGACAATCTCGCACGCACGGACTGACAGTGGAGATAATGGACATGCTGGAGAGTTCCAAAGTTACAGAAATCATGCCATTATATTAGTCAGAGACACTGGCACTAAAATGTGAATGTCTCCCCTTAGAATTGACATACAGGCATCATTGAGGTATCATTAGATTTGGTTTTTCAAGGCCTACCGTGGTGGTCTCATTAGTAAATACTCAAGTTTAAAATCATGATCGAACCTGCTACATTTTATTTACAACTTTTAAGTTGTTACTGTGACACATTCCTACTTCCCATTTTCCGCCATCCATTTTTGTTTGGTCCAAACCTACTTTGTGTTTGGCACAAAATCAGCTAAAAACAACTCTGGAAAATTATAGAGCCGCATAGCACTACATGCTTGCCTGCAGGCCCGGTTGTCATGTGTTCGAATCCCCGTCAAAATTAAAAAATAAGAGAGACTTTATACATAGTTGAAGTATGAATAAAGGGATACTTTACACATAGTTGAAGTATGAATAAAGGGATACTTTATACATAGTTGAAGTATGAATAAAACTGAGCTTTATTCACACTTAGTGACATTACGCTAGTCCTTTCTGGTTGTTTAAATATCAAGAATAATTTTTTGTGTCCCCAGGCGAGTTCAAGAATTGTTAACTTGCGTTTCTGTACACTTACTGTTTACAGGCATCCAATATGCGTCACCTCAGAGAGACATGATTAGGCAATACAAACACCAGGCTTTCGACTGACTGACGCCTCATGAATTAACAAATAAACAAGGAAATGCTACGCATATAAAGTGCAGGAAAACCTGGTATATGTGAAGCAGGTTGAAAAGAGAGAGGAGAGAGATAGATAACGAAGATAGTGTGAGAGACAGACATATGAGAAAGATGTGTTGAAAGACATAAAAAAATGGTAAAGACAAGAAAGAGAGGGTTAGGGAGATAGAGAAGGAGAGAGAGAGAGAGAGAGAGAGAGAGAGAGAGAGAGAGAGAGAGAGAGAGAGAGAGAGAGAGAGAGAGAGAGAGAGAGAGAGAGAGAGAGAGAGAGAGAGAGAGAGAGAGAGAGAGAGAGAACTCGTGTTCGGGTGGCTAAGCGCCTTTCCCAAGACAACAAAAATAGAGGACAGATAAGAACAGAAAGATAAGTGTGCAGGTTCTTGTACAGCAAGGTAAAGACACAGGTAACCAACAAAAACCCTAGGAAAGACTGTTTGTTGCCTAAAGCGAGATCATCAGACTAGCATCGGTTGATACCAACTTATTTGTTTTTCATTTACCAGATATCTGATATGTGGTTACTTCAGTGCACGCTCCAAAGAGTGGGACAGGTCAGGGAGAGAACATACAGGGCACTGCTATTGCTGAGGCCTTGCTTGATCACTCCCAGATCCATAGAGCACACTTTATTAACAAGCTTCGAGTTTCTCAGTTCTATATTTTAGTTCCTAATATTTTTTTGTTAAAAGTCGCTTTCACCCAATTAATTGCTGAACAATTAAAAAAAAAATTGTCCGGTATGGAATCGAACCTCGAGCTCCCGCGTAAAAGGCGGAGACACTTACCACTATGCTACTAAGGACACGATTTTGAATTCAACGAAAATGTATAATATAGCTACACGCATGTCCCGATGACGTCACGTACGTTAAGTCACGTGACTTGGCAAATCACGTGACCAGCCGGGACAGTTCAACTATGAATAAAGGGAGTCTTTATACATAGTTGAAGTATGAATAAAGGGAGAATTTATTCATAGTTGGAGTATGAATAGTCACTTTGAAAAAATAATCCCTTTAATGGATACCAGGAAATGTCCTGGGATAAAGTCAGCCGCCGTTATATTGATCATATCATCCAATGAGTGCTTTTGATGTTTAAAACCTACGGGACTAGCACCATATGAATGCATCAAAGCGTGTATAAAAGGCTCCTTAGTATCCTACAAATTAATAAATCAGTATTTTCCTCCTTTGCTCTTTTTGGTTCCTGTTAAATAAAAATTAAAAATTATCCAACTATAGCAAGTTCCACCGTGCCGCGACCGGAAATGAAAACCGAAATCATGTACGGAATCATACCGCCATGATTCACCGTGTCTCCCAGTTCGCGCTAGTTAAGACCATGCATTCTTTCGACGTCATTCATTCATTCAAATCTCACATGACAATAACACACGTCACCCTGGGTTTTCCAGGAAAGGTTTGCCTAATATTCCGTGCACAGCGATTGGTTGAAATCATCGTGACCTTTTATATAAATAAGAATATATTTCATACTTACCGTAATTAATAATTTTTGTGGTGTTCTTTATAGAATTAATTCAATTATAGATGTGTTTTTGAATTCTGCATACAATTTTAAATATATATGGAAAGTTTCAACGCTGTATTAGCTTAACCCTTTTACTCCTACAGGGCCGATTTCTCGGCCTTAGGGTCGCGACAAGGCACTAGTCAGAAACCCGATCGGGCCGATCATCGGCCCTGTTTGTAATAACTGCTTTGATTGGTTTGCTTTTAATAGCACAGGGCAATCAAATGCTGCCTTGTAACCGTCAGCCATTTTACTTTGCAAAATGGCAGCTTACAGCACGCGTTTCTAGCAGAGGGATTTAAATTTGTGAGTTTTAACTGCAGATACCCAGTTTTTCGTGGATTTGTGATTTCTAAAATGGCCAGCTTTGAACCCGAAGAAGTGCTAGCTTTGTCGAGCTCTGATAGTAGCGATTTTGACAGTTCAGGGCTGTCAAATAATGATTGTAGTGATACGGAAAGTGCCGATGAGGATTCAGACCTCGTGTTCCTGTGGTTTAGGTGTATTGGGACTAAAGAGGATTGTGTTGATCCATATCCATTCATGGAGATGTCCGGACCACCTATTTGGACTACCTATATGCCACACCTATTATGTATTTGGAGTTGTTTCTCACACTCAATCTTATTAAATTGTTTATGAAAGAAACAGATATGCCAGGCAGTTTCTAGATAGTGGAGTCCTCAATATTAGAAGGTCTGTGGCTCACAGTTGGGTTGAGGTTGAGGTTACTGCGAATGAAATGAGGGCCTTCATAGCCATAATTCTCAACATGGGTTTGGTTCAATGTGCAACAAATGTCAAAAGGGACTTCATGGTTGTTGCTTTTCTAAACATAAGTGTTCCAAATTATTCTAAAGTGGTGTAGGCATTCAGTGAGGAAATATTAGGTGAGTACCATTTTTTTTAAATGTATTTTATTACAAAATATTATGATGTTATTAAATATTTTATTTTTCACAAAATGCAAATGAGGTCAACAAATTGGCATAAACATGAACAAAATAACTTCAATCATACACAGAAATAAACTTTAGTTTATCCTCTTTAAGAATATATATACTTGTATATACCTATATAGGGTTCTAATATTTTTGTTTGAATTTATAAAATTGTCACTTCAGTCATTTCTGTACTCCAAAAAAATGGCTCCGTCTTCTTCAGAGGGAAACCTAAATTTGGCCCAATGTTGTTCCGTCCTAAAAGGGTTAAAGGTGGATGTAAACAACATTTTCTGTGAAGATGTGTTGTTTTTTGTTCTTTGCGCATATCTATCCGACTGGCATGTGCACTTTGTAACACTATTTTGGTGTTCCTTATATAGGATTAAATCAATTATAGATGTATTTTTGAATTCTGCATACAATTTTAAATGTATCTGGAAAGTTTCATCACTGTACTAGCTTTAATTGTGGAGAAAAACAACATTTACTGTGAAGCGTGTCTTTGTGAATGGGAAAATGCATGGCATGCGCCATGGCGACTGCGCATATTCGCATGTTAATCGAAGTGGCACGTACACTTTCACTTTTCAACACTCAAAACATACAATTTGACCTACTAAAGATAAAGAGAACACAAGTTTAAAGATTATTAATAATTTATTTGTATACTTGTTCTATTTTGTAATCATTTAACATGACGGAACATATTTTTGAAGTCAGTTTTCATAATCCGCCTATGACCCGTTTGGTTGAGACCAACCTCGCTGACGGAGAAAAATGGAAATGGCACGCTGAACCATAATTAATTTTTTTTTCTGTCGCTTTCAATATAAAACCATCAATTGTAGATGGATCTTCGAATTCTGCTTCAAATTTTTCAGAAATTTGGAAAGTTTCACACTAAACTTGCTTTAATTGTGGTTGAAAAACAGGCAAAGATGTTACAATCATGAAACCCAAAACGGCAGCTTGACTTTATAAAAATCTTTGTAGAACAATCATTGTGTCCTCGCTAGCGTAGTCGTAAGCATTCCGCCTGTCACGCGGGATATCGGGGTTCTGTTCCCGGCTGGGCATACTTTTTGTTTAAAAATTTTTCACAAAATTATTAGGTGATATAATAGAAACTATTAAACATTACGAACTAAAATATTATCTAGAACTAAGAAACTGGAAATTTGTGAATAAAGTGTGCTTTATGGATCTGTGCAAGCTGCCAACTGCCGGGGAGCGCATACCACAGAGGCAGCGGAATGATCGCGTATCGGAATCGATGGTTACAATAGATGTCTTTGTTTAATGTAAATTTTAATTGCCATATAAAATATTGCCCCTGAATCAGCATATTTTCATCGCTAAACTTGCTCGAATTGTGGTTGAAAAACAGATTTTCTGCGAAGATGTGACTTTGTGAATTGGAAACCCACGGGTCATGACGGCCGCGCATATCGATTGCGCTACACTTTGTAACACTCAAAACGTGCAACTTGAACTACTAAAGTTAAAGTGAACACAATTTTAAAGATTAATAATAATTTATTTGTATACTTGTACTATTTTGTAATCATTTAACATGACGGAACATATTTTTGAAGTCAGTTTTCATATGACCGTTTGAGACAATCTCACACGCACAGACAGCGCAGACACCAGCGGGTGTCGCTGGTGAAGGTAATCGGACACACTGGAGAGCTCTAATATCGGGTGAATAGCATGAGAAATCGCAACTCGTCTCACCTTCACAAAAATGTGAATATCTTCACTTAGAAGTGACATACAGGCATCATTGAGGTACCATTAGATTTTGAATTTCAAGGCCTATCTACTGTGGTGGTCTCATTAGTATATTCTCAAATTTAAAATCATGATAGTTCTCCCTACCAACTACAAAAACAACCTACTTTACCTTTAAGTAGTAGCAATGTCAGAGTTATCAAACTTTCCCGGGTGGGGCGGGTATGGTATTTCTTAATTTCGCGAACTTTTTGTTGCGTCCAACGATTTCACTTCCGGTTGTGACCATGTCCATCTAGATATCAATTAAACGAAAGCAGCGTGGTACGATGAAAGGGGAAGTTATTCTGATATTTTCAGTATTGGTCCTTCTGCTAGGCGCCAACAGATTGAGCCGAAAAAATTGTTTTCTCTGGATTTTAAAAAATTCTATTCACGAATAGTAAGGTAAATTTGTCTTATAACTCCTGTAGCTTAAAGAAGTCTAAACTATTTATTGCATTTTTGAATGCCTCGTCCAATTTTACATAAATGTGAAGAGTTTCAACACAGCTGGTGTTTGCTGGAGTTCAGGACAAAATATTTAGTGACATGGCCATGGCCATGGCCGTCATTACTCATAACACAAAATTCAAGATTGCGGTGCCCATACAATAAACTACAGCGGACCTGTATTTATTTATAATTAGAACTGGTAATTTAACTACTAAAATTAAACAGAATACAAGTGTCATTTATAGCAGTAATATATCTGTGTACTTGCATATATATTTCAGCATTTGACATGAATGAAAATAATTTTGAAAGCCAGTTTTCAGACCCGTCTGTAAACTTGTAAGAAGTCTAAGTAAGGAGTACTTTTTTGCTAAGCTGCGCAGCAGTACATAATTATTTAAATTTAAATACAGTACTGTAAAATTGCTCGATTTAAAGCTCTAAAAAGTACTGGAGAGTTTTGGTCATAGACCATAACTTTATGAAGGGAAAATCCCAACTGCACCTCCCCGCGGTAGAGGATGGAAACACACTACGGTGTGGCTAACACAGCTCTGGGGACCGAGTATCCACCGGAATAAGTGGACAACTCTGCAGCTGAGCAGAGCAGGGCACTCACTTGTCCTGACAGTTGGAAATGGCTGTCAAAGGCAGAGTTAAAAGACCACCGTGTGAATGTGGAAGGCAAGGGGAAACCACCACATTATCTTCCCAAGATTTCATGGCGACACACATTTCAGAAATAGGGAACGACGTTAATGGCTGTCTTAGGACATCCTCGTCCGGTAGGGACAGTCATGAGCCACAGGTGACACCAGACCGTCATCCAGCTACTGATGGCAAAACTAAAACAATAACTAAACTAAATAAATTTAGAGTAGGAACGTGGAATGTTAGGACATTAAATGAGCTAGGAAAGTTAAACAATGTTCTAAGAGAAATGGAAAACATGAAAATGAATATACTAGGCATAAGTGAGATGAGATGGAAGGGATCTGGCAAAATTATAACCGACAAACACACAATAATTTATTCTGGAGGGGACACACATGAAAAAGGTGTAGGAATAATATTTGATGAAAATACAGCCAAATCTATGACTGGATACTGGTGCATTTCAGATAGAGTTATAATGGTCAAAATCAAAGGCAAACCAATAGATATAAATATTATACAAGTATATGCACCAACAACAAACAGTAGTGATGAAGATATACAAAACTTTTACGATGAAGTTGAAATGGCAATAGCCCAAATTGGATCACAAGAAATAAAAATAATACTGGGGGATTTTAATGCAAAAGTAGGAAAGGGAAAAATAGAGGATATAGTGGGGAATTACGGTTTAGGTACAAGAAATGAAAGAGGAGAGAAACTAATAGAATGGGCAAATATTAATGATATGATAATTGGAAACACATGGTTTAAACACCATAAAAGACGACTATACACATGGAAAAGCCCTGATATGAAAATACGCAACCAAATTGACTACATACTTATTAATAAAAGATTTAGAAATGCATTAATTAATGTAAAGACAATGCCTGGTGCTGACGGTAACAGTGATCATGTACCACTATGTGGACAAATAAAAGTAAGATTAAAGAGAGGGGAAAAAATGGTTAAAAACTTGAGACTTAATAAAGAGGTTCTGAAAGTAGATAAAGAAATTCAAGAACAATACAGAGTGACTGTGAAAAATAGGTACAATGCAATAGCTAAAATACAGAGTATAGATGAACAATGGGAAATGTTAAGGGACTCCATTCATCAAACTAGCAAAGAAATATTACCGGAGAGAAGCCAAAAAGCTAAGAAAAAATGGATGAATGAAGAAATCTTAAGGTTGATGGACAAAAGGAAACAGAATAAAAATGACAAACAAGAGTATGCTAAGATAAATAAAGAAATAAGAGATAAATGTGTGAAGGCAAAAGAAAGTTGGTTAAATGAGCAATGCAGAAAAATTGAATTAAATTCCATTAAAGATCAAAAAAGTATGTACAGACAAATCAGCGAGCTCACAGGAAGAAAAATAAGAATAAATACAGGGTGTTTGAAATCAAAAACAGGACAGACTTTATTGGAGGAAGGTGCTATAATGAAGAGGTGGAATGAGTATATAAGAGAATTATATAATGGAGAAAGGGAAGAATTAACAGAAGAAAGTAACTTAGAAGGCCCACCTATTCTAAAAGAAGAAGTCGCTGATGCTATGAAACATATGAAGAAAGGAAAAACAGCTGGGCCAGATGAAATCACAATAGAAGAATTAGAAGTGTTGGGAGAATTTGGAGTAGATATATTAACCAAAATGTTGAATGATATTTACAGTAGTGGATATTTACCCAGTGATATGCTGAAATCTGTATTTATAGCTATACCAAAAAGACCAGGAGCAATTGATTGTGAAGATTTTCGTACAATTAACCTCATAAACCATGTCACTAAGCTTCTACTCAGAATTATAATGAGAAGAACAAGAAATAAAATAAAAATGGAAATTAGTGAAGAACAGTATGGTTTTATGGAAGGAAAGGGTACAAACAATGCAATATATATATTACGAACACTAATAGAAAGATCAATAGAGAAACAAAGAGACATATATTTATGCTTCATAGATTATACTAAGGCATTTGATAAAGTAAAACATGATGAGCTGATTAAAATGTTGGAAGATATCAACATTGATGGGAAAGATTTAAGAATAATAAAGAATATATACTGGAACCAAGTAGCAGCAATTAAAATGGGAAATAAAGAGGGTAGTTACGAACAGATAAAGCTAGGAGTACGACAGGGGTGTGTCTTGTCACCCGATCTCTTCTCCCTGTATAGCGAAGTAATAATGAGAGAGATCAAAGAGAAGCCAGGAATACTAATCGGAGGATATAATATAAACAATATACGCTATGCAGATGACACAGTATTGGTAGCGGATAATGCAACAGACCTACAACAATTGTTGGACAGTGTAGTAACAGAGAGTGCACAGAAAGGACTGTCCTTGAATATCAAGAAAACAGTAACAATGGTGATATCAAAGAAAATGGGGACGCCAAAATGTGACATAGAAATAGAAGGGGAAATTCTCAACCAAGTGGATAATTTTAAATACCTAGGGGCACTTATAACATCAGATGGAAGATGTACAAAAGAGATTAAGAGCAGAATAGGGCAGGCAAAGACAGCATTTCAGAAAATGAAGAGTATCTTATGCAATAAGTCGCTATCAATGAATGTAAGAAAGAGAGTACTAAAATGCTATATAGAACCAGTTTTGCTGTATGGCAGCGAATCTTGGAATGTAAATGAACAAATTAGGAAGAACTTAGAAGCAACAGAGATGTGGTTTTTAAGACGAATGTTGCGAATTCCTTGGACTGCCAGAGTAACTAACAACGATTGCCTGAAAGAGGCTAATGAAACTAGAACACTATATACAACAATAAGAAAGAGACAAACATCTTTCTTTGGTCATGTGATGAGAAGAGAGGCATTGGAGAACATCGTGACAACTGGAAAGATCGAGGGGAAGAGAGGCAGAGGCAGACCAAGAGAAATGATGCTGGACGGACTGAGACGGTGGCATGGAGGAATATCATCAGCAGAGTTGATCCAGAACACCAAAGACCGAGATCTGTGGAGAGCCATGAACGCCTACGCCAGCCGGCACGGCACTTGATGATGATGACTGTAAAATAAGTTATATGTTTTAAGTAAGTTAGTAGTTAATTGATTATGTGGTTGTTTCGGGATTTGAAATTTTAATATTGAGCACAACCCACTACTGGCAACGCCGATCGCATTCTGGTATGAACCCAAGGCCTATCCACGTCAATATGGAAGCACTATACTCGAGTTTCGCCCTCATTTGAGCTCGTCAGTAGTGCATATCCCTGACCGGATCCGGAAACAGTCCCAGGATCACGCGTGTGAAGCGGGTGTGTAACCACGCGGCACACACTGGACACACCAAATTATCACAACAGATACATCACAACGCTACCCATCGTAGGCTATGCTCAAGATTGCCCAATCGCCGCGACCGACGTCCGTCAATCGATGGGACCCGAACGATCAGGACTTCTCACTGGCAAGGAACACCAGGCCTCCTAAATCCAGTGAGCAATAATCAATTGATTATGTGGTTGTTTCGGGATTTGAAATTTAAATATTGAGCACAACCCACTACTGGCAACGCCGATCGCATTCTGGTATGAACCCAAGGCCTATCCACGTCAATATGGAAGCACTATACTCGAGTTTCGCCCTCATTTGAGCTCGTCAGTAGTGCATATCCCTGACCGGATCCGGAAACAGTCCCAGATCACGCGTTAATTGCTGACTATTAGATACAGAACAGTGTAATAATTATAGAGCAGAAGTAGAAATCAATTTTAGTGAATATTTAATTATTTAATATTTTTATTTTTTTATTATTTAATATCTTAATAATTAATTAACTGCTGCTTAATTTATGCAGCAGTTACAAACTTACTTACTTACATTAATGCATGATATTTAATCAACAAAAGAAAGCTGTCGCAATGCAGTTAGTACATTAAGACAATATGATACATTTTCATGAATTGTTCTTTCACTAACGACGAACATTTCACATGACATTTAATTAATATAATAAATGTGCAGCTATTTTTAAATAGTAATTAGGTCACAGCACATCATATCGAAAAGTCTTAAAAGTCAAGTGCATCTTTGTCAGAGACTCTGAGACTCTTGTGCTTTGTACGATGCTTTCGGCAGGCCGCCGTGCGGAAAGAGACCGAGCCATATGGGGTAAACCTGGTGCAATGAAGTTGATCCTCTCATTCCTCTCGACATTCTATCAAAAGAGGAATGTGACCTTTACTTTTCTGTTACCAAATCATAAGTAGAAACCCCATTTTAAAATATTCTCTGTATATGCAAATACTAATAATCATCATCATCAAGTGCCGGCTGGCGTAGGCGTTCATGGCTCCACAGATCTCGGTCTTTGGTGTTCTGGATCCTAATACTAAATTAAATTTATATTATACACCTGTAACAGGGGATTGGGGGGGGGGGGGGGGGGGGTGTCTTTAGCAGCATAGCTGTACACAAAATTAAATAATTGAATTTAAATAAAATACTGTGAAACAAGTTATGTTTCATTTTTATACATCCTCACCTATTTTAACTTTCGTTTTTGCATATTTCATTTTTAGTTTTACATTATGATAATAAAAATAAATAAATATTACGTCAAGTTAGGCCTTGCTGCCCCGGACGGAATGATATATGGCACTACGTTGTCCGTTTAAAAATAAACAAGCCACAGTAATAGAAGGCAAATAATAAACAATTGGCAGCCATTTTAAATTGTTAATTAGGTCAAGGCACATCCTGTTGAAAAATAAATAATACGTCAAGTTAGGCCTCGCCGCCTTGGACGCAATGATATATGGCACTACGTTGTCCGTTTAAAAATAAACAAGCCACAGTAATAGAAGGCAGAATTTCTCAGCTTCCAATTTTAGTTAGGGCCGCAATAAAATCTTCCTTATCTCTTAGATCACCATTGCACTTCCTGGTATTAAATTACGTCACCAAAAAAATTCATAACTCCGCTTAGAATTACCGATACTCTTCGTTGAGATACCTTTGGATTTGTCTTGTCAAGCTCTATCTAATTGGTATGATTTCATAAGTAAGAACCCAATTTTTAAATATTGACCAAAATTGCTAAGTAGTATAAGTAATTTAAGTAGGTTGTACTTTAATTACTTTTTTTTAAAAATGTTGCTAGACTAAATAATATAGTACTGAAAAGTGAAGACGACATTGTGACTTCTTGTTATGAGCGCCTTACCTGTCTTCATCATACTGATCTACATCAACCTTTCTGAATTTGCTTGAAGAAGTATTTTTTGCCATTGTTGGTATATATTTAGTTCACGTTTAACAATACAGTACAAGGGAAATACTATTTGGTTCAACCCGGAAGTTAAAACCGGAAAACAAACTATTTACAAAATCATCCTGCAGCTAGGCTCTATTGTCATTTAATATTAATTTTTTTCGAACCTTCGTGGGGTAATTATAGCTTTTAATTGTTTATGTTGTCTAGTGGGTCCTCTATTTCTTTCTTCTACTTCTATAAGAGCAAGGAATACATATGAATGTATTTATAAAGTGCCCTATTTACAGACATATTGTGAAAACGGAGCAGATTCGAGGCATAGTTGCCATTCTAGATATTTTATATCCAGATCTAGAGGTTTTTGCCGGCGTCTGGATACCGTTTTCTGACGTTTGGATGCTGGATGCAATTCTAGATACTTTTTATTTGGAGTCGGATATTTTGAATACTTTCTAGATTTTACTTTTCTTTCGGTGTCATTTACCCATTTTATGTTTGGCCTGGACGCGCATATAATTATGGTAAACTGCCCTTATTTAACTTTGAACTAACTTGGGTCAACGCTCAACCAATCTGGCAACCCCCCTCCCCCCCCCCCCCCCCCCCCCCCCCCTGGTAATGAGTAAAAGGGCGCATAAGGGCACTTGAATGTAAACTTTTGGTCAGTAAACATTTAAACTTAAAGAATTTGGCTGCAATTGGAACCGATAATGCATCGGTAATGGTCGGTATCAACCATTGCGTGTATGCAAAATTGAAGGAAGATATCCCATCTTTAATCCTCATAAATGTGCGTGTCATTCCTTGCAGCTAGCATTTATCACATGCCTCATCAGTCAGAATGTTTACCAAGGAATTTGGAAATTCCTTATTGCTGAAACACATAACTGGTCTCTCCAAATCATCTGTCAGACAACAGCAATATAATAATTTATATAAAGCATTAAATGATAGTTCCTCACCACTGAAAATTCTGTCATATTGCAAAACTAGATGGTTATCAATTCAACCAGCTGTTTGAAGTAATTGTGAACCGATGGTCGGAGTGAAGACACTTCGAAATAACAAGACAAATGAAAGTGCTACACAGCTTAAATACTATATGGAAAGTACAGTGATGAAAATAATTTGCATTCCTTCTCTTTTTCACAACCCATTTTAAGTGAAGTGCAAAAAGTAATAAGCTATTTGAATCTCAAAATGTTGATAAAGTTAAATTACTTGACGATCTCACTTTGCTATTTCACTCAATTGGTAAAAGACTTATATTGCCAACTTGTAAAGGTGACTTGTTCACTTGCACTTTAGAGAGCTATTTGGCTCCCAAGCCATACCTGGGATACCAAATCGAATCAAAAATTGATGGTTTTAAAAACAAAAGGAGTGTTAACAGAAAATGAAGAGAACAACTAAGAAAAGCGCTGTCAAGATTTTCTTGTTCCATTATTCGATCAACTGAAGCAGAGACTTCCTGAAAATTTAGATGTATTGAAAAATATTTCACTCTTCTCTATTAAACAACATCACCTCAGCCAGTAAGGACATAACCTAAATATTGTCAAGTTATTACATTGTTTAGGGGCTACTGATAATAGTGTGGAGAAAGCAGAATATTAGTTAACCGAAACTAAATTTGGTTGACTGGACAAACAGAACCAGAAACTAAAGCTTTTTGGAGTGAAGTAAGACCATTTAAAGATGCTTTCAGGAAACATCCCATTCTGTGAGCTCTTTTGAATGTGCAATGTCTTGCCACAGATACTAGCCATTCAATGCTGATGCGGAAAGAGTTTTCAGTACTGTGAATTATACAAAATGTAAATACTAAGAAAAAAGGATGAACTTGATCTTTAAAATGCTATATTGACCATAAGATTGCCTGATCGATGAGAGCAAGAAAAGCGTTAACTTATCAGCTCCCTGATCGTGTAATTAAAAGAATTTGAACAGCTAAAGCATACCAGAGTCATTTTGAATTGAAGCTTCAACTTCATCATCCAAGCTAAAGTGCATACTTGTGAGAAGGCATCAGTGAAAGATGAGGGACATGATCTATAGGAGATAGGTAAGTCACATATTTATTCCATTTAAATGTTGCATATCCTTACATGATGGTGGCAGAACATCAGGAATTTTTCAGCTTGCGTTGATGTACAAGGCAAGATTACGCCTCAGTGTTTGCCATTGCTTCTGAGCGAACGGCTTCACATACCTCTGTAAGTTACCAGCGCGGCTCGAACCGCTGTCGGTTCGTGGCGCAGCTGCGTTTACTCACACGAGACTATACGGGATTACGGCGGGAAGCGTAAACTTTTCGCCAGGGAGTTCCCCGGCCAGTCAACAAATAATAATGTAATTCCTACTTTCTCAATTGATATTTTTCCTAGATAATTCAACGAAATATAGGATTATTATGATTTTGTTTTTTGGCCGTTTCTAGATACTTTGGTTTAAAAAAAAAGTGGGCACACCTGTAATTTCGAGGTCCTTTGCAGTCAATGTCTGCTCTCATCATGACCCGTCGAAAATTTGTTCGATTTCTTGCCATTTCTCCTACCCCGTTCACCTGGATGCCCAAGGTGTCTGCAATATCCTATGGCCATCTTTGTGTTCGTCGACTCCTGCCTCTTCTTCCTGAAACCTTGCCTTCCATCACTGTTCTTTACGAGCCACAGTGACGTTTGATGTCACCAACATCCCCCCCCCCCCCCCACCTTTAACACCCCCACCGAGACAAGATACTGTTAATGAGCATGTTTTCTTCGATGCTCAGATATTATATGGAGCAGTGTTTCCCAGCCGATCTTTCTGGTCTAGGGGTTACACGACTTTCTCCGTAATCCCGTATAGGCCTACTCTCGTAAGTAACGTGACGTTGCGCGAGAATCAGTTGCGGTTCTCTCCGCAACGTTAACTTAGAGGTATGTGAGCCAGTCGCTCAGAAAACAATGGCAAACTACTGAGCGTAATCGTGCCAAGAAATCAACAATCAGCTGAAAGATGCTGATGTTGACAGCGATGTCCTGTAAAGGATATGCGAACCAGGGTTGCCACGTTTCTTTTTTTTTTTTTGACCAAACAAAATCTAGAAACGGCCCAAACAACATTCACAAATATCTAGATTTCGTTGAAAAGTATCTAGGAAAAATATCCAGATTGAGAAAGTAAGAAATTACATATGTATTGGTGTGACTGCCGTCTCCCTGGTGAAGGAGTTTACGGCTTTCCCGTAACCCCGTATATTTCTCGTGAGTAAACAGCTGCTCCCGACCCGGCAGCGGTTTCGAACCGCGCTGGTAACTTACGGGTGGTACATGAGCCGGTCGCTCAGAAAGCAATGGCAAACTACTGAGCGCTAATCTGCCCTAGTACATCAAAAGCAGCTGAAAAATGCTGTTTGTTAACTGCAACGTCATGTAAGGGAAATGCAACATTAAAAAATTAAAATAATGTGACTTACCTTATAGAATCATGTCCTCATCTTCACCTGCTATCTGTCGCACAAGATGCACTTAGCGGGATGATGAAGTTGAAGCTTCAGATTCAAATGATTCTGGTATGCTTTAGCTGTTCCAATTCTCTTTAAATACACGATAAGGAGCTGATAAGTTGCACTAGCATTTTCCATCCGCTCTCTCAATCCGGTGCCCCAAATCTTATTGCTCAAGATGGCATTTAAGATGCGCCCTCAAGGTTTCAATCCTATTTGCATTAGTTTACATTTTGCTATAATTCATAGCCTACTGAAAACTCCATTTCCACATCAGCCATTTGAATTGAACTGCGGGTTAGTTTCATGGCAGACACCGCACATTCAAGGAAGCTCACAGCATGGACCGCCCATATAACCTTAGGCATCACTCTTAAATTGTCCTTACTTTCACTCCAAGGCTTCAGTTTCTGTTTTGTTTCCTTTCCCCGTCCAAACCTAATTATATTGGTTAAACTGATATTCTGCACAGTGTTTCCAAATAGCTAAACCATCAACAGAGCATTTTTGTAAAATGCAGGATATTTATCCTTGTCCGAATACGTTTTATAGAACTCTTCCAAACCAACTTGATGGAATTTCTCCTATAACTATGTATCACAACATGTATCACAATGTTCCATTTGTAATCTTCCTGGTAATATATTCACGTCTACCGCGAATGGCGTTGCAAATGCGCAAAACAGCACATGATGTTTTTTTTTTTTTTTTTTTAAATCCTGAAATCGGTTTTTAAATTTAAGGTTTAATTCACATATCAAAGAAGCGTATTTATCCGCCGCCTCCTGTGAGACGTCTGGTTGCAATGACAATGTAGGTAAGTGAGTAAAGTTTTTTTGTCTTCAATTGTTGTTCCCAAAGACCAAGTTTCATTTCTTCTTCTTCTGCGTTCATCCGGATGTTTTTCCGGACGTGACTGCGTTGTGCCTGTTTACAGCAGAGCTGCGTTTTTGCTCCGTTAGGCCGACACATCCGACTTCTGCGGGCATTTTTTTGACCGGGTTAACCTTCCCGGGGGTTTCTTAGGACGTTTGAATCTCACTGTTGTGGTGTTATTCCCCATCCGAGCTGGCCCATATAGAACAGCCAAAGACATCCTGGTCAACCCTCAAGGGAAGGCAGGGGCAGACCATGGGCATTCCCCGCCATCCAAGGAGGCTTCCATACTTGCAGAGCCATCACACAGCGCTCTAGTACTGGGCTCACCCAAGGAATCGTCACGTCCTGCACATGGCTGCTTAGCCTCACTTCCGTATATTGGGCCTTCCGTTCATCATAGGCTGTTCCTCCGGAAACCAGAAGAATGAAGTCTGCAGATGACATCCACACAGTGAGCTTTTGATTCAGACATTCCACATAATGGATTTGCTATCCAAGCAATATTCCGTTTCGTGCCACTAGAACACTTTTTCCACCTTTTATGAAGCCCACACAGTGAGCTTTCGATTCGGACTTTCCACGTAATGGATTTGCTATCCAAGCAATATTCCATTTCGTGCCACTAGGACACTTTTTCCACCTTTTATGAAGCCCATACAGTGAGCTTTTGATTCGGACTTTCCACGTAATGGATTTGCTATCCAAGCAATATTCCATTTCATGCCTCTGGGACGCTTTTGTAACCGACATACCTGTGGTATGAAATGTGGCAGTCTAAATACATCTTCATGCACCTTTAGATGTCAACCTGAATGTAGTTAATGTAAGCTGTAGTCAACTTGAGCTTGTTGATATCTCCATAGAGCTTGTCCTCAAATGAAGCAGGCGTGGGCCAAAATATCTTTCTCTGTTCTGCATATATTGGACACTCCTGCAGCAAATGTTTAGCGGTCATTTTACCAGTTCCAAAATTACATTCATCGGTATCTCCTATCTTTAGTTTATTGAACAAGTGGTGTTTCAGCCTGTTATGTCCTGTGCGGAGTCTGAAGATTGCTACTTGTTCTTTTCGGTCGAGTTTGTAATATGCATCATCCTTCTGGTGGCCTGGATGCTCTGATTCACATTTGGTTCTATAGGTGCTTTTTATAAACTTTTTTGCCTCATTATAGGTTATGTCTATGTCAGGCTGTGGTAATTATCCACCCTCTTTTGCTAGTCTGTCAGCCTCTTCATTTCCAGGTATACTGCAATGTGATGGGATCCACTGTATTACAACTTTTTTGGATTTCTGGCATAGACCATGGAGTACTGCTCTTAGGTCAGTTAGTTCTGTGCTGTTTTTGCTCATCAGTATTGAGACAGCTGACTTTGCATCTGTGAAGATAGCTATTTGCTTCTCTTTATTTTCCTCCATTAAGAGCATATTCTGCTGTAGTTTTCAAAGCCTCTACCTCCGCTTTGAAGTTACTTAAAAATTTTCCAGTTGCCGCTGACTGTGATTTTTTCCACTTCATTTTTTAAATTAAGGAGAATTCCTCCTCCTCCATGTTTAATTGAATCTTTGGCTGATCCATCTGTATATGCATGGGTCCAATTGCTGCTTGGGTAATATTCTTTTATGTAGTTTAGGGTTATTTTTCTTCTTTCGGTTTCATTTTGAGTGTTCTTTTTCTCAATAACAGGAATGTTTTCTATCATCTCAGGCAGTTGCTGCTGTCTCCAAGCTGGGAACTTGTGTGCATTGTAAATGGGTTTGACTGTTGAAATGTTAAGTATGGGATCTGAGCTAATCTTTCGTTTTGCAGTTTCTACAAAGTTTCTACGCTTCAGTCTTCCCTTTCCAAAACCATTAAACCTGTTATACATAGGGTGGTCTGTCAATCTTCTAAAATTTTCTGCTTGTTGCTGGGCTCTGCTATCTCTTCTATCCTGCATTGGTTGTAAACAAGTGATCTTTTCTAGTTCATTAATAGGCGTTGTCTTCAGGCTTCCAGTTATGATTCGCATTCCTTGATTTTGGACTCTATTTATTTTGTTAAAGTTTGACTTAGCTGCTATTGCTCAAGCTGCAATGCCATATTCTAGTACTGGCCTCACCCGTCCAGTATATAACTTCTTGCTTGAGAACTTTCTCATCTGCTCCCCATGTTGTACCAGCAAGCTTTTTCATGATTGCCATTCTTTGCCTTGCTCTTGTTCGATTTTTCTCAACCTGTGTCTTCCATGTCAGGCGACGATCAAAGGTGTCTCCTAGATAGTTTGGATTTTCTTCATGGCGCAATATTTTCCCATTCAATACCAGCTTAGGTTGCTGAGTTTTATTTGAGAGGGTTAGTGCACTGTGCATGTTGTTTTCTCCTCACTTATCTTCACTAGCCATGATTTTGACCAGTCCTCTAGCGCTAATAAGGCTTGCTGTATTCTGCTGTTAGCTGTACTAATATATTCTTCAGATGTCCATATGGCTAGGTCATCTGCAAAAGAGGATGTGTGTACTCTGGCTGAAAAATTTTCCGTGATGTCATTTATATATGCTAGGAATAATGTTGGTGAAAGAACTCCTCCTTGGGGGACACATTGCTCCAACAGCATCATTTTGCTGGTTTGTCCTTGTACTTTTTTCCTGGCAGTTCTGTTCTCAAGGTAGTGACTGATCCATTTATACATGTTCCCATACACATGCATTTTTTGCAGTTTTACTTTCAGTCCTTCCTTCCATACTTTATCAAATGCTTTTTCTAAATCTATTTAAACCACTAGTGTGTGCTTTTTCTCTTGGAAGGCATCCTCTATTTCCTGAGCTATATAGGTTATTTGATATTCAGTGGATCTGTACTTTCTGAATCCTGCTTGTTGTGGTGTTAATAATTGGTTTTCTTCCAGATGCCATGTTAGCCTGCCATTGATAATGCGTTACATTAATTTTCCTACACAGCTAAGTAGACTGATAGGTCGAAAGCCATTTGGTTCTTCCAGGTCTTTTCCTTTCTTTGGGACTGGTAATAGTTTAGCTTCCTTCCATGCCTGTGGGACTATTCCTCTCTTCCAGCTGTAATTTAGGACTGCTAGTAGTTTATTTTTTGCCTTAATGCTTAGTCATATTAGCATTTCATTTGTGATTCCATTCTTTCCTGGTGATTTCTTAGGGGTATTTTTAGGGTATTCATTGCCTGTTCCATTTCTTCCATTGTTAGATTTGCCATCATATATTCTGCTGCTGTCTCTGTATTACTATGATGCATCTGTTTGTCTTTGATTGCTTTCTACTGTTCGATTGTAATATCAATGTGGTTTGCATTGGCATAGTGTTCCATTAGTGCATTTGCAGCCTTTTTTCCTGTCAGCAAGTCATCTCGTTGTTTAATTGCTATCTGTTTGTTTCTAGGTCCTTCATTGTTCATGGCGTTCACTAGTTTCCATAGTTTGTTTCCATCCCTGTCAAAATTCAGGTTTTCTGTTTTTTCCCTCAAACAATCTCTTGTTGTTTGATTTACTGTTCTTTTATATTTTGCTGAGTTGGCTTTGAGAGAGATGTTTGCTTCAGTTGTTTGTTCTCTCTCTGCTGTTTTCCTGGCATCTTCAACTTTGTCCTCCAAAATGTGTAGTTCTTCAGTCCAGTATGGTTTGTAATTTTTCCTCGCTCTTACCTTGGAATAGACTCAGTGGCCGCCTGTATTATTGCTCTGTTTAGACTTTCCACCATTTGCTTCACGTTGCCATATCGTGTATTTATATTTTCACAATATTTGTCTGTTAGTATGGCAAATCTGTCCCAATCTGCTCGTTTGTGATTCCAGCGGGGCAAAAGCTTTTGCTCCTGTGGAACATACTCCATATTCATTACGAGCTTGATTGGTCTGTGGTCACTACCTGCTAATTGGTCAAGCACATGGCGATCGATTTTGTGGAGGATGTCTCCTGTGCAGAAAGCTAAGTCTGAAGTAGAAGTGGTAAACCATATTCTGGAGTAGAAGCTCGGTGTGTCATCCGTTTTGTTGAATAGATGGAGATTTGAATCTATTTCCCAGTCCTCCACTTCATCTCCTCTTTTGTCAGTATCTGGGTATCCCCATCTTTCTGAACGGCTATTAAAGTCTCCGACAATAATGCAGTTTGTGTCAACAACTCAACTGACAGGCACTATCGGATACTTCTCCCACACCAAACAAGGAAACTTGCAAGTCGTGTGCGAGGAAAATAAATGGTACATTTTATTGCCGTTGGCTCGCTACAAGCAGGTAACAGTCGCTAGTAAACACACAACATAAAGCCACAGAAATTATCTATCACTAGTTGCTAATGCCTATGCTAACTCTCTATCTATTTAGTTAAACACAAAACCCCTATCGCTACTCTAACGAGGTGCACACTACAAGTCCTTGTCCTCCCGTCTGCCCTTCTTTCATCCCCTCGTCACACACCACGCGGATCGACCTTGACCTTGGTGCGTGTTGCCTCACATGGCACGCTGCTCGCAGACGTGGTATGTTGAGTGGATACTCAACTTCTCCGTGGCTACCACGAGGCGTGATGCTTGGTGATTAGAGTGCTAACTCTCTGAACAACGCCTGCGTGTCTCATGAGGGAATGGATAACCATCTCCCATTACCTCATCTCCCCTGCCCTTACCTCGGGCACCGTATCACCTCCTGGCCTCTTCAAGCTTGACTGCTCTTCCTGGCGGAGGGGATGCGGTCGAGTCTTTGACACACACCCACCCCTCTTGTGTTGCGTCATCAACTTTCACTCATTTGTTGTGACGCAAGAGGTTTCTAAAAAAAAATTTACTGTCTCTAATTTTTTTTGTCAAAGACTCTAGATAACCTGGCTTTGGGCACTCTAATAGACTTCTACTGACTATTGTCACAATGTAGCAAAACTTTACTTGGCTACTGGCAATCGCCACAAACTTGACTGGTTGGCGTGAGCCCTCTTCTCACATGCTATATTATATTTATTAGAGGTATGTCTGAACCGGACCGTTGTCTTATAAGACCTGCCCTCACATAGTAAATTAACTTACTACCCATACAAAGTTGACTTTTTTAGGGTCAACACATGAATTGCTTCATGTCCCCCCCCCCATATAATATTTAACAACCATTATACAAGAGTGTGTGCGACAGGCTTTACCTACTTCGCTTCCGCGTGTAAAGTCCTATTTCACTGTTAAGTTAGTTTTTCGTTGTCTATTATGTCCCCTGACCCGAAGTTATCTCCCTTTGATCTAGAAAAAGTGTATGTAATTTATCTGTTTGTTTTTCTGGTTGTTTGTGTGTTTGGATGTAATTAATCTACTAATCTAACTTCTAACCTATGTTTCTACCTCCTATGTGTATGTATGTTAGTTTTTTAAGTGTCATAATTTGGTTAAATGTGGCCACAAACAGGTGTATAACACTAATTCGTGACTACATTCCCTTGTTATGAAACCCAAAATACACTAATCTAAGTTCTAAACTATCTTACAGACACACATTCACACTAACACATTCTCAATAACGAAAACCAACACTAACACAGACAAACATTAAAAGTCGCGCCAGGCAGCAGAAGAATTTGCTGACTGATCTCACTCTCTCCCGTCTATTTTCCATTCGCTCTCACTTTCACACTTCTGTCACACTTCTTTCATCCTTAATTCTGTCACACATCTTTTATCCTTCCACACTAATCCTTCCGATTATTTAAAAACCTTGGAGTGACACTGTACAGGTTTGGCTCAGTTTGAGATAGTTGAGCCCAATGACTGTGCGAAAATCGCTGCACGAGTCATGTATTTACACTATATTTACATGGACGAGAAAGGGTTGATGGTGTATCCCCTTGGTCTCATCATCCATTATATTATACTAACTACAACTCTAAATCCTAACATAATAATATTAATTCTATAAATATGTATTTAATGTGTTAACTAAATTTTGTCATGTTAATTATATGATATGTTTATATTAATCGTTATGTTTGTCTAATCTAAGGGATGTAATCTAACTATTTAAATGTAATTAATGTGACGTGAGTTATGTACCTTAATTACATGGATGATGTGAACACAAATTATGTAATTTTCTAACACTCTACTAACTAATGTTTTTAAATGCACAAAGGAATTATATGAGTGATATTCTTAATCTAAATGGTGTAAATGATGTATGTTCACTTATCTAATCTTTTTATCCTATTCTGATGTAAAATGATGATATTACTAAATGGTAATATTTGATAGGTGGTATGGTTTCATTAAGATGGAATGAACTGAACCGAAATGAAGCTAAGTGAAATATAACAACCTAAATGGTACTATTCCTATCAAACTTTTAATTTAGCTTGTAATTAACTATTTTTACGTCTAAATTAATATTCTAATTTAATTCTAATGGGTTAATTACTGTACTAACTACACTATTAAAATAAATGAGAACTATTATATTTCCTAACCTACATCTAATTTATCACTATCTTAAAATATTATATTACATATCACAATAAGTTTATATACATGGTATTCAGCTACCTCAGGTTAGTTGTTGCCTTCATGATTGTACATTGGTTTTATAGGCATAATATATATACACACTTTGCCTGGGTATCTGAAATACATTGCACAGTCATACTAGTGTTCTATCGGTAGTGCACGTGTAGAGTTCGCTGGTGTCGTAGCTCAGTCTTTTCGTGTCTGTAATTAAGCATTGTTCTGACACTGTTTTCTGCGCTTCACACAAATGATACACCGGAATGGAGCTTAGTTGGTAATGAGCTGTCCTATTTCACACGGTGATATCTACGTTTTGCAGCACAGTTCTTCACTTGATGTCTACGGACACATGATAGTTCACTGTTCTTGGTACATGATTAAGCACATAATGTCGATGTATATGTAACCTATTTTACATAGAATAATATAATATATTCATGTACTAACTATCACTCTACATTTATATGTGGGATTTCAGGTATTTCTACCCCAGATGGTCTACTTAGGGTATCAGCCAGAATGTTGTCCTTACCCTTGATATGTTCTATACTAAAGGTATAGTTTTGAAGGATCAGAGACCACCTGTATATCCGGTCATTTCGATGCACACCACTCTGGATGACCGTGATGGGAGAATTGTCGGTCTGGACAATGAAGTGCACACCCGCCAGAAATCGATGGAGCTTTCTCACCGCATAGATGACGCTTAGGGCCTCCAACTCTGATATGGAATATCTGGACTCGGCAGGTGTGATCTTACGGCTCACGTAGCAAATCGGATGGAAGATGCCCTCATAAAATTGGCCTAGTACTGCAGCGATGGAGATCCTGCTGGCATCTGTCCTAAGATAATAAACGAGCCTAGGGTTAGGCAAGCGGAGGATTGGTACATTACTAAAAAGAATTTTCAATTTTGACAATGCAGAAATTAATAATGCATCTTTCACATCCAATTTTACAGATGCTTTTAAAACATTGGAAAATACACTTGTAATTTCCGCTAAATTTGGAATAAATTTACTATAGTAATTTACTAATCCTAGAAGGCTTCTGACCTGTTTTTTCGTGGTAGGAATGGTCAGATTCATAATTTTTGTAATAATCCTATTGTCAGTCTTGAGCTGACCTTGAGAGATGACATGACCCAAAAATTCAATTTCTTTTAGGCCTAGTTCAACTTTGCTCGGTTTGACAGTGAGACCGAAGAGTCGCAACCTATCAAAGACATGTCTGAGTTTCAGTAAGTGTGTTGTCCAGTCTTCAGTATGGACACATATATCATCTATATAGGTCACAGTATTCGTCACTCCATGCAATAGATCTCTAGTTAAGCGTACGAAAGTGGCAGGAGCATTTCGAAGTCCGAAAGGAAGAAATCGCCACTCGTACAGTCCTAAAGGTGTTGAAAACGCAGTAAGATGCATAGATTGAGCCTGCATAGGGACCTGCCAATATCCCTTAGTAAGATCTAGTTTTGAAAAGATTTTAGAAGTAGACATGTCTAGGATAAGATCTTCGCAGGAAGGAATAGGTTCTGCGTCGATCTTAGTGATGCTGTTGAGTTTTCGATAGTCCACGCACAGACGAATTGTGGAATCTTTCTTCTTAACTAGGACGATTGGAAAAGAGTACTCAGATGTAGACTTTTGGATAATCCCACTAGCTTCTAAATTAAGAATTTCCTTATTTAGATTTTCCCTATAGCTGAGTGGGATAGAGTACGGCCTGCATTTGATAGGCCTAGAGTCCGAAAGAAGAATGGAGTGTTCGATTCTGTCCGTCCTACCTGGGATGTCAGAGAATATGTCTTTGTACTCAGTAACTAATGTTACTAATTGTCGTTGTTGAATGTCTGTTAGTCCCTGATCTATATGTATACTGTCCATTGTCGCCGTTTTGTCTACAATGGGAACAGGTAGTTCCATTCCGTCGTCGTCTACCTGATTCAGTACGGTGGTGGTGCTAAGTGCGTATTCTGTTAACTCACTAGGTGTATTGCCATTGTCGGAACTGCCAGTCTCGCTAACTAGTGTAGTTGCGTTGTGTATGTCTGTCGTCTGATCACTAGGTGTTGGTGCACTATGTTCGTCTGTCACTACTTCTGTCTCTTGTCTTGAAAAGTAAGGTTTCAACATGTTGACATGGAATATCTTTAAGTGTCCGTTTATCGATATTTCATAGTCAACATCTGAAATTCTACGTACCACCTTGAATGGCCCTTGCCATGAGGTCAATAGTAAATTTCTTTTGTCTGGAAGTAGCAAAAGTATGTCTTGATCTGGTTCAAGTTCAATTGTTCTTGCCCCTTTGTTTGCATATTGGCGGTAGATTTGACCCTTCCTCTCCAAAGCTGCCTTAGCTATAATACACGATTTCATGATCTTGTCTCGTGTTTCTGTCACCATTTCATAAGGTGTTTTTGGGGTGGGAATTTCTATAGAATTAGTTATTACCTGATGGTAAATGGTTAGGGGTCCACGTGGGTTAGCCCCGTAAACTAATTCAAACGGTGAGAAACCCGTGCTTGAATGGGGAATCTCCCGATAGGCGAACAGCACTGTTGGTAACAGTGTATCCCAATCAGCTGGGTTTTCTGCTGTCACCTTAGCCAGCATATGCTTTAGATCACCGTTAATTTTCTCTACTATTCCATTGCTGGCTGGATGGTATGCTGTAGTAAAATGTTGTTTAATCCCTAACATTTTTGTAAGGGCTTGCGTTGCAGCCGATATGAACTGAGTTCCACGATCGGATAAAATGGTCCGTGGGAATCCGAATCGTGAGAACAGGTGTAGAAATACATTGGCAACGTCTTTGGAGGTGATGTATTTCAAAGCTACTGCCTCAACCCACCTTGAACATAGGTCGACCATTGTCAATATGAAGCGATTTCCTTTGCTGGACACCTGGTTCAGGGGTCCAACAATATCTACCGCCACACTCTCAAATGGCCTAGAAGCCAGTGTAGAAGGTTGTACTTCAGCTGTAGGATGTTTACCCTTACGTACTAATTGTTGACAGACATTACAAGAACGACAAAATAATTTTATATCATTGCAAAAACCTGGCCAATAGAAATGAGCCTGAATTCTGGCCCTGGTTTTATCATATGCAAGATGACCAGCAAACGGTGACTCATGTGCAATCTTTAGCACAGTTAGACGATGTTGTTCAGGTAACACCGTTTGCTGAATCTCATGGTTACCAGTAGTATAATATCTTGTTAAAATGCCATTATTAAGCCTAAAGAACCATGATGCATTTTTGGTGACTTTGGCTTTGTCTTTTAATAATTTTAAGTATGGAGACACACTAGGGTCAGCTTTCTGCTGTTCTATAAATTTCTGTCTGCTGGCGTCATCTGTGCCAGTTGGAGAAAGCAACAGTAGTCTCTCATCTTGTAGTGCTGTCTTGATGTTTCACACTGTCTGCTCTTGTTGTTGCATTAGCTGCATTCAATTTCTCCCATGCAACTATTTCATCACTAGTACATTGTTTCAGTTGGGGTAAGCACCCCAAAATTAAATCAGTACAAGGGTTGTCAAGTATTGCACAAGTAAAGGTACCCGAAAGAAAAGGAGTATTAATACGGGCTTTTGCCAAAGGGTAAATCTCAATGTTACCCGAAAAGGTTCGGCATTTGACAGTGTCACCTGTGTAATCACCCGGACTCACTAGTTCTTTCCGAAGACCAATAAGGGTGCTGCCGCTGTCCAGCAAACATTGGCATGGTACATCATTGACCATTGCATTGTGGAACACCAAATTGCCTCTGGAGGCTAATGCTGCATTTACATTCTCAGATGAGAATGGTACTGTATGTCCACATTCTAGTTTTCCGTCTGCATGGAATTGGTGACATCGTTCACAGCTGTCAAAGCTTAACATATCGTTTGCACCACACACATCTTCAGCTTGCTTAAAAGGTAAGTCAACCTCACCCTCACTTTCAACCTCACACTCATCCTCACTACCACTATCTGAAGAGGTATCAATCAAGATAGCATTGTTAGCTTTCATACGTTGGCGGCCAAGGCACTTATTAGAATAATGGCCATAGCTGGAACAAAAAAAAACATTTGATTGCACGCCTGTATGCCGATCTTTTATTTTGCTGCTTCTTGATAACATTTTCAAGATGCGCCGGATAATTCGGCGATTTGTCGCACATAGAATAAGTGTCGTGCATAAGTTGACAATAAATACATTTTGACACTTTTCTGTCTTTCTTGTCATATTTCTGAAAAGGTTTTCTGTTACTCTGATAGTTTTTTGGTTGGTCTTTCACAAAGGAAACTATTTCAGAGTCATTTGAAGTCTTAAAAATATCTCTGTTAGAAGAAAAATATGCTGAGCCTTTTTTCTCAAACTGCTCGATGTTCTCAATGTCTGACTGCTGCAAAAATTTAGCAAAAGGAGAAGGTATAGTGGATATAACCTTATCCATAGCTATTAAGTTTTTTAATCTATCAAAGTCTTTACCTATGTTAGCTGCTTTAAGCCACCTGTTTAGTACACTCTGCACATTTGAAACATAATCAATAAACGTTTCACTAGGTTTAGGTTTTAAATTTGAGAACTGAACCTGATACCCAGGGGCATCAAGTAAAAAGTGCTGCATAATCCTATCATGGATGTATTGATAGTTAGATCTAAGTTCAGTTGGTATAGATTCTATCACTTTAAGGGGCTCACCACTCAGATTCTTCATATAAATCGGAGCCCACATCTCTAATGGAACTTGGTGATATTTAAATTGATACTCTACATTCTCTGTCCAGGCTGATATGGAATCCTCTTTACAATATGGTTTGATAATATTTTTGTATTTATTGAACTTATTTTCCTCTTGTTGACTTCTTAATTTAGTGGCAGAGATTTCTGCGTGTGAGTCTACATCCATGCCTTTCATCTTTAATTGTGTCTCTGATTCTACTTGAATTTGTTTTTCCTTAACTCTTGCCGTTTCATCTATCTCTTTTTGCTTTAGATCTAATTCCTTTTGTTTTAATTCTTTCTCTTGATCTAATTGCTTTTGTTTCATCTCCTTATCATGTTCTAACTGTTGTTGCTTAACTTCTAATTCTTTTGTTTAATCTCTTATCATCTTCTAGCTGTTTCTGTTTTGTTATTTCAGCTAGTTGTGCCATCTCCTTTTGATGTTGTCTATCTCGTTCTTCTTTTTCCTTTTGTTGTTGTCTATCTCGTTCTTCTTTTTCCTTTTGTTGTTGTCTATCTCGTTCTTCTTTTTCCTTTTGTTGTTGTCTTTCTCGTTCTTCTTTTTCCTTTTGTTGTTGTCTTTCTCGTGCACGTTCATCTCTTTCAGCATCCTTTATTTCTTTAAATCTCTTATCAGCATATTCTTCTAGTTCTTTACCTGTATATTGTAATAGCTTACCAGCTTTTATACAGTCCTCTAAAGTTGCCATGTTCTTAGGTAACTCGCTAGTGTTGACTTACACTGACTTGTTTAATCAATTATTTATCTATGATGTTCTATATTTGTTCCTCGTTGAGGACTATGACTTGTATTTTCAGTTTATATGCTGACCAAAATTTCTATGTTGGAAAATCAGAGCACAAAAATATGCTAGTGTATCACAAGCTGAAAAAGAGATGCACTATTAATCACATTGCATGCCAAAAATATAGGTATACTCAACTTAATGTTCCCGAGAATCAGGGAACGGAACTCCGTTGACACAGGTCACCTTGTTTGGTACTTTGGGATAGAGGCACGTTTCGTAATCAGGACACTTTATTTGGCACACCGGTATACGTACTCAGCTGTTGTTCGCCCTCTGATATGCAGGGCAGCAGTATTTACTACTACTGCACGATATGATTTACCCGACAACTAAGGACAATGACTTTGACAATGACAGACTCACGAACAACTAGAATATGTAATAATTAAATTTAATGTCAATGTCCTGTCTTCGTTCTAACACTATTTGCCTTTTGTTACTAACCTAGTTACTTTCTGTAAGTGTTGTGCAGCCAAGTCTCATCTGCTTGGCCAAAAATAGTTCCATCGTGACGGTAAACAAAGAGAAAGTAGGACCAAAAATATGAATAACTGCTTTTAAATAAATAAAAATAACATAATAATGTTTAAATAAATAAATATATTCATTTAATAACTCACATAAACATATAATAAATAATATAAAGCACAGATTCAGGCGATCAGCCGCTTGGCGATTTTGTAAACACTCGATTGCTGTATGCAAATGACCTAGGACAACTGTTTGTCAATCATTCTACGTCAGAGGCGCAGCGCTATTTTTAGTTTTCAAAAATCGATATTGTCGGCTGGCTGTGTATCGCTCCGCCATGAATCATGTTTGGTGCTTATTCATAAATAAATTGGTAAATACATAAATAAATATGAGAAAATAAGAATATTACTACTTACAGCTTTGAAGAATACATGATTTCACTAAATAAACATTTCATAAGCACAATTAAACAATCTATTTCGTCACGATAGGCACATTTCTAGCCCGCAAATTGCTCTCGTCTGCACAGATTACCGTCACTGACACAAATTAGATCCTAGTCCAGAACCGTGGCTGAGTGGATTAGCTTGAACTTTCGTTCAAGCACCACTTCTGACACCACAATTATCCTTGCCTGTCAACAACTCAACTGACAGGCACTATCGGATACTTCTCCCACACCAAACAAGAAACTTGCAAGTCGTGTGCGAGGAAAATAAATGGTACATTTTATTGCCGTTGGCTCGCTACAAGCAGGTAACAGTCGCTAGTAAACACACAACATAAAGCCACAGAAATTATCTATCACTAGTTGCTAATGCCTATGCTAACTCTCTATCTATTTAGTTAAACACAAAACCCCTATCGCTACTCTAACGAGGTGCACACTACAAGTCCTGTCCTCCCGTCTGACGTTCTTTCATCCCGTCGTCACACACCACGCGGATCGACCTTGACCTTGGTGCGTGTTGCCTCACATGGCACGCTGATCGCAGACGTGGTATGTTGAGTGGATACTCAACTTCTCCGTGGCTACCACGAGGCGTGATGCTATCGTGATTAGAGTGCTAACTCTCTGAACAACGCCTGCGTGTCTCATGAGGGAATGGATAACCATCTCCCATTACCTCATCTCCCCTGCCCTTACCTCGGGCACCGTATCACCTCCTGGCCTCTTCAAGCTTGACTGCTCTTCCTGGCGGAGGGGATGCGGTCGAGTCTTTGACAGTTTGTGTCAGTTATATTCATGTTTGAGAGTGTAATGTCCTTTTCCGCTGGGCTATACAGATTGTAAATTATTATTTTCACGTCCTTTATCACTATATCAACACCTATAATTTCCGTTTGGTTGTCAGAGATCACAGATACTTCGCTGCAAGGTATTGTATTTCGTGTAAGTATTAGAACTCCTCCTTTGTGTCCTTCGCGGTCGAAACGTGTTGCCTGATATCCTCTGACTGAGAATTTGCGATTGGCGTTGAGGTGTGTCTCTTGAATGCACGCCACATCTATTCTATCTTTATGAATACGCTGTGTTAGGGAGACTTTCTTGTTATAAACTCCTTCGGCATTCCACTGTAGTATGTTGAGTGTCCGGGGTATTTGGTCAATAGCTCTTAACCTACTCCTCTGTGCCTTGACTCCACAGCACAGAGGAAGGTGACCACCATTAGTCATGGGTGGACCCCCTCGAGGCAGGGGGCCCGGCACTATCACCGCCTGATTTATCTTTCCCTTGTAGACGAGTATTAACGTAATTTAGGTGGCTAGTTATATCGGCCAGAAATGCAAAGTCGCAAACCCACTCGTTGTCTTCAAACTCTGGGATACTTTTTGACTTGCTTGAAAAGAATGATTGTATTTCTTGCTGCAAATCAAACACTTTTTCAACATTTTTGCACGGGTCAGCCATCTTACTTCTGCACAAAATGTAACGTCATTATAATCTGAGTCCTAATACTTTAGAAATTCTTGGAACTGATGGTGATTCAACCCGTCTACGTAATCCATCCATCATGTGCCATGCCGGTAAGCGTGGGCGGTCATGTTCTGCCATCTCACTCGATCACCAGAGTCGTGGATCAGCTCCGTGTTTCTGTCTCGACCATGCCACAAGGCCAAGCCTTCCATGTGCTTGCTTCTAGGTCTTCCCCTTGGTCTGTTCCCCTCGATCTCACCAAGTTCTCCAAATCATTTCTTCTTATAACATGCCCAAAAAATTGTGACTGTCTACGTCTAATGTCTCTAATGTCGACTTAATGAAGATCACTATTTTGACGATAACTTTCATGACATTGTCCATTTTGAGGGATTTCGAACATAAATTGTCTTGATGAATAATCTTCATCTCTTGATGAATAACGCAAAGAAAATTTTGCATTGAAGTATTACCGACTTTGGAGGCCTCATTTTCAATCAATGTTACTAAACCATCGTGTATCCCAACCATTGCTGGAGCACCATCCGTTGTTAAGCCCGATAAGTTGTTCAGTTGTAACGAAAAGCGATACAATGTCGATGTAACTGCCTCTAACAAATCGCGTGACTTAGTAATGTCCTTAAGTGGATACAGTGCCGCTAATTCTTCTTACTTTTTAAAATGGACATCAACACCCCTGATAACAATTGCCAGTTGGGAAGTATCTGCCATATTTGCGCTTTCATCCCATGCTAGAGCATAACATATAAACTCGGATGCTGGACTTTTCAAATTATCTTCAATATGTTTTCCAATGTCGTCCAAGCGCCTAGTAATAGTCTGACGAGACAAACTTATTTTTGAGAAATCCTTCTTCTTTTCTGCACACAGAATGTCAACGTAGCTCTCCAAACATTCTTGAACCAATT
>JACEFZ010005446.1:0-20000 GCA_014155875.1 Cepaea nemoralis
TCATAGTTGCACCAAACATGCTCCTATTCATTGTCTGAAGCATCTTTTAATATTAGCGTTTTTCGTCTGGATGCGTCAATATGGTACCAGGGGTAAGCTTTTTTTAAATCTAAAACGCTTTTTGACACCCCATCCCACTTAAATCAGCGTATTTGCCCTTTTTAAAAAAAATTTTAAAATAGGTTTTCTGCTATCTTTGAAAACGCTGGACAAAGCGCCTAAAATACCACGGGTTTCCTAAAAACGCACGCACTTTTTTTCCGTTAGTTGGGGGAGGAACTCTTTAAAAACCTTTATTTTCTTGGTCGGGTTTTAATACCGCCCCTATTTATAATATACCCTAATATTTTTTTTTCTGTCTTTAAAACTGGCATTACTAAGCTTCTTTTAACGCCCTGTACTCTTGTCTATGAACACTAACTAATATGTGAAAATGATCATCCACATCTCCTGCTGAAAATATGAGAACTTCTATGTATGCTAGTGAAAATTTTTGCATACCTTCTAAAACTTCATTCATTAAGGCAGTAGTGAAAGCGCAGTTCGACCCCGAATGGCATTCGAAAGAATTCGTAAGAACCCACATGAGTACAGAAGCATTTTTCTTTTGACATCCTTCGCATCGAATACCCAGACCTGATCTTGCGTCTAGTGTTGTAAAACTTGAGCCTTAAGCAACCCCAAATATCTAAATCACCGGCAATGGGAAACTACTTTTAGTGATTTTGTTCAACGCCCGATAGTCACACAAAACCGACTGAACCTCGGTTTGGCCACGTTCTCCCGGGAGATGCCCATTCTGACTTCGATCTTTTATTATCCCGCTTTAAACAATTCTTCTATTGCCTTTTCCACAATTTCTCTATTTCTTAATGGAGTTCTATATGGTTTTAAACTAATTGGTGGATGGTCTCCCGTATCTATTTCCATTGTAACTGTTGTCGTCTTACCCAATTCCAAGTCACTAATTGCAAACACATCCTGATTTTCTTTTATAAGCTGTTCTAATACTTCCTTATTTTCTGGCGGAGTTTTTAACTGTGCCAACAATTCTTGTTCTCTTGTCTTTTTATCTAGTGAATGTATTTGGGCTGTATTTCTTCTGGATGGATGGATCAATTCATCCATTTGTACATTCCCTCTTCTTCCGCGTCCGCGTCTGTTATTAAATCTTTCACTAGAAGTTTCTGAATAACTTGTTCCCGACATTTCTACTCTATCTGTTGCCAATATGTCACTAATGTTATGTTCTAGTTTGGCTATTACACATCCTCTATATAATTTGATTTCTCTACCTGTGTTGTTAATAATCATCACTGGAAATGTTAAATGTTTGTCTAACGATATTATTCCATCTGGAACTTCAAGACCAGGCTCATCAATAACTTCCTTTTGCAATTCAGTGATTCTAACTGTGTGTCCTGCCACATAATATGGGTTTTTCTTTACCTTTGACTGTATCAAATTAACCGACTGTGGTTTTAACGTCGTGGACATTTTAACTCTAACCAGTGCTGATATATGCATGTCTTCTTCCATATCTACATACACGTCCTTAAATTTTAACTTGTGTAAATCAAAGAGAAGTCTTACTCCGTTTTTTTATTAAAAAATCTCTTCCTATTAGCATGTTTCTATTTAAATCTTTCACTACCTGAAAAAGATGTCTTACGTTAATCCCCCCTAATTTAAAATTGATCATTGTCTGTCCAATTACTTGTAAATTCTGTCCTGTAACAGAGTGAAGACTATTATGACTTTTAAATATTCTACAATTTCTCATTATTTTATATAAAAAACTTTCTTTAACTACACTAACCTGAGCTCCTGAATCAATTAATGTACGAATTCTATATTTTCCTATTTCTATTATACATGAGCTATGATCTGTTTTATTTTCTGTAAACTGTTTGATTTCATCTAGTTGAAAGTATTCTCTATTCGTCCCCCTATGTCTGTTATTAACATACTCTTTAAACCTTGGGACCTTATTATTTAACATCCTACCACAGGTCCTTTTTAATAGGTAGGGCGCCGGTTTTCCTGCGTTATTGTACCTGTAAAATTCCTGTGTCTACCTTCAACATTCCTATTCAACCTGTTATTGTCATTTCTACCTTGTGTATTCGACTGGACACGCCTGTTATTACAAAAACGAGAAACATGTCCGCGTTGACCACAAAACCAACAGACAATATTTGTGTTATTTGTGTTGCCTACTGTCTCACTTGTAGGGTATCTCATATTTCTTCTTTCATCATAATCATTTCTATTTCTACCTTGTAACGTCTGTATACTTCCTCTCCTATTCCATCCGAACCTTGTTTGTCCTATTTACATAGGCTCCTCAATCCTGTCTTCTCGACTAGTTCCTATTTCTCGTCCTGTTCTCAATCTAAATCTACGTCTCAAATTTTCTTCTTGTACCGCTATATCTACAGCTTGTGATAACCTCTCAGGGTTTTCTCTCATCAGCTTAAATTTCAAACCATCGGATTTTATGCCATCTACAAAAATCCCGACTAACATCCTCTCCACCTCCTCTCCTCGTACATTCTGTCCTAAAAATGCTTCTTCAGCCAGGTTAATCAACCTATCGCTGAACAATTGTACCGTCTCTCCGTTGTTTTGTTTAGACTGTCTCAACACCGAAAACGCATGTTGTGGATCCGTTATTTCCGCGTATTTACGTGCAAGGTCGTCTTTAAACTGTTCCCATGTCTCATCTACTCTAGCCTCTAACTTTCTTCTGATATGATCCGAAACCGGTTCTGTTGCCGCCTGATAAGCCAGTCTCACTTTCTCTTCATCTGACGCCGACACCAAATACGCATATTTTTCTATGGAAGTTATCCATTTCTTAAACTCTCTGGCCTGTCCACTAAACTTGACAATTTCAGCTGCCATTCCCTGTTGTTTTATGACCGTATGAAGTCTATCTACCGCTGTTCCCACTCCCGACAAAACTTGAGCTAACGAATCCTGTTTTGTCATGCTGAAATATTTATATTTATACGAGCAAACAAACAATCAATTCCTATTAATACCCAGTCTTAAATTAAGTAAAGGATGTTATCGTCCTCCTGAAATTTAATTATTTTCTATCTAACACAAAATATATTACCCCTTGAGGTAAGCTTTCCAATCGAAGATGAAGTCCTTGACGTCTATGTCCTTGTATGCCGAGTTTGAGAAGCACGGTACTCGAGTACTTGAACCAAGATCGACAAAGCGGCTTCAGTAAGGATCAAAAACGCTCGACTGAGCTCTATAGGCTCGACTGGGCTCGACAAGACAGTGAAGAGCGGTTAACCGTACCAGCCACCCAGGGATGGGCTCTTGAAACACAGCAAGTAACGACTGAATGAATCAGCCACCCAAGGACGTTCTCTTGAAACACAACAGAGTCCGGATATGAGCTGACCACGGCTCGAGTTTAACGATTTAGGTTACTGGGCCATAGCGATCAAAACCATCACTGGACGACGGTGATCACAAAAAACAGTACTTCAGCCGAACTTGATAAGGAGCTTCGGTCTAAAGCAGAGTAAAGGCGTCAACATTCTGGAATCGAGCAAGGATTAAATTTGGTAACGTTCACTGATTGTCCAGAATAGCGTGGAGCAATTATTATGGCGCTCTTCATACAACAAGAAGCTGACCATCCATTTTAGTTACTCCAACCAACAAGATGACCTTCAATTGTTCAAGTTGACAGTTGACCTTCAGTTGACAAGCTGTTCTGTTAACAAATTTAGGATTCTTGATAGCAGAATTCCGAAAATAATTACAGACAACCACCCCTAGCCGGGCTTTTGGTTGTCGTAACTCTTACAGACGACGCAGTGGCCATCGTTTTATATTTTGAGAGCAGAAAAATTTCTTCAGTCCTCTAGCAAACAAGTGACCTTCAGACAAGTTAGGTTAAAACAACGGCTGCAATGACGACAGGTCAAAACTCACAGGACATTGACAATAGTTCGGTCCCTCCAGAGCACAATAGTAAACAGCTCCCGACTTTGGCAAAAATCATACACTGGTAGATGGTAACTCCATCCAAAACTGATTTCAGGTATGGCGGCTCCAATCGACTGACTGAAAAAAACGCTTGTTCTAAGTTGCAGGCCTCAAAAAGGTAGTCTGGTCTGGATCTTTTGATTATTTCTTCCAACAAGACTCTAGATTCCCTCTTCTTCTTGCTGCCGCAAGCTGATAAAAGTGTTCACTAAAAGTTCTCCGCTGTGCTCTGCTGTTTCTCATTACTTCGCATTGCGTCTGCGACGGCAAAGTTCAGAATCCTGGTTAAGCTGCTCCATTTAAGCCATATATAACAGTATAAGATGGAACGATGGCTTAAGAAGTCTGGTAGAAGTTCTAAATCATCTTTATTAAATGTTGTGGCCAATACAGTCTCATGGTAAAATACAACCGTGTCGATAGCCTGCCTACTTGGGCGATGTCCAGATGTAAACTCCCCTTTGACAACAAACCACGTCACGACTTGAGCATCTCTCCTCCCATTCCATCCCGATGCTCAATCGTGCTGTAGCGTTTGCCCACCTAACATACCCCTCTGCTACACTAGGATTACTGCACCAGATCTCGTAGACCAAGTCAATAGGTCTGGGAATGTATGTAAAGCATGGCAGCGGGTGTGTGCGTGGGTGTGGTAGCGAAGTTGATAACGAGCTGCGCGTGTAACTTCGTGAGCACGGTCGGACGTGGGTTTCACGCCTCGGCTCGTCACTTGACAAATGCGAGTTAAAGACTGAGCCATGGCTCTATCACATCACAAACAAAGAGCAGGATACAAGCAACATCGTTCCAGGCCACAATGAACAAGACGCATAAAAACATCTCTCTATCTATGGAAGACGAACACAACGAAACGTTACCGTTCCTAGATATTCTAATGAGACGTAGAGCAGACGACACAATTCAAAGATCGGTGTATCGCAAAGGAACATGGACTGGCCAATATGGGTCAACAAGATACAACACACAGGAGATGCTAGCCTCGTGGGGCCGACACACCGGAAGCTCCCGGCGTCTTCAATTGGTAGGCACATTATCGAAAGCGGCCATGTGGTTGACAGAGACACTGCCTTTCGCGTGTTGTTTAACACACACACAAAATACTCGCTTGTTAAAATTTGCAGAAGCAATTATGATCAATCAAGGCAAGCCAGAATTGTGTAAACAGAAAGACATGTTAGTCAGCTTAAAATTACCGTGGTAGACAATCGACATTACTGTGCGAATAAGTGTATATTTCGACTTGAAGGATTTATCTAGTTAATTCACGTAAGTTGTGTGATTTCTGCAGTATGTACCTGACGAGATGCAGCGAAATATGCTAGGCAATAAATCGTGCAATCTATTGTTTGTGTCTTCGTTATTCAAAGATAATACAACAGTTACACTCAATGTCAACTTGATAAACAATTGCGCTCACCACTAGATAAAGTTTCACTAACCACCACCTTGATAAACAGTAGCACTCAACACTAACTAGATAAACAGTTGCACCCAACACCAACTTGATAAACAGTTGCACTCGCCACAATCTAGACAAACAGTTGGACTCACCACTAACATTCCATCAGAGATGAACTGGGTGTTTCGTGGGGGACTGGTGTGTTGACATTCTGGTGGCGGCATTATGCACAGTGTATCTGTGCGGGCTGTTGTTTGTAGAGACTCCTGTCTTTTCCACTTTTCACATTGGGCAGTGGGGAGCGTTTTGTGTGATAATCACTGGCACAGGAACGGAGCATAATGGGGACGACCCGTTGCTGTGAAGTTGGAACTGCGACTAACTAACTAACTAACTAACAAATATATATATATATATATATATATATATATATATATATATATATATATATATATATATATATATATATATATATATATATATATATATATATATATAGAGAGAGAGAGAGAGAGAGAGAGAGAGAGAGAGAGCAGTGGCAAACTACTGAACGTAGAACTTGGAAAGACATCAACAGCAGCTGAAAAATGCTGGTGTTGACTGCAATTTCCTGTAAAAGGATATGCCAAAGAAGAAAGAAATATTATATATACATGTGTCTGTGTGTATGTGTGTGTGTGTGTGTGTGTGTGTGTGTGTGTGCGTGTGTGTGTGCGCGTGTGTGTATGTGTGAAAATCTCCTCACACGTATTACACTGCACTCGTTGAAGACAATGTACATGAACAGAAATCAGCCAAAGCTCCAATCAACGACAATCATTGATCGCTCAGGCCACATAGGTTCGAATCCCTCAGCTGGAACTGTTCCCATTGCTTCACCGAAGGAATGAGTGTACCCTGAAGCTGGAGCAACTCGACAGGGTATCTCCACCTGCTTGCGTGTGTGGCAGATCCACTACTGTTGCCCACCGCTATGTGTACGCTCACGTTGACTTAGTCTTTCTACTCCACACCGCGATAGAAAGTTGTATCCAGGCAGTTCGCATTTACGGGATGCGAAGTGTGCTGATCTCCTAGCTCAAGGGTTCTCAACCTTTCCTACCTAAAATTTGGCCCGTGCCCACCTACGCCATATTTTCAGAACGTCACCCCCCCCCCCCCCCTTTGTGACATAATGTCCCCAATTGGCACCAGCTTGCAGACGATTATAAATATCTTTTCCTAGAAAGAATAATTTCATGTGTGGGGGACTGGCGGTTGCCTTATATGGTAATGCTTAGCGCACATATCATTGTTCAGATAGAGGCAAGGAATGTGCCAGTAGCTGGGAATAGCTTAGAATAGTTTGGTAAAACTCCCAGGCGGGACCAGAGATAGTCACTTGAGTCTGGGCCAGCCACCGATTAGGATGTGATTCGTTCCGGGAGCGGGTATAGGCCCCATTGGGGGGGGGGGGCATTTTTGCCTCTATGTTGCATTGGTGAGCATACATCTGGTTTTTTTAGAATGATAAGATTTGTGTTAGAAAGTTAATACAATCTTTGTTTGATATGAGAAGTATCCTACATTTCATGTATGTATTTTGGCGGACTTTGCTACGGCACCGTTACTTCTGTAAGAAAGCCAGCTGGAGATTTGAACGTCTATACCACTGTTCTATATTCCTATGCTTACAATTCTTATCCAATTCTTATCATGCTATGATTTCGGCTTCATCTTCTTTTGAAGAGTTGGATGTCTCTGTAAATTTGGTACCGTGTCTGCAGAGTTCAATCTATCTTCACTTTTGGTTCACTCTCATCTAGGGAAGAAGCCTATCTTTACCGGACTTTTGGTAAAGTATTCAGGTGTTACATAATGCCTTTGTTAAAGATTCAGATATTGTACGCATATATATCTTGTGTGTGTGAATCTTTACTTTATCTGTGTACAGAATATGCTGGGGACGGAACATATATTTTGTGTGTATGACAGCCTGGGGACACAGTTAGATAAGACACCCCATTGCTTTTGTCGGATTTGGTGGATCATGTATGTCGTGGCTCAATCATATTTATGAGAACGGTTCACATACCTAAATACTCATTTTTACCTGTTGTAAATCGTGCAGTGTGCTTGCCACAATAACAAGACATTGGAGCCAATATTTCCACAATTTCAACTTTAGTCACACACCACACCACACCCCCCCCCCGGGCATGTTCTATAACAGAGTGTTGTACTCCCATATAGAGAGGAGTGTTTGTATGTGGGAGAATATATCTCCATTTGGTATCTGTGATGTCCTGGTCGTTGTATAGGTAGAAGAGTGAGGTTGGTAGAGTGTTCAGATTACCGCCCCACTTTCCCGCCAAATAAACGCATACGGTACAGGCGCACAGGGGATACCCCTTCAGGATATGGGGATTGTCCTCTACCTATATGTTCTGTTGTTGTCTCTGTGAGTCTTATGAACCTGCGTAATACGCTAGTATATTCATAGTTTGTCATTTTGATTCGCAGACAATTGAGGCAGGCGGGGGACATCTTAGAGTCTACAACATCTTGGCTGATTTTAGCTGAATCGACGTATAGACCACTTTGGCTGTACACATTTGGCCGATACTTTTGGACGAAAAGTCTGTTATGAGGGTTACTGGTCTAGCCCAAAGTCACCCAGTGCTGCCAAACAGCCACATTTTTTCCTAGAAAACCAGAGGGGAAGTAATCCCCTATTATTCTTCTGGCAACTGGGAGAAACTCCAGACGGAGTTATCTCCTTTTTTGGGTTTGACATTCTAGTGACATGTATTGAAAAGCTTCAACTACTCATCCCTGGCGTCTGACGAGAGATGACACTAATCTTCTTCCTGTAATATCAGGGAGGTTATAGGTCTGCCAAAGTCACGGATGGGATGGTACTTTCCTTTTGAGAGGTCATCATAATTTGACTCAAATATGAACCAGCAACACTTCTCGGGTTTGTTTAAATGTCGTGCTGAGACATTTGAGACTTCGTCTTTTTCAACGATAAAGCATGCAAGTCTTACAATCTTCGGGAAATCGCCTAGAGAGGTTCAACTAGCGATGACCCATGCTCAGGGAGAGTTTCAACGATAAAGCATGCAAGTCTTACCATCTTCGGGAAATCGCCTAGAGAGGTTCAACTATCGATGACCCATGCTCAGGGAGAGTCCTTCCTTCACCAACAACCCCAGTACGTCGTTGAGAGTCCGTGCTTCCACTGTTCCCGCATGATGGACATTAATACCAAGGGGTGAAATCCCTATTTTATGCAGACATATTTTCCTCTCAAGACCAATGCCAGATCGAGTAGTCCAGACTCAGTCACACCATCATCATTTTTATAGAAGGGAAATTGAGGACAGTTCCTTTTGTTAGTCAATTATGACTGTATGTGATCAACTTCAATGAGCCGTATTCCCATTACTGTGTTCAGTATCCAGAGAACCTTGTTTTTCCTCAGTGGCACATTGTGGGGTTTGGTCAATTCAGGATGGGAGGAACCCATCTCTTTCAGCGGTAGAATCTGAAGAGGAGTTAGGTTGTGACAGGAGAAGTGTCGTCATAGAACTGTGGGTGTGGTAGAATGAAGACAGTTGTAGCGAAGCCCTGTGTGGAGTGAATCTACATTCTCCTGATTTTGAATATTGGTGTCTGCACGAACTTAGTTACAATAATGACACAATCACCAGTCAGATATCTGATCTATGTTCTGGTTGGTTTTTCCGTGTGATAGACATCATGTAGGGGTAGGGAAGAGAAGAGGAGGAGAGGAGTTTTTAGAGAGTAAATTCATGCATTTCTTGAGAATGTATATTTTTTGTTGATGTTTTGATAGATTGTAGTGAAGACAGAGTCTTGTACTTCCAGATTATGAGAGTCTGGCAATAAACATATATGTTCGTCAGGAGAGTTTTCATTGTCTAGTGACCAGTGTAACACTGTTTGTTGTTGTAAAGAACTGTGCTACTGTGTTTGTAGATGTGCAGAGAATCCAGTGGGAGGTCGACCAACACACAGTCTCAGATATTTTATCCAAGAACCACAACTTGATAGAGATCTGTGGTTAAGAGACCTATTCTCTGTTTTATTCTTCAGGAAGGTAGTTTATCTTGTAAAGTGGGTGGAGTCTATCTGACCATAACCCCATTCTTACTTCAATAGAGCCAATAACTACTATATTCCTGGAGTCTTTTAGGAAATAAACTGTCTCGATCAATTGCCTTTATATGGGGCGAACCTGATGGACCGATTGATTATTTCCCCTAGACACAATTTCAGTCCATTTCATATGGTATTCTCATTAATTATACCACACTAATTGGGACGCAGGTCCGGGATATTGTTTTCTTCTTTCTTTCAATATGATCGAGTTCAGATTCTTCCTAATAATTTTAAAGGTTGCTGATACTGACATGGGAAATTATATGTTACCTCACAGGTGGAGCGGCGTTGAATTGATATAGAAGGTTGATGTGACGTCATCTGAGTAATGATGTTCACAGATGGTGTTTTGATAGTTGCTAAGTGGAATTTTGATTATGTTGAGAGTTTTATATCATCATCTGATCACATATGACCACTTATGTTTATTAACTAGTTGTCAATATTGCCATGTGATTTGTGCCAACATGTTGCCATAACCAATTGTGTTATTTTAATTGGATGTAACCTCACCAGCAACAGAAAGGCCTAATCCAAATTTTTTATAGGACTTAGGCAACTAGTTAATTTCCCGAAAAGCTTCTTGTAAAAATTTTTTAATACCCATATATTTGGTTAGGAAGCCATGGGGAAATATAAACATAATCGTACTACCCCTCCTATGAAATGTAGTAGGCCAAGTGTCCCCGTCATTATGGTTCCACTGTAGACAGAAAAGAAGACGCAATGTATCATTACGGAGCGTAAACTCTTGTCGGTAATCCCGATTTTCATCCTTTTCGTCAGATTCTACATGTGTGAACCACTGGACGGCGTGAGGTGATTAGGGAACATTCTTCGGGAAACCCCATGACCTTATTCGCCACATCCGGTTTATAAATAGATCAGTCAAGTCATATGTTGCTGGTCGACCTCGCGTGTCAGTCTTGGCACAGAGGGTTTTTTTTCAGCTGCATTTTTCTCCGAAGCGTTGTGCTAAACCCTATCGATAGACGTGCAGTTGAATATCGGGAACCTTTAACAGACGTCTCGTAAGCTTTTCGCAATAGAAGTTTCATCTACTTCCTATTTTGGGACTGTCAATTAAGCGTTAAGGTGTATTCATATATATTCGCCTTTCTCCCGAATTATGAGAAGTCGTACGTGATTAGAGGAGCGGATCCCACCTATTAACTCTCTAATCTACGAGGGGAAGACACGGCCCTTCGGCGACGACATCTTTTCTTTTATCCTCATTTCAGGGGAACATGGAACATGCCGGCAGCTTTAGCTTCCCAGGATAGTTTCATGAACTGTCATATTCATCTTCATATATGTACTATAGGTGGAAAGTTTCGTGCAGACCTAGTCTCCACGTATGACAGGTTGAGAGAGGTAGAGCGGAGCTCTCCCTTCTTTCTCTTTAAAGTACTGTTGGTTTTAATCTTTACCTACCATTTAGCGCGGTAAAATGACACAGAGAGAGAGAGTATAACCTCTTTTCCTAGCCAGCAGGATATAACCGGAAATCAGTGCACATTATTATTATTATTATTATTATTATTATTATTATTATTATTATTATTATTATTATTATATTCCGGGCTTTTAAATACAAGAGTTTTATTCCGGATAAGTAATCTCTTGTGGTTCTACGAATAAGTAGACTTTTAGACATCAATGCTACGAAGCATAAGAAGTCTTTTGGATTATTCTATAGCATGACATTTTTAAAACGTCACCTCGAGGGCCCAAATGCTTGGAATAATTATTCTTCACTTGGAATCATGTACTGATAGCCTAGTGATTAGAATCTAGGTCGAAGGGGAAGTGAATGCAAAGTTGACCTGGTTTCATTTTCGCCAACAAGCAATCGTTGTACTAACAGGCCGAAACAGTCTTTATACGGAAAAGTAGGTTATAACAATTTGGGGGAGGCGGGGTTGAAACTGAAACTAGAACGTGTGTTCATCTGCATTGATCGCATTCCGGGAAAGACCCGCGGGTCATACGTCATGAAGAATTGGGCGCGTAACCGGAAGGGCTTCAGCACTGTTTATAAACATGGACTCATCAACAGCTGACTGCATTTGACTTTTACTGACGACAGAGAATTCTTGGATGTTGAGTTGAGATTACGTCGACAAGACGGTCAAGTTTAAACTATACCGCACGGATTAGATTTAAAACTTGTAATCGACAATAGACATCGGTGGTGGAGTAGGAAGAGAATGAGGCCCTTTCCAAATTGATCACAAACAGAGCACTATTTACCCAAGGTAAACCACGGAACTAATTCTTATCGCACATCGCCAGACTTAATTGAGTCATAGAGGACGCTCTATGTTAAACTCCTTTCGGCAGCAGCCGCTTTTTAGATTCTTGGTGGTGGGCAAAATAAGAATATATATTAGCACGAAGTGCTAGTCAACATTTTATCGGTTCCGTATGCCGACGTGACTGAGTTTAGTGGAAGGGACATAACATTACTCTGATATATAGAATCGGCATCCGGACGGTGGGACTTTACGGATAAGATTTCTATGTTTTTGATGTTGTGAGGACAGAGGAGGACCAATGGAGTCGTTCCTTTTTCGTTCACACACGTCTTTAGAGGTGGAGTAAAACCTCTATTTTATTACTGAGTTCGCCAATATACCTTCAGACTATGAATGCAGGCGACTCAGAGAAGGAAGATTTGTGATTTATAGCAGCGGAATTTGTGAGCTAGGAGGAGTCGTATAGACAAATCAGGCGAAAGTAGATGGTTTAGGGGAGGCACCAAGGAGCAGAGGGAGGTGGTTACCATATGGAGTCTGGGAGCTGGTTTAACTGGTCTTGCTTGTTGTACTCAACAAGTTGAATTGGGGGACTTCTGTGACATAATGTTGCCAGTTGGCACCAGCTTGCAGACGATTATAAATATCTTTTCCTAGAAAGAATAATGTCATGTGTGGGGGACTGGCGGTTGCCTTATATGGTAATGCTTAGCGCACATATCATTGTTCAGATAGAGGCAAGGAATGTGCCAGTAGCTGGAAATAGCTTAGAATAGTTTGGTAAAACTCCCAGGCGGGACCAGAGATAGTCACTTGAGTCTGGGCCAGCCACCGATTAGGATGTGATTCGTTCCGGGAGCGGGTATAGGCCCCATTTTTTTTGGGGGGGGGGGGGCATTTTTGCCTCTATGTTGCATTGGTGAGCATACATCTGTTTTTTTTAATGATAAGATTTGTGTTAGAAAGTTAATACAATCTTTGTTTGATATGAGAAGTATCCTACATTTCATGTATGTATTTTGGCGGACTTTGCTACGGCACCGTTACTTCTGTAAGAAAGCCAGCCTGAGATTTGAACGTCTATACCACTGTTCTATATTCCTATGCTTACAATTCTTATCCAATTCTTATCATGCTATGATTTCGGCTTCATCTTCTTTTGAAGAGTTTGATGTCTCTGTAAATTCTATACCGTGTCTGCAGAGTTCAATCTATCTTCACTTTTGGTTCACTCTCATCTAGGGAAGAACCTATCTTTACCGGACTTTTGGTAAAGTATTCAGGTGTTACATAATGCCTTTGTTAAAGATTCAGATATTGTACGCATATATATCTTGTGTGTGTGAATCTTTACTTTATCTGTGTACAGAATATGCCGGGGACGGAACATATATTTTGTGTGTATGACAGCCTGGGGACACAGTTAGATAAGACACCCCATTGCTTTTGTCGGATTGGTGGATCATGTATGTCGTGGCTCAATCATATTTAGGAGAACGGTTCACCTACCTACATACTCATTTTTACCTGCCGTAAATCGTGCAGTGTGCTTGCCACAATAACAAGACATTGGAGCCAATATTTCCACAACTTCGACTTTAGTCACACACTCCCCCCCCCCCTCGGGCATGTTCTGTAACAGAGTGTTGTACTCCCATATAGAGAGGAGTGTTTGTATGTGGGAGAATATATCTCCATTTGGTATCTGTGATGTCCTGTTCGTTGTATAGGTAGAAGCGTGAGGTTGGTAGAGTGTTCAGATTACCGCCCCACTTTCCCGCCAAATAAAAGCATACGTTACAGGCGCACAGGGGATACCACTTCAGGATATGGGGATTGTCCTCTACCTATATGTTCTGTTGTTGTCTCTGTGAGTCTTATGAACCTGCGTAATACGCTAGTATATTCATAGTTTGTCATTTTGATTCGCAGACAATTGAGGCAGGCGGGGGACATCTTAGAGTCTACAACATCTTAGCTGGATCTTAGCTGGATCTTAGAGTCTACAACATCTTGGCTGATTTTAGCTGAATCGACGTATAGACCACTTTGGCTGTACACATTTGGCCGATACTTTTGGACGAAAAGTCTTTTATGAGGGTTACTGGTCTAGCCCAGAAGTCACCCAGTGCTGCCAAACAGCCACATTTTTTCCTAGAAAACCAGAGGGGAAGTAATCCCCTATTATTCTTCTGGCAACTGGGAGAAACTCCAGACGGAGTTATCTCCTTTTTTGGGTTTGACATTCTAGTGACATGTATTGAAAAGCTTCAACTACTCATCCCTGGCGTCTGACGAGAGATGACACTAATCTTCTTCCTGTAATATCATGGAAGTTATAGGTCTGCCAAAGTCACGGATGGGATGGTACTTTCCTTTTGAGAGGTCATCATAATTTGACTCAAATATGAACCCAGCTACACTTCTCTGGTTTGTTTAAATGTCGTGCTGAGACATTTGAGACTTCGTCTTTTTCAACGATTAAGCATGCAAGTCTTACCATTTTCGGGAAATCGCCTAGAGAGGTTCAACTAGCTCTGACCCATGCTCAGGGAGAGTCCTTCCTTCACCAACAACCCCAGTACGTCGTTGAGAGTCCGTGCTTCCACTTTTCCCGCATGATGGACATTAATACCAAGGGGTGAAATCCCTATTTTATGCAGACATATTTTCCTCTCAAGACCAATGCCAGATCGAGTAGTCCAGACTCAGTCACACCATCATCATTTTTATAGAAGGGAAATTGAGGACAGTTCCTTTTGTTAGTCAATTATGACTGTATGTGATCAACTTCAATGAGCCGTATTCCCATTACTGTGTTCAGTATCCAGAGAACCTTGTTTTTCCTCAGTGGCACATTGTGGGGTTTGGTCAATTCAGGATGGGAGGAACCCATCTCTTTCAGCGGTAGAATCTGAAGAGGAGTTAGGTTGTGACAGGAGAAGTGTCGTCATAGAACTGTGGGTGTGGTAGAATGAAGACAGTTGTAGCGAAGCCCTGTGTGGAGTGAATCTACATTCTCCTGATTTTGAATATTGGTGTCTGCACGAACTTAGTTACAATAATGACACAATCACCAGTCAGATATCTGATCTATGTTCTGGTTGGTTTTTCCGTGTGATAGACATCATGTAGGGGTAGGGAAGAGAAGAGGAGGAGAGGAGTTTTTAGAGAGTAAATTCATGCATTTCTTGAGAATGTATATTTTTTGTTGATGTTTTGATAGATTGTAGTGAAGACAGAGTCTTGTACTTCCAGATTATGAGAGTCTGGCAATAAACATATATGTTCGTCAGGAGAGTTTTCATTGTCTAGTGACCAGTGTAACACTGTTTGTTGTTGTAAAGAACTGTGCTACTGTGTTTGTAGATGTGCAGAGAATCCAGTGGGAGGTCGACCAACACACAGTCTCAGATATTTGATCCAAGAACCACAACTTGATAGAGATCTGTGGTTAAGAGACCTATTCTCTGTTTTATTCTTCAGGAAGGTAGTCTATCTTGTAAAGTGGGTGGAGTCTATCTGACCATAACCCCATTCTTACTTCAATAGAGCCAATAACTACTATATTCCTGGAGTCTTTTAGGAAATAAACTGTCTCGATCAATTGCCTTTTTTAGGGCGAACCTGATGGACCGATTGATTATTTCCCCTAGACACAATTTCAGTCCATTTCATATGGTATTCTCATTAATTATACCACACCCTTCATATTTCCTACCTAAAAATCCCGCCCCCCCCCCCACTCCTGCTCCTACACAGTATACGTAATAATGGAAGCACATACCAAAACAAGTCTAGACGTCCACATAAAACGTGATTTGTGGGTCTACTTACTTTATAAAATGAATTTTAGACGGGGTGAGACATACAGAACCGTAAAGTATGAAGGGAAAAACAATATCAAGTAATCGGTTCTTGTATTAATGCGATCTTGAAATAATCTTCATTCCCCCCTGGGGGGAGGGGAGGGGGATTCCCCACCGGTTGAGAACCACTGTCCTAACTCATTTGACAATTTTTAAAACTGATTCAGTGCTAAGCACAAACGTAGAGATGGACCAGACATGGTACACAATTAAATGAACACGTTTTATAATGTAAATTTCCGTTCACAACTGAAAGTGCAGCCGATAAAAAAGAGGAAAAAAAAAAACAACAACAACAGATAACAACATGACTCAAGTTTGGCGATATATCGTCCTTCTATCCAAATGGGAGGGCACATTTGCCGATAAATTATCTCTTGGCACTGAATCAATTAAGAGAGACTACGTTGCAGAGCTCTCCGCCCATCTCCAAGCTCAGAAAACAATGATATGTACAAGTCCCGAGCTTCGACTTAACATGAGGTACATTGATTTGATTTGATTTGATTGATTTAGGAACCGAAATCACAGCATTCGGGGTGTTCCCATAAGTGCTCCGTCCCCATCCTCGGCAGCCAGCGAAGAGTTCCAACACCAATAGTACCAGTAGCAATCTGATTATATGTCCGTCTCGCCTTCCCTCTGAGCGTCGAGCGTCGGCCCGATCCCCTCGTCACTCCCCGCTGTCTCATTCTTGCAAGACCTTGGTGATCCATTTGCTCCTCCGAGGTGTACACGTGCTCCCACAAGGCCGCAACCACGTCTACCTTTTCATGCATCAATACTCCGCCAAGTTTTGCAGAGCCAGCCAATCTATCCGCCTGTTCATTCCCCAGCACACCGGCATGCCCAGGAGAAAAGATCCAGACGATGCTTGCTACCCGAGACCACACGAGGTACATATTATAATGTAACCAGGCCATGATTCGGCACAGCACATAGGTAAATGCTTAAATTAGGCCTAGTATGGTCATGTTTCGTTAGCGGATTTGAGAGGTGTTGTTGTTTGTCCATCAAGAATGATGATGACCATTCACTTCATCCAGCAGGGTTAAAAGTATGGGTTTGAGTTATTTTGTTTTCAACAGAGCAGCGTCTGGTCGAGGGGCAAGAACGTCGGACTTCCATTTGGATGACCTCTCCATGGTGGGTGTATGTCTCTCGAATCCTGGGTAAGATCCTAGAATTGTATTTTTCTGTCGTGGGCAGAAATAAAACCCTAACCTGCATAGTTCGCGTCGGCTGTCCAAGCCATTCAGCCTTAATTCCTCAGGCTCAAGATCCCCCACGCCCTCTCCCCATCCTTCCGATACCTTCCACCTCAAGGTGCTATTGGCAGTAATCACTGTGACAGTTGTCAACAGACTATGTCATTTGACAGGGCACGCGATGATGATAATGATGATTTCCTAGCGTTCATGCTGGATTAAAGGCAACCAAGCGTGCAAGCCACCGAGTTACTGTGTCAACCATGCGGCCCATGAGTCAAAGTAAGTTAGTCGACAGATCATCCTCATTGTATATCGAACCATTCAGTCCATAAGTGCTCGGATCTCCCTCCCCCCCTTCCCCCCTCTCAGCAAATCCCGCTGCGTGTAGCGGCTAACGACACCAGTTCTGTGTTGGTTTATCAGTCTTCTTTGGCCACAACTCTTTTAATTTGCTGTTCTCGTAGTCTGACCATGGTTGTAGATTCACAGTCATCACTTGGTTCTCGTAAAAGTCTTACTTCTCGTAGAGCATTCAGAATGTCAGCCTGGTCCATGGCTCGTCCGCCTTCAACAGTAGCCTTACCTGCAAGCTTGTCAGCCCTCTCATTTCCTCGTACCGCATGCTCTGTCACGAAAATGAAACTAATCTTTGCCAGCCAAGATCGCATCAGAGACACAGCCATTCCCTTCGGATCCACCCCCATCTTCTGGGCATGCTCATTGAGTCACTAAGGAAACATGCCCTAGTCAAAGTAAGTGCACGGTTCTACACACGTCATCGCATTTGGGCATATGTGTGCTTGACCCATATGTTTATAAACCAATCAACACTGGGTGCGTAATGTGGTTAGTATCACACCGGCCGCCTTTATTTCTAAGAAATTTACTAGTATCCACCTTAGGCTGCGTCGACCTGGGAGCTCACGTCGATTTTATAAACTCGAATCCATCTCGATGGGAACTTCCTCAGTGTATGCTTTATCTAACGCCTGTGTCTTTTCTTCTTCTCGTGATTCACTGGGTATTTGGTTTCTTTGGTTGTTTCGGGACCTGAGGTTTGAAGATTGAGTACAACCCACTACTGGCATCGTTGATCGTATTCCGGTAAGAACCTTAGGCCTTGTCCACGTCGGACTGGAAGCGCTAGCCGCGTGGTTAAGTGGTTACATACCCGCTCACACGCCAGTGAACCGGAGTTCAATCCCGGGTCCAGTCAAGGATATGCACTACTGACGAGCTCAAGCGAGAGCGAAATTCGAGTCTAGTGCTTCCAATCTGACGTGGACAAGGCCCAAGGTACGTACCGGAATGCGATCAGCATTGCCAGTAGTGGGTTGTGCCCAGTCTTCACTGGTATTTGTTTAGTTCTCTTCACGAGCTCCAGATTGGAAGGCGGAAGTCTAGAGGCTAGGCTAGAGCGGCACCAATGGAACACATTATAAACAATAATAATTTGCCCTGAAACAATTTCCTGCAATGGGATTTAAAGTAAAAGCGCCACAGCATTTTGTAGGCCTGAGAGGTATATGTGGCTTGTGTTTCCTTCACTTTGACCAGCGACGAGATCAAGCGTCGACCTGCGTCCGGCCGTTCCAATAATACGACCAGCGCAGTCCGCTATCACCCTCGCTAGAGCGCCGACCACTGCTGTACATACATTGTTTTATTTCATCATCATCATGTGCCGTGTCGATAAGCGTATGCAGTCATGTTTCGCCGTCTCACACGATCACCAGAGTCGTGGATTAACTCCGTGTTCTTGTCTCGACCATACTATGTGGGCAAGCCACCCAGACGTGTACTTCTCTGTCTTCCCATTGTTCTTTTCTCCTTAACCTTACAGGTTGTCACTAAGTGCTCTAATTTATTTTTTCTCATAACGTGCCCAGTGAAATCTGGATTGTCTCGTCTGATTTATCTAATCAGTTTGCGGTTTTCATTTGCTTATGGACTACGCTTGAGTTCAATGGGAGCAATCCAAACCACACAAAAAAATCCAATTATGCAATTTTTCAAAGCCATTCAGATCTCCCGCCCTTCCACTTGCTCTTTTCCCGACTTTCCCCATCAGGCTTGCCAGTTTGGACACAAATGGTTAACAAAAACCAAACCGGCTAATAGGAAACCGTCTTGTTATTCTGATAACTTGCTTGTGTAACAATATCAGGTTTCACGTTTGACATGGCCGTGTTTGTGTTTGACAAGGCTATGAAACTTGCCTGTGAGCGCCAAAAGAACATATTTGGGCGAAGAGCAACACGGCTCGGAGACATTCTTATCGAGCGTAAACAGAGACATTTTAGTTTCAGATTTCGGCGTTTAGATGTAATGTTTGTAACTGTACCAGGGATCTGATTAAACGGCTATTATGCGTCTGTCTGGCCTGACTATCTGTCAGTCTGTCTGTCTGTCCGTCCGTTCGTCCGTCTGTCTGTCTGTCTGTATGTCTCTTGGTTCTTAGTTTTAAGAATCGATGTCATACAGGGTGTATTTTTAATGACTGTGGGTTTTCGGAAATATTGCCTTTCCAAGTTTTGTATTTACCTTTTATGTTGCATGAACTCCACTTTATTGTTTACTTACTACACTAGATTCCAATTGCTCAACTCGACATGAGGCCATTGCCTGGCACAAGGAATGAGTGTATAGTGAAACAGGGCCGCCAGACACCAAAATGTGTTTACTTGCGTGTGTGGCAGATTTACTAATTTTACTCACAGCTATGTATACCATCACATTGAATTAGTCGTTCTACTCCACGCTGCGATGAAACGTGGAATCCAGGTACTCTGTATTTAGGGAATGTGGAGTTTGCTCATCTCCCAGCTTATTTGGCAATTTGTTTAAGAGGGACCCACTGCGCGCGTTGTGTTAATTTCCTCTCCTATCTATATTAGCCTTACTTCTAAAGTGTGAAACGTCGGGTTGAAAGTCAAGTCGCACAGATAGGAGATGTGTGGGAAAATGTGGCATGGGTGAATAACTACCTTGAGAATGGCATGGATATAGAAGCCCTGAGAATACCCACTTCTGTTCTCCCCTGCTCCATGAATGATAT
>JACEFZ010005446.1:25000-44814 GCA_014155875.1 Cepaea nemoralis
TCTCTCTCTCTCTCTCTTGTGTCGTTGCTATATTATCTCTTAGTGTTGTTGTTGTTCTCATTTAGCCTCAAATGATGTATGAATGAAATAATGCACCAGAGTGATAGAAGGGCAGAATGTGAGACGGGCGTGCGTGCCTAATTCGTAACCCTTAGGAAATAATGCTTTTTGTTTGTTTGTTCGTTCGTTCTTCGATTCCTATCCTCTCGGTGAGACCGCGGCTTGCGCGCCACGGTTAAAGTGTATACTTGCCAAGTAGCAGCGCAGTTGATATGACGTAAATGAAACATAGTGAGAAAATCGCAAACCAAATAGTAGTAGAAATTGGAGGCTGACGTAAAAAAACAACAACAGAATACGTCAAGAATATTGTCAACAACAACAAACAGTCAGATCTTGGAGCTTGAACAACGAGGTAGCTCAATTCCATTCTCAGCAAGGAGAGAACTTATATACTGGCTGGACACTTACTCCGATGGCCAACAGATATTAGAAATAAGAACGAGGCTATTAATTCAAGATGTACATCGATCAGAAAGCCACGGACAAATGCGATAATTTAAATATTGAGCACAACCCACTACTGGCAACGCCGATCGCATTCTGTTATGAACCTAAGGCCTATCCACGCCAATATGGAAGCACTATACTCGAGTTTCGCCCTCATTTGAGCTCGTCAGTAGTGCATATCCCTGACCGGATCCGGAAACAGTCCCGGATCACGCGTGTGAAGCGGGTGTGTAACCACGCAGGCACACACTGGACACACCAAATTATCACAACAGAACATCACAACGCTACCCATCGTAGGTTATGCTCAAGATTGCCCAATCGCCGCGACCGACGTCCGTCAATCGATGGGACCCGAACGATCAGGACTTCTCACTGGCAAGGAACACCAGGCCTCCTAAATCCAGTGAGCAATAATCAATTGATTATGTGGTTGTTTCGGGATTTGAAATTTAAATATTGAGCACAACCCACTACTGGCAACGCCGATCGCATTCTGGTATGAACCTAAGGCCTATCCACGTCAATATGGAAGCACTATACTCGAGTTTCGCCCTCATTTGAGCTCGTCAGTAGTGCATATCCCTGACCGGATCCGGAAACAGTCCCGGATCACGCGTGTGAAGCGGGTGTGTAACCACGCGGCACACACTAGACACACCAAATTATCACAACAGAACATCACAACGCTACCCATCGTAGGCTATGCTCAAGATTGCCCAATCGCCGCGACCGACGTCCGTCAATCGATGGGACCCGAACGATCAGGACTTCTCACTGGCAAGGAACACCAGGCCTCCTAAATCCAGTGAGCAATAATCAATTGATTATGTGGTTGTTTCGGGATTTGAAATTTAAATATTGAGCACAACACACTACTGGCAACGCCGATCGCATTCTGTTATGAACCTAAGGCCTGAGCATAGCCTACGATGGGTAGCGTTGTGATGTTCTGTTGTGATAATTTGGTGTGTCCAGTGTGTGCCGCGTGGTTACACACCCGCTTCACACGCGTGATCCGGGACTGTTTCCGGATCCGGTCAGGGATATGCACTACTGACGAGCTCAAATGAGGGCGAAACTCGAGTATAGTGCTTCCATATTGACGCGGATAGGCCTTAGGTTCATAACAGAATGCGATCGGCGTTGCCAGTAGTGGGTTGTGCTCAATATTTAAATTTCATATCCCGAAACAACCACATAATCAATTGATTATTGCTCACTGGATTTAGGAGGCCTGGTGTTCCTTGCCAGTGAGAAGTCCTGATCGTTCGGGTCCCATCGATTGACGGACGTCGGTCGCGGCGATTGGGCAATCTTGAGCATAGCCTACGATGGGTAGCGTTGTGATGTTCTGTTGTGATAATTTGGTGTGTCCAGTGTGTGCCGCGTGGTTACACACCCGCTTCACACGCGTGATCCGGGACTGTTTCCGGATCCGGTCAGGGATATGCACTACTGACGAGCTTAAATGAGGGCGAAACTCGAGTATAGTGCTTCCATATTGACGTGGATAGGCCTTAGGTTCATAACAGAATGCGATCGGCGTTGCCAGTAGTGGGTTGTGCTCAATATTTAAATTTCAAATCCCGAAACAACCACATAATCAATTGATTATTGCTCACTGGATTTAGGAGGCCTGGTGTTCCTTGCCAGTGAGAAGTCCTGATCGTTCGGGTCCCATCGATTGACGGACGTCGGTCGCGGCGATTGGGCAATCTTGAGCATAGCCTACGATGGGTAGCGTTGTGATGTTCTGTTGTGATAATTTGGTGTGTCCAGTGTGTGCCGCGTGGTTACACACCCGCTTCACACGCGTGATCCGGGACTGTTTCCGGATCCGGTCAGGGATATGCACTACTGACGAGCTCAAATGAGGGCGAAACTCGAGTATAGTGCTTCCATATTGACGTGGATAGGCCTTAGGTTCATAACAGAATGCGATCGGCGTTGCCAGTAGTGGGTTGTGCTCAATATTTAAATTTCAAATCCCGAAACAACCACATAATCAAATGCGATAATATTAGAACGGGACTCAGCAAGTGAAACAGGCTGACGCATAAATAGGATAGCCAAGGACAGAAGCACCGAGACATGATGATTATAGATCTTTAATATCTTCGATCATTTACGATTCCAATCTAAACATGTTACAGTCCCGCCTGGCCATAACAGGCACGGTAATCATAAATCGGAACTGATATATTGATTGCTGAATCTGTAACATGTTCAACTTCGGCAAATAAACATTGCCTTTATGATTGCATCGACCGGCTTCGAGTCGTTGATTGCGGTTCATTTTCTGCTTCAGTACGTTGCTGGATTTTGTGTCACCCTGGACCATTTATCGTTGATGAGTTGCATTTAAGTTTATATCAAGACACATTCTAGCAATACTGACCTACACGTGTTTTCGGAAGACGCCCGCCTACCCCGGTAGTGTAGTGTCCAGACGTTCACCTACCCCTGTAGTGTAGTGTCCAGACGTTCACCTACCCCGGTAGTGTAGTGTCCAGACGTTCACCTACCCCTGTAGTGTAGTGTCCAGACGTTCACCTACCCCTGTAGTGTAGTGTCCAGACGTTCGCCTACCCCTGTAGTGTAGTGTCCAGACGTTCGCCTACCCCGGTAATGTAGTGTCCAGACGGTCACCTACCCCGGTAGTGTAGTGTCCAGACGTTCACCTACCCCGGTAGTGTAGTGTCCATACGTTCACCTACCCCTGTAGTGTAGTGTCCAGACGTTCGCCTACCCCTGTAGTGTAGTGTCCAGACGTTCGCCTACCCCTGTAGTGTAGTGTCCAGACGTTCACCTACCCCTGTAGTGTAGTGTCCAGACGTTCACCTACCCCTGTAGTGTAGTGTCCAGACGTTCGCCTACCTCGGTAATGCAGTGTCCAGACGCTCGCCAACCCCGATAATGTAGTGTCCACACGCTCGCCTACCCCGGTAATGTAGTGTCCAGACGTTCACCTACCCCGGTAATGTAGTGTCCACACGCTCGCCTACCCCGGTAATGTAGTGATCAGACGTTCACCTACCCCTGTAGTGTAGTGTCCAGACGTTCGCCTACCCCTGTAGTGTAGTGTCCAGACGTTCGCCTACCCCTGTAGTGTAGTGTCCAGCCGTTCGCCTACCCCTGTAGTGTAGTGTCCAGACGTTCGCCTACCCCTGTAGTGTAGTGTCCACACGCTCGCCTACCCCGGTAATGTAGTGTCCAGACGTTCACCTACCCCTGTAGTGTAGTGTCCAGGCGCTCGCCTGCCCCTGTAATGTAGTAGCTAGACGATCGCCTGCAGGCCCGATGGACATGAGTTTGATCCACATCGGAGGGGATTCCAATTTTTTAAATTGAACTGAGCTCCGAGATCAACTCCCGCCTAAAATGGCACAGTACATTTATTTGGAAGTAAACGCGGCCAGTATAATACTAATACTATTACCCACATAGCACATAATGGTCTCTAGATATGCGGGTCTAGCACCATATATCCTATAAGCCCTAGGTCGTATGAAAGAGTCCTTTACTTACTCCTCTCCTCATCTCATCTCGGACAGAGGCTACTCTAGCTACCGAAGGGAGGATCCACCAGGATCTCTGCTTGGAAGCCTGCCGAGGATTCAGACTTTGACATAAGTGCACGAGAATCACAGCTATTTCCAGCAATGATGGTAGACTTTCAGCACCCATCTCTTGTACTCCCAGCTCAAAGAGCTCATTAGTATGCTTGGAATATATGTGTTGCTTGCATATTGATAGCGGGCGTGTTAGCGACAATGACAGAAAGATGTCCTGATATAGATATGAGCCCTGTCGGACGAGGGTTCAACGCCTACGTTCGTCGTCTGGCTAAGTGAGCGGAAGCCTGGTGACGATCTCTCCGTGCATTCAGGCCTTCACAAATGTGATGGTTCTATCACATCACAGACCCAGAAAACTGTCTCGAGATAAATTAACTGCCTACTAGAGCGTGCGTTTTTAATGAGTTTGTGGTTGTGAGTGAGTGTATGTGTATGCGATGGAATGTGTATTTGTGTGTTACTGAGTGGGTGCATAACTGTGAGATGTACGTATGTATGCCAGTATGAATGTGTTTATGTATGTGTGTGCGTGTATGTATCTGCCTACTCGCCTGTCTCATAACATGGTAATATGCAATGATTAAGTTCACAACATTCATTTGAGAATGTTGTCTCCCCCCCCCCCCCCCCACTATGTGAATGTAACACGCACAACAGAGAACTTATGTACAAAAGATGAGCGATTGAAAGGGTGGAATGTAAGACGACCCCGCATAACCAATTTGTGACTCTTTGAAAATAAATTTCCTTCGTTGGTGTAATGTTTGGGAAATTACGCTGCCAATGGCATGGGCGTGCTCGACTGAGGGTTCATTACCTGCACTCGTCGTTCGCCACGGGAGGAAGAGACTGGCCATCTGTCCCTCCTTGCAATCAGGTCAACAAATGGTATGCTCCTAACATTTGACTTTTCCCCAGCAGGTCCCTGCTTGCCTTCCCCAGCAGGTCCCTGCTTGCCTTCCCCAGCAGGTCCCTGCTTGCCTTCCAGGTAGACATTAAGTCCACACAAATGCCCAAATCAACATGCCATACAATCGTGAACGATTCAATTGCACGCGGCTCTAGAGTAATCGCTGTGGGGTCAGGTGGAGAAAGCAGTGAAACAGACTGAACACCCGTATATGGAGAGAATGATTTGACTAGTAAACGATATAGAATTTTTCTAAACATCATACTAGAGGGAAAAGTTGAAGGCACTCGAGCGAGAAGTAGGCAGTGATACAAGTGGACAGATAAGATTAAGAGATCGAGAACAGCAGTCTGACAGAGTGCACAACAGGGGCGAAAGACGGTGAGTGTTGGAGATCCATTAAAGACACTCTTCATTGTGGAGACGGCACCTCATAAACCGAAGAGCCCATATCGTCCACACGGTGAATTCTCCTACGTCTGCTTGAATTTGAGGCGGCCTTCTCACCTCTAGAACCACCTTCCCCCAAACAGAATAGCTGACAGTGAATTAGCTAAGTCGAGACGAGTACTAACGGAAACCTGCTACTCACGCAAAACTAATTTCTTGTGACTTGTCACGTTAATTGAAATAAGCCGGCGCCGGAATGCATTAGAAGAGGTACGTAAACTCGTCTTGACGCCCCGTCAGGGAACGTTACACACAGCTCCATCAATCCTCCGCTGTCCATCTTCTCAACGCTTCTCTCCGGCCTCATCTCAGCGCCTGGGCTGCGACGCCGTGCCAACTTGCCAACCTCCAAGCATCTGTTCCTGGCCTCGATGATTGCCGCATGAAAGGGCGATAACCAGACTGGCTTAATTATCGTTTATCTCCCGCTGCGGGAAAAAAAAAATGAAAACCTGTTTAAAGACCGGCTGTTTTTCCGTGCGAACAAATCCAACAACTATCTATAACGTACTCTGTTCGTATCTCGTAATAATTTCAGATGTGATAATTTGCACCGCGAGAAACCACAGGTGGTATTTGATTATTCTTAAAACCATTGTGAAGAATGATACTGGAATCCGTGATACATACAATGCTGACAGATGGGGTCGTCAACTTGAGAACAAACATTAACTCTTGCAAGACGGCATGCTCTTCTAGGGAGAGACAAAGAGTTATCTGGAACGCTAATCAGACTGTGTGGTGTCGGGAGACATCTCCAGCTAGCAACTTTATAAGCCACACAGTATTTGAGAGTGAACCACGAATACGACCTTAGTTGCCGCATTTTTGGGTTGTCCTGTCGACCCGGCGGTCACTCGTTCGAATTCCCAACGAGGTTGAATTTCTAAATATATCTGACTGTTTATAACTCTGCTGACTTCCCTCTATATATTCATCTTTGACTGTTTGCATCCCTTTAGCCACACGTGCATTATATGGCGCTTTTGCAGATGAATTGGACTCAACCTTTGTAGACAAAGAGCGCCTTTCAAAACCGAACCGAACCCAACTGTTGTGCCTTTTTGACAACGAAGGAGTAGTGTTTCCATTTTATTTTATAACTGTTTGTTTTTTCTTTAGCTCTGTTTGTCTTCTCCCGTCCCCGATGAAGACTAATAAAATCGAAACGTCGTCTGTTGTATCCTAGAATACTTAGGTTTATTTTACTAGTTTATAATTTTCGGTATGCTGATGATACAGTATTGCTTTCCACAACACAGAATGGTATAGAAAACTTAAAAGCCTCAAACCAATTGAATAGTGAAAATCACAACGTATATCCTAATATAGCAAAAACAAAGATAACGCATACAGATAAAACTACTAAGGAGAAAGAAATATATGTTAATGAGGAAAAATTGGAGGTGGATGGACAATTTTGAATATCTTGGGTCATTGAATTACCAACAACGGTGACACAATGAAAGAAATTAAACGTCGACTATTAACTGCTCTTCAACGATTAAAACAACTGAATAAATTATGGAATGAGACAGACAGAACTACAAAATTAAATTTTTAAGAGCATGCATCTTTCCCATTGCAACATACGCCTGTGAGACCTGGACTTTTACTAAACAAGCTGAACAGCGCCTTTGAATATAAATGTTACAGACTGAGTTCTAAGAATGTCTTGGGTAAAGAAAAGAACAATTGCATCCATACTTCAAGAGCTGAATATTTAAGAAGGTTGGCTCTTAAAGACGTTAAAACAAAGAAAATTGAAATATTTTGGTCACTTGAAACGTTACGAAAGTTTGGAGAGAACAATAATGGAGGAGTATATGCCTGGGAAGAGAGGAAGAGGAAGGCCAAGGAGAAAATGAGTGCAGGATGTGCCGGATGATCTCCAGATAGGTATATCGGACGCGGGACATCTTGCTTATGATCGAGAGGTTTTCCGTAAGGTTGTTATGGGAGGGAGGTTCTGCAATGGACATGCTACTGAATGAATGAATGAATGAGTTTATAATTATTTATTCTTTGATTATGCCTTGTTTTGGGGGATTTTCTCTCTGTGATTTAGTTTCACCTTTATGGAGTCCATTATAAGGTATGTACACTGTGTCTGTGTTTAGTATCTCTTATCTTTTCGCAGGAGCAACACATACCTAACTAATTGTATTTAATATTCTAAATAAAGGGTGTATTTTTAATGACTGTGCAGTGTTTGAAAATATTGCCGTTCCAAGTTTTGTATTTACCTATTATGTTGCATGAACTTTCTTCCTCTTCTTTCGTTCGCTTGAAAATGTCTATAACTGCAATGCTGTCTCTTGTATAAAGTTAGCTGTCTTTTTCAGTTCACACAGCGGTCCATAGAGTTTATCTTCCACTGTCGTCTCTCTAGGCCAGAAGGTTTGCCTAGATATGTTATATTTTGGGTAGTCTTGGAGTATGTGGTCTGCTGTTTGCGACGCCAATCCGCATGTGCACATGGCTGTTTCACCAATTTTGAATTTTGTATGCATGTGGTTGCGTAATTTATTGTGTCCTGTTCTGAGGCGAAGAATAATGACTTGTTCTGGTCTGTCCATAATGGGGTAGTCATCTTGAGCAGGTTTTGGTGGCTTTCTGACAGATTTGATCATTCTTTTCTTTTGGTGGTATGTGTGATATATTACATTTTCACAAGCGTAACATGCGGTAAATAATTCCTAGCGACGAAAATAGTTTGACACCGCCTCATTCCCTGCGGCGGTAATCCGACTTTTACATCGACCCATTGTGACGTCACCACCGGAACAACTAAAACAGAATAAATACCTCATGCAGGAATGAAACTGTCTGTTTTGTGAACCAGCCCAGCACAAGGCGAGGAGAAGATCTGAGCGAAGGGAATGATGAAATATGTCTAAACATAAGAAACAGTAAATATAGTATTTTAAATAAAGATAGGAAACATCAGCCTACAATATCGCACCCAGATTCGGAAACCTGTCGCTGAAGTGTTTGAAGTCGTCCTGTCTGGATGAGGTAGTGATCCTATTCATGTCAATCCAGACCTGACTTGGTGAAGATTGAATGCAGCACCTGTTGAGTGAGCACATTGTTGAGTGATGCCCTTGATAGAGTAGCGCAGAAGCTTATCTACCTGCAACCATTCCATTTGTCTCATAGGAGAGGTAATATTTATTTAAACACTTACCTTCCAAACAATGGAAAGGAAAACCAAGAGCCAACTTATGTTCTAATACCTGGAACACTAATAATAAAATTAATTGATAGCCAGAGGGATTCCCAAAGCTGGAAGTGGAGAATTCTGAGTATAGACAGTTTCTTTTTTCAGATCATCCAGGCCAGTAAAAGATTAGCATTACATGCCACTGGAAAAAAAATATAGCTGTTAATATACACATTCTCATTGGCACATCAATTCTGTATATTTACTGTATAAGTATTTGTCCTGATTTTATGATAGGAAATTGTAATTTTGAATGCAATTTACAAAATCCATATTTGTGTTTATTAAATCATTAAAAAAAATGAGGTCATGTCATGTATTGATTGTATTTTTACTTGTCATAGTCAAATTGTTTTAAATTACCCTAGACAGAATTAATTAGTTGGTAGAGGAGAGGCAAGGAACCACTTAAAGGATATTTTGGGTATAAAAGGGAATACAACTTTGTCAGTTATTTCCTGAAGGTATTCCATGGTTCTCTAAAACTCTATTTCTGGTCTCAACAATTGAGTCAGTACAGCTAAATTAATTAAACGGGCAGGATTACAGTGGGAAAAAGGATTTTTCATCCTTTATCTCTTTGGGGTTGAGACATCAATCTCGACGTATCCGACAGTATATAATGGGCACATGAGGCTGTTCTTCTTTGGCTCCTTCCTTAGCCAATTGATCAGCTCTGTTGTTTCCAGGTACTCCGGTTTTCGTTGACTCCGGTTTTCGTCGATGTCGGTTTTCGCAGATTCTTTCCGCAAAAGAAAATTGTCTCAGCTTTTGTCGGTTGCCTCGGATTTTGTGGCTTGCCCACGTGGTCACGCTGCTAATATTGCGAAAACAAAGGGGCCCAGGCGTTCTTCTGCTCAGTTTGACTTTGTTTCTCGTTGTGCTAGCATCACTTGCTAATAAGTTAACCCTTTCCTTTTAGCTCCATCATGGGACCAAATAAAGTTTCCAGGGCCATAGCCCTTTGAAGAAGAAGGCCAGGAACGCGATCGAGTTGAAGAAGGAAATCATTGAAAAATACGAGAGCGATATTAAGATTGCTGAAATAGGTGCTGAAATAAGTTCCATTGTTGCGAAAAAGGCAGCAATAAATGAGGCTAATATAGCGAAAGGCGTGAACGAAATCGCATCTAATTGAAGATGTCGAACAGTTATTATTAATTTGGATAAATCAAAAACAGTTAGATGGCGATTTTGTTTTGCAGGCAATCATATGTGAAACGCCCAGACTGTTGTATGCTGTATCATTAAGAAAATGACTGGGACGAGTGCTAGTGTACTTAGTGATTTTAAGGCCAGCAGAGAATGGTTTGAAAAATTCAAGTGCCACATTGGCATACAAAAGACAAGAAGTTCCAAGAAGGGAACGGATCCCAGATAGTGCCTTGATACCTAAGGTCCTTATGGCAGCGGACTCCTCTTCTAAACAATAATATCTGCATCTCTCTCTCCCCTCCTCACCGTTTTCCATACGCCAACAAGATTCTTCAGAAAGGTAAATGCCATGCTAGATTAAATGTTCATTTATTCTTTACATTAGTCTTTTACATTCATTTATATTCATTTCTTATTGGTTTGTAGTATTAAACAATATATTTATTCACTATAAAATGTGTTTTTGGTATGTATTTCGGGGTGTCTGGAACGAATTAATTGGATATGTATTGATTCGTATGGAAATAATTGTCTAGGATTTCGCCGATTGTTTTCGGGCGGATTATCGACGAAAACCGAGATTCCACCGTATTTCTGTCTAATTATAGGCTGGTGGAATCATTCATTTCTGGCAATCTTCATTCACGCCGTCATATCTATGGTCAGACTCGTACGGATATCGTACATTTAAGATAATCCGGATTCAGAATCGACTCTTTTCTAGTTAGATGCCTCTCTCTCTCTCTCTCTCTCTCTCTCTCTCTCTCTCTCTCTCTCTCTCTCTCTCTCTCTCTCTCTCTCTCTCTCTCTCTCCCTCTCCAGATGCCGTTCCTAATATTTTATTTATATTTTGCAAATATTAGATAGTGTATCTGGTTTAAGAAGATGTATTTCCCATTTTCAAACACAATTATCTGAATATTTAACTTTTAAAATTACAAACAGCGCTCACAGATTTTATCTGCTACATTAAATCAGCAAGTAAAAATGATCTTTACAGGACGTCGCAATTAACACCAGCATTTATTTGATGTTTGTGATCTACTAGTCAATGTTAGTGTAGTCATTTGTCTTTGCTTTCTTAAAGGCCAACGTCTCAGACCGTTGAGATCAACGCAAAACAGTCTGCTTCCAAATTTCCCGCGACTGATTGGAACCTTCGATACTATATGCCGAGGAACTGTAAAATTGCGTCCACTAACTGCTAAAGCCACGGGGCCGACTTCCAGGAGTTAAGACAACGAAACAATTCTTCACCGTTAGTTACAGTAGGCGGGATGTGATCCGATTACGATTATCCCCAACCGTGACATTGCCTTGATTATGGTTACCACAGACGTCTGTATCCTGGGTTGTGCACGAGAATAACGTCGCCGTATCGTGTTTTCTGTCAGTTATAGAGATATAACCGAGCACTTGCCCTTAACCTCCCTTGCGCTGATATCTAGGTAGTGGGTTCATTCCCTACAGCGATCAATTGGACTATAAATTTGACCTCTCGTTCAGAAAGCTGTGACAAACTACTAAACGTAAAATTGACTAGAAAATCAACGTGGGTTGATTGCAACGTCCTGCAAAAAAGCATGCAGCATTTTTAAATTGAGACCGGTAGTTTTTCTTCATTGACCAGGACAAACAGCGCGTGAGAGCTAAGATAAGTACCAGAAAATGTTCTGGGAAGTAAACGCAACTGGCGTGATGTTGACCGCAACACTCATCAAGTGCCATGGTTACAATAAATGTAGGGTTAGCATCATTCGCCAAATGGGGTCCTTGTAAAGTGGATCCTTTACTTTGTACTTTCCCTATACTTAGTACACTTGGAGGCGGACAGCAGTGCCCTCTCTATGTACTATAGAGAAAGATTGAAACATTAAGATCAGTTTACACATTTTCAGACTCGTTTCACTGACGTAATAAAATGTTGGCTATGAATGCTGGGCAATTAGTAAACAAACAAACATATCTCTGGAAGCTTTGAAGGTGTGGTTTTATAGAAGAATGCTGAAAATTCCTTGGACAGCCAATTTGAGTACCTGAACATTCTGGGGAGAGACTAAGACGCAAAGACAGCTTGTCACGAACAAGAAGAAATCTCCATTCTATGGCCACATTATGAGAAGACAAAATCTAGAACATGTTGGGACAAGTGGGCAGATTTGTGGAAAGAGAGGAACGGGAAGGCAGCGAGAAAACAGTCTTGTGTCATGGCAGGGGAAGGTAGTCAACATACGAATTGATGCACGTCGTTAGAGATGGCAATACGTTAAAATGCGTGATTGCCCATGCCAGTCGGCAAGGCACTTCATGATGAATTAAGTTTATTAGCAAAACAAGTCATTTATTTATTTTAAAGTTGCGTAGGCCAGAATTATGTTAAGCGCAGAATGGACGCAGTCACTGTGCCTGCGCAATCAACATATTTCTGCTATACCCCAAAGAGGAAAGGAGTTAGTCACTATAACACGTTGTCTAACATTCATGAAACTGTACCTCTGTTCACCTCTACAACAGCACCTGTCACAGAACGCCTTCTTCTTTCGTTCGCTTAACATTTATTGTCTATATCTGCACAGTTGTCTCGTGTATAAACTGCAATGTCTTTTTAGGTTCACCCACGGGTCCCAAGAGGTTATCTACCACTGTTGTTTTTCAAGGTCTAGAAATGCCGTGCTCGCGGCAGTCTTGGAGTTTGGTCACATAACTAACTTTAAGTATTCTATAACATTCATTTACAGTACTTGTTCTAAGTGGCAAGTTCTCTTTATCCCTGGTCGTCATCTTTAATCGCTTTAACGGACGTGGATGAAAGACAACTCAAAACGATAGTCCTCAACAACAGACTTTGTTGTCTTATCTTGGTCATTATATTTCTTCCAGTGGCGTTGTGAGAAGCACTGACGATAAGTACTCGCCACAACTTTCTCTTATCAGTTTTGATGAGTACTGTTTTATGTCTCAAAGATTATTATTTTTAACTCATATCTTCACTCCCCTTCCCGCCTGTTCAGTCTACGATTCGGACAGCTCAGAAAAGAAGCATGTGTATGTATGTGTTGGCCTTAGGCCAACGTGAACTTGTGTGGGTCTATTGTCGAGGTCACGCAGGGAGGGGTGCAAGGAAGCTAAAATTTAGTTGCATGTCCTTTACAGGACTTAGCAGTCAACCCCAGCATTTCGGCTGTTCGTGATTCCTGTGCAAGTTTTACTTTCAGTAGTTTACCATTGCTTTCTGAACGACTTGTGCCTATACCTTTTTCCATAAAATCAGCATCGCTGTGTTTCGAAACCGGGTATACGGGATTACGAATCGCGTCAGTAACCCCTTCGCCACGGAGCTTGGTGCAAGGAAGCTATGGAGCTAATATCCAGACTTCAAAGGTGCCTGTCGTTCCACTAAAGATGGACCATTGAGGGTGGTCATATGTTGAGTACCTCCCCCGATGTGTCTCCACCTTGCCGTGGTGGGGGAGCTTGCGTGTCCCATCGACCCCATGTGCTTGCCGATGGATGAAAAACTACATATCGGACAGCATATGGGATAGGGACCAGACTAAGAGAGACACAACCTGCTGCTCTGCAGATAGACTGAGGATAGCAGTGAAAATTTAAGCTCCGGCGCACGAAGTCACAATCTTGGTCCAGATACTTACACAAACGTCTCCACCGATAAATGGAGGTGAGATACTGGGCACGCTACATGCCCAGTTCAGATACTTGTCCGAAGGCTCTCAGCTGGGGGATATGAGGGATCCCCGGATGAGAGGGCCTGGCCGTTTCTCGCTCACTGCTGTACGGAGGTAAGGTGCTGAGCCGGCAGCACATGTAGCCTACCTCGTGAGCGAGTACTAAAGGGTGGAAAAACACCTCGGTCGCACGTTCCGATTAAGTCTTTAACCGTACTCATGGAGTGAGTGTAGTCAAATGTGGAAAATTGTCTCGATGACACGAAATGGAACGTGGCAGACCAAAGGAAAAGCTTGCTGTGTGGAAGTCGAAATAAGAGTCTAACTTGTCTCGAACCTGAGGAAGGCTAACCTCATTAAAAATGCCCGCTGAAGCCGGAAGTGCCAGCCTACGGGCGGCAAAATAAAAATGGCACTACGCAACTACGTCCGAGTGAAATGTCTTTCGTGACCGGAAAAGCTCTAACTAGTCTTCCCTCGTGCTAGGAAAATCTACCTTGTTTCCGAATGCCGCTCTTGCTCGGAACAGCTCTGACTAGGTAGTTTCCGAATGTCCGACGTGTCTGGAACAGCTCTGACGGACACAACGACAAGCACATGTCCGAAGAACTCGCTGAGTGGATATTGACTGCAGACCAGTTTGGTCTGTGCGGGAACGGCCCGGGGCGAACGAAATGCTCAATATATTGAAGTGAAGAATTAAAGCAGCCATGAGCAGGACGCGACAATTCCCTCGGTGAGCCCAGGACCAGGGCGCTATGTGCCGGCCTGTCACGAGCGCCATGAGTTAACCAGCTAATAATACCGACGTTTGCGTGGCGTATATTTTCTAGGCCACAACAGTCGTACTAACAGAGTAAACACAGCTGCACAGGTTACATCGTGTCAGCCCATAAACACATTTGGTGGTGAGTGAGAAGGAATGGATAATCGAGTTGGCAGTTCATTAACAGTTAGAATCACATATGATTGTCGGCTTAGGATATGGAATGGGTTCCGTTTGTCATCTATACTGCCGGACATCAGACGGAAATGGCTGCTGGGATTGTCACCACGGAACAGAAGATTGACAGTTTATCAACCAGGTCGGAAGTGCCCGACTAGGGAGAAAACAGTGCATCTGTCAATTCTTGGTTTCCGGCACATCGAGAGGATTGACGGGGTTATTTGCAACTCTTTGTTGTAACTCGACAGAAACTCGCTGGCTTGTTTGAGAATCTAAACTATTACTGACAACTTTGACAGGACTAAAGCCAGGAAAATGGATTCTTGACAAGGGATGATCTGCCACGGTGCCACCTGTGTGGGGGCATAAAGGATAACGTCACGTGGCCAACTTTGGTAGTTTGCCATATAAACCCGAGTTGGGATCAACTAGGGGGGACTTGAAAAATGCTCTAGTCAGAGTGCCAGGGCACTGCTGTGCTTAGTGGAAATAATATCTACCGTGTGTTATTAGTGACTTAATTTTGCACGTGCCTATAATGGCAGATGTAGATATGATTGATAGGACTGCAGTAGTGCCATTTAAGGTATAACCTATTATAATATATTCGTTATAATTACTTTAGGCAGTAGCCTTGTTAAACTATAGTGTGATGATTAGCACTGTTAGTGGAAACTAGCTAGAGTAGTGAAGTGATACTTGGCTCTGTTAGCTAAAATAGATTAGTGAAGTGTTGATAAGCTTTACTAGTTGAGAATTGAGTAATGAGGGATAATTGGGATCTTCCCGTAGGTGTCCCTGGTGGGCGGGGTTCCGCATTCTGTTGCTGATTTTTTCTTTGTCATAGCCTGATTCGGCTCTAGGTGGGTAGCTAATCTGCTCTGTGACTAAGTCTAGTTAGCTAAAGATCATTAAGCAAGGTGATAGGCTTACACTCAGCCGAAGGGATCAGTGACTAGTACTATCACCAGATGTGTTGTTTCTATCCTAGGTTCCCTACCAGATCCAAGGAAACTCTACAAGTTTGGGGAAGAATTAAAAAAACCCATTCTGAAGAACACCAGTTCAAGAGTCAATAAAGTTGCATACAGAAACGTAACTTACGCTAGAAGGAAATTGATTCATCAAAGAGAGTGATGCATACTGATGCACCACACAGCATCAGACAGTAGTAACGAACCGAGAACCGGCTAAGAGTACCTAGTGTTAGTACAGTAACAATTAACATTAGTAATTAGCACTTATGGACTGAATGGTTCGATGTGCAACGAGGATGATCTGTCGACTAACTAACTAACTAACTAACTGCGTACACACTACAAAAGACTTGTGCAGTTTGTTAAGGAACGTTAGGAACGGACATTGTGTAGAGTGCAACCGGTCCATGATTAACTGTTAATACCACCGGTGTCTATTTCGGATGTTCATGAAATTGGATTACCAGAGGTCTACAGAGGCAAAGCAGTATCCGGCAAGATGGTTTCGGCAACGGGTGAGAAGTACATGTTCTGACGTACCGTGCTGTGGTCTATCTTTGCTGGGATCAGCTGACTGGGTTGCTGTCTGAGAGTCAGAGTCTACACACTTTATAGAACACGTCACACATTTTCTTCACATACACGTCTCATATACGTTACACTTTTATTTTAATAAATTACTCTTTATTAATTTCTAGAAGCAAGAGTTGTTGAGTATGTTGCGTTGGGGAAGTATGAGAAGGGGGCATAGTACGACAGTGTGAGAGTGATAGGAAAAGGTGTCCATAGGCTGATGGAGTGTGTTGGACGGAAGCTGGTGGATTCTCCAGAATATTGAGAGGAAAAAAAAAAAAAATATTATAATGTGGGTGTCGGATCTCCTCACTCCAGGGACGACACTTTAAAGGAGGACACGACACGGCCCTGCAATTATGGAAGCCACCCTGGATGGCGGAAAATGCCATGGACTGTCCCTGCCTTCCTTTGAGGGACAACCGTTGTCTTCACCCGTTCCAACTTGGCCAGCTGGGTTGTGGACGGTACCGCAAACAGTGAGAGTCTCCCAGGAATGCTACCTGGTCAAAAAAGCACGCTGAAGCCGGTTGTGTTGGCCTACGGGTTTCGGCCGAAGGGCGCATTACAGACACACCGCAATCAAATCTGAAAAAACACTCCGGATGATCGCAAAGAAGAAGAAGAAGATATGTTGAGTATTGTAAGTAATAAATGATGCGAAGTTGGGTATATGGGAGCATTGCAATTAATAACTGACACAACGTTGGATATAATCGAATATTATGAAGTTTATAGGAAGCTGCACTGATAATGTCATTAGCGCAGTCGGACAGGGGTTCGACGTCTGCACGCGTCGTCTAGCTAAGTGAGGGAACGACTGACCACCCAATCTACAAGGCCTACAATAGTTGATGGCCACATCACATCACAGACTCATAACAGGAAACATCTACTGGACACACTTGGGGTTCGGTGGGAAGGGGGTGGGGTGCATTGAGAAATAGGTGATCAGTCTTTCCCTCCCGTAGCGAACTGCGAGCTGAGGATTTGAACGCTCGTCCGACCGCATTAATGCCTTTGTCAACTTCGTCTGAAACATAACTTGAAAGTCTTTTACGAGATTTTGATCATTTTATATCAGGAAGCAACTAATAAGGTGAACAGAAAGTAAAATGGCTAGGGGAACAATTCATGAGGACTAACAGACGATTTTTGGCAAATGTACACCAATGGTGATTGCTTTGGTTTGGTCACAATGTGAGAAACTGTTGTCTACTATTAAAATTATTGGACAACAGTGGAACAGGTACACATTGCTTCCAAGATAAAATGACGTCACATATGCATGAAGGCGACTGGGATTAAGATATGGACAGATCTGGAGATAATTGTTCAGGGCAGGGGATAATGGAGTGGCATGATCTGATGATTTCGACACAATTTTAATGGATGATTATGATAACGATGATGATAATAATGACGATGAAGAGAATTCTAACGATGATGACAATAGGGAACTGGAATGTCATGTTTCGATGACGTCATGTATATAATTTTTTCAAATGTGCTCTACATACTAAGTGTAGTAGGACTTTACAAACACCATCTATATATAGTTACGCCGATGTGTTTCTGCAACAGTTAAGACGTAAGGCTGCCAATGACATAAACGCAGTCGAACAAACGTTCATTTAAGGAAGGGAAAGACAGAGCGCCCATTTTTCTGTGCTCTCAGACCTTATAAAATATGATATCCTAATACTTCACGTAGGCCGGTCTCCCTGGCAAAGGGGTTAACGTCTATCTCCGTAATCCCGTATATTCTCGTGAGTAGCGGTTCTCGACGCGTTGGTAACTTACGGGGTATGTGAGCCGGTCGCTCAGAAAGCAATGGCAAACTACTGAACGTAATCTTTCCTAGTACATCAACAGCAGCTGAAAAAAAAAAGCTGAAATGTTGACTGCAACGTCCTGTAAGGGATATGAAAAAAAAACAGCAGGTTCCTAGTAGGGGATTACAACATTTTCTTCTTGTCTTATATCATGGTAGATAGACTTGTTCTACTAGCTTTTACTGCCCTTTCTTTACTGAGCTACCGTCTAGTGTTCCAATAGAACCAACGGGGTAAAGTATGAATACAATTTGATGGAACTCCGGTACGTCTGTGGAAATGTAAATAATATAAAATAACACAAAGTAATGCAGCTTTACAGAACATAATTACGGAAAACACAGAACGTTGAGGCGACTAGCATTCATAAGCAAACAAATACAAACACAAAACACAACATATAATCACCGAGAAGACACTCCAGTGTCTACATTAAGGCATAGGGACGGAATGAGAAGAATGGATAGATAAAAAATAAACTAGAACAATGAAAAGATAATTCTTTTAATTAAAGTGGGGGAGGAAATGTGCTACTTATCTCAGACCCCCAGGCTGTGATACTAACATGAATCTGGACGTTGATACTCTTATTTAGACAGCCATGGGAGTCTGAGGTGTCATGGGGGAAAGGGTAAGAGATGGTTACGGTTCAGTTCAGATTCCATGTTAGTTGCATTTCCTTTACAGGTCGTCGCAGTCAAACCCAGTATTTTTTTTGGCTATCCTTGATCACTTGGCTAGTTTACGTTCAGTAGATTGCCATCGGTTTCTGAACGTCCGGCATCCATATCATTTTATTTAAAAAGAAACCAACGCAAAGCGGTCTGCCGCCATATCACCCGCAGCTGGGTTTCGAACGCGGGTATGCGGGATTACGAACTGCGTCCGTAACTTCTTCGCCAAGAAGCAGCCGCCTGGTAAATGCGTAAAATTGGTACATAAATAAGGGGAAAAGAAAGTAAGGCGGGAAAATGGAAGCAATGGAGATAAGATGGTGGGCTGGGGTGGATGTCCAACAATGCATGAGGTTGCCCATAGTAGGCGAATTCAAAAAGCAATGAGGTCTGCTCCTAAGTATGATTGTGATAATAACAAACCTCATTCGCTGTGCTCCTTCATGTGTTTACTAAGGAAATAAAAACAAAAGAAAATTCAATCTCTACAAAAAGTTATGGGGGGGGGGGGGGGGGGGGGGGGGGGGGGGGGGGGGGGGGGGGGGGGGGGGGGGGGGGGGGGGGAGGAAAGCTCTTTTTTGACGCGACCCATCACCAGATGGACACGTGTTAAGTGGCGGTATCTGAGCACATTTCAAGTGGTGACATGGCTTACACTTGTCTTCCACCGTCTGGAACTTCCAGGTCCCGAAGGTCAATGGAGATATCACTCATCCACGCATTCTGTGTTATAAGGTCTCCTACAACCATTTCCGGCTATAGGTAGAGATGCCCTTAGAGCTGGTAGCCTAGCGGCGTACGATGGCTGGTTGCAATAGAATATTCTCACTCAATACCATCTCGTTATGTTTTTGTTTTAAACAGGCAGAGTCAGTTGCGTGTCCTTTACAGGCATTTATTGGTTGTTCGTGATTTAATTTTATGATCTGTAAGTTGCCTTTGTTATCTAAATGGTTTACGCTTATACCATCGAAAACAACGCAAAGCTGCCTGCTCCAAGATCGCTGCTGCTGATTTCGAATCCTCGAAAACAGACATACCAGACATGGAAAACAGACATACCAGACGTGGAAAACAGACATACGAGACATAGAAAACAGCCATACCAGACGTGGAAAACAGACATACCAGACATGGAAAACAGACATACCAGACATGGAAAACAGACATACCAGACGTGGAAAACAGACATACGAGACATAGAAAACAGCCATACCAGACGTGGAAAACAGACATACCAGACATGGAAAACAGCCCTACCAGACTGAAAACAAAAATACCAGACTGAAAA